>WUAM01000213.1:616006-635574 GCA_024336885.1 Actenoides hombroni
GGGTGGACTTGTCGGTGAAGGTGCGGCCGCAGGCGTTGCACATGAAGGGCTTCTCCCCGGTGTGGATGCGGTGGTGCCGCTGCAGCGCGTTCAGCTGGGTGAACTGCTTCCCGCACTGGTCGCAGCAGTAGGGACGCTCGCCTGCAAGCGGAGAGCGAAAGCGGTCACGTCAAGCGCTCCTGGACCGCAACCCGCGCCGAGCTTCGTGGCCTCAAAAGCTTCCCCGGTTTGTTTACGTCTGTTTTTCCACCCGGAACTAGTCCTGTCCCAGCATTGGAGAGAACTGCTGTAACTTGGAGCAGTACCAGGAGAAGGGGTGTGGATGAAAGGACCAAAACATTCACAGGGTAAGTATGAAAGCCTCAGGAAATCCTCACGCAGAAATTACTTGTCTGGAGGGAGCAGCTGGGAGCTCTACCTCTTTAAACGGAGGTTTCAAGCCAAAAATAAAAGGGCCCCTTGTACCTGTGTGCACTTTGATGTGCTGGTAGAGTGAGTTCCGCTGCGCGAAGGTCCTGAAGCAAACCTCACATTTGAAGGGTTTGGATCCAGTGTGGATCCGGTTGTGGTGCTTCAAGTACTCCTTTGAGGCAAAGCTCTTCCCGCAGGTCTCGCACATGAAGGGACGCTCCCCTGCAGTGAGGGCGGAGAGGAAAATTAAACATCAGGCCACCCTCGTGATCTCAAAAGCATTCTTGGAATGGCATTTCATTGTCATTTAACTCCCTGCCTATCCACCTGCAGGAACTGTCCTCAGTAACACTGTGTTTAGGGATGAGAATATCTGATTTTATCTAAGAAACGGTAACAAAAAAAAGCATTTTCTGGGTGAGAAGATCTCCTTGTTTCCAAGCAGGCTTCCTCCTGCAGGCAGCACATCGCAACACGAAGCCTTACCTGTGTGACATCGCTTGTGATATATGAGCATGTGATTCTGGGTGAACCTGGCCCCACACTCATCACAGACAAAAGGTTTTTCACCAGTATGGATCCTGAAACGAGAAAGCCGTGTTAGCACACCGAGGCATCGCCTCGTTCCCTTAGCAGGTGGTCTTCATGCTGTCCAAAGAGTGACCGCAGGTCTGCGCGAGACTTCAGCACCTTTTAGAAGGCAACGAGGGTAGCTTAAGAGAATTTTTGCAGCCCAAACCACTATTTCAGGTTAAATCGTAGCTTAAATTTTGAGCCCCTGTGTGATTCAGGGCTATTTTGAACAGCACTGCAGGAATGTGGCCAAGGCAGGCTGGTTTTCATGACAATGCGGCAACAGGAGAGGCGTAGATGTAAAAAACAGAGGCAAAAAGATGAGCAATTCTCACCCCAGTCTGTCACAACACCCGAGTTCGGACGGCACCCAGCTTCCAGCATTCAATCAGCTCAGTGGCAACGGAGGAGGAGCTCCACTTAAGCCAAAAACGTAACGGCAGAGTGATCAAAGCCCTCAACACCTACAATTTTTGCCCTGACAAAAAACACCTCGGCCCCTGAGCTTTTCACGACCGTGCGTTGGCACCTCCACCTCTGGCTCTCGCTACGACCGGTTCCGCCAGCTGGAAGACGTGGGGGTGTCTTGGGACCTTCACTCACCTCCAAACGGTGACGCGCCAGCCTCTTTCTAGCCACATGTCGTCCGTTTCTTACGCTTAGCACCCAAATCTGCCACTCTTCAATTTAACAGGCGGCCAAATTTCCTTAGAATGTTTTCATACTTATCGCACAACGTTATTCTACTGAGGTGCCAAAGGAGCCAAAGAAATAATTACAGCCCTAATCTTACAGATAATTTGGTGCGGGGGTTGCTTTTCTCATGCGAGCCATCAACAGGTCTCCTCCCATGAGAAAAGGTCACTGAGGTGCCCACGCACTTCTGCTTCGGCTGAAAGAAAAAAAAAAAATCACAGCAGCTCCTTTAACCTGAAAAGCAGGAAGAAAAAGCTCGGAATAAAAAAAAACCCCAAACAAACAAACAAACAAAAAAGAGGAAATACGGACACTTTGGAGTCAGTCACGTTTTACATCCCCCATGTCACTTGAAGGCTCAAGGTGCGCTCCAGGGGATTCCGCTTCTCCCCCCAGAATCTAAGAAGGCCAGTTAAGTCCGTTCATACCTCATGTGCGTTTTAAGTGCAGAAGGCTGAGAAAATTTAGCCTCACACTCTGTGCACCCATAAGGCTTGTCGCCTGTATGCGTCCTTTCATGGAGCCTCAAGGCAGTTTTGGAGCTCAACCCCTTTCCACACTGTTGGCACTGATGACGCTCCCCACCACCCTCATGAACCTGGAGAATGTGCCTCTTGACGTCCTTCTTCCGCTTGAACTTCTTACCGCAGAGCTCACAAGGGAAGTGGCGCTCGCTGCTGTGGACGTGGCGCTGGTGGCTTTTGAGGTTGCACCGGTTGGCAAAGGTCTGGCTGCAGGTTTCGCACCGATAAACGATCTCGGCTGCGATGCCGTGGCTGTGCTTGACGTGCTTGAGGAAACTCTTCTCGTACAGGAACTCCTTCTCGCACGTGCCGCACTTGAAATTACTGCCTCGCTTCTTTTTATCCTCTTCGGATTTCTTCAGGCTTTCTTCTGACTCCAAGTCGCCATCGCCTTCTTCGCTTTCGGGTTTGACGTTGTTCTCTGCCGGCTCCTCCTCCCTCTCCGTGTCGTGCAGCTCCTGCTCTCGAGGACATGCGTTTTCTTCGGCAGCGGCCTCTGCGTTCTTCTGCTGCTCCCTCAACCGCCTTGTGTATTTCTTCTTTGGGATCTCCACAAACACCTTCCTCCCAGCCAGCCTCCCGCTTGCCCTCCTGATTTTGGTGTAAGGAGGTTTCAGCGTGTCCTTCTTTCTGTCCGTTTTCTCTTTGGGTTTGGTCGCGTGCACCTCAGGAGATGCTCCGCTGCCGGGCCTGCCTGCCGGGGAATCTGGAGGAGCCAGAGGACAGCCTGCCTGGTCAACTTCTGCCACAGCAACCGCTTTGGACTCGAGTGAGGTGCTTGGCTGGGCAGCGCTCGCCTCCTCAGAGGTCTGCGACTCAGAGAAGTTCTGCAGCTCCAACAGCACCGACTCCAGCATCTGTTTCTTTAATTGAAAGCAGGTTTCTGAGAGGTCCAAACACTTCAGCTTTTCGGCTATTTCAAGCATACGCTGCACTCTGTCTTCTTCCACTTCGACCTTGGCCGTGTAGACAAACTCAAGAAACGAAGCAAAATCAGCAACCTGGACCTCATTCAAGAACACGTTACTCCTCAGGCCATCCACACCCTTCTCGTTGAGGAACACCTCCTTGAAAAACTTGCTGGTTGCCGCCAGCACGGCCTTGTGAGCCACGAACTCCGCCCGGACGCCTTGGTACTCCACGCTGACCGTCACGTCGCAGAGGTGGCCCAGGAGACGCAGCTGATGCATTTCGTTCAGCAGGTTGATGGGCGAGGACTTGGATTCCAGTAACACTGCATTACTTTCCATCTTTCCTTCCCTCTGCAAAAAGCTGATAACGACAGGGCGAGTTAGCTAACAAAGCTCAGAAGGCTTCAGCAGCCCCGGCTCACAGCAAGGCTGTTGAGAGCACTTCAGTTGAGGTGCTTGAGCTTAAAAGAACCGGCTCTGAAAGGGACTTTGTGACAAGCCGGGCGAGAAGTGCCACTTTCGAAAGGTGTCACATCTAAAACCCTGCCACCAGTCCTACAGGGATTTCTCTGAAGTTAAATGGGAGTTTAAACATCGAGCATAATTTCACCTGAAACACTACAGACTGTTAGAACCTGGTTGTAGGCACAAAGTAAACAGAGGGAGATCAAAAGAAGTTAGTTCTTGTTAAGGCATGTGGGACTAAGAAATTATTCTCCCTCGTAATCAGGCGCTAAAAGAAAGGTAAGATGAAGGAAAAGTTAACTGCAATCCTAAATAAACACTTCCTTAAATGGGCTTTTGAGATGAGGCTTAAATGAGCTTCAGATAAAACTCCGAGCGCTTACCCAGCCAAAGCCTAGGAGGCTGCACAACCAAAACTACTGACCTAAGCAAGCACAAAACTCCATCAAATTGCTTTCTTTTCTTAAAAAAACTCATCACTCACAACAGACTTAGAGCCTCTAAATATCTGAATGCTCATTTACGAGCCTTCCAAGGGCTTCCCCAGTCCCATTTAGGTTATGTCATATTTCCCAGTAATATTTTGAGCTATAATATAATATTTCCAAAGTTTTCAAAGGAACTGCAGGTTCCTTGTTTTCTTTTTTAAATATAGAGTTTGATCCCAGAACAAACAATATTTCTCTGAAATCTGAAGATACTCTGAGCACCATGTGTGTCCCCTCGATCTATTGAGTGTCCGTGTTCCAAACTACCCAAAACTGTTTTTCCCAACGCTCCATATATTTCCCATCTGAGCACACAACAAAAGCTGCACTTGCACGTAGACAATGGCAAATCCCCAGCAGGAAACGAAAATCCAAACCACAAACTCCTCCTGCTGAGCTCATAGCAGAACTGGGGAGCTGAGCACAGACACGCTGCAGAGCCAAAATAGCACAGCAGCCCCCAAAGGGTGACAAGGAGAGGATGCCCGGCTGGCTGCACGCACTGAGGACACACAGTGAGGCTCCTGCTGAGGCAGATCATAAAACCATTGAATCGTTCTGGCTGGAAGAGACCTTGAAGCTCATCCAGTCCAACCATTAACGCAGCACTGCCAGATCACCACTAAACCGTGCCTCTCAGCACCACGCTTCCACGGCTTTGAAACCCCTGCGGGAACAGGGACTCCATCACTGGCCTGGGCAGCCTGGGCCAGGCCTTGACAGCCCTTGAGGGGAAGACTCAGGTCTCCCCTGAGCCTCCTTTTCTCCAGGCTGAGCAGCACCAGGTGCCTCAGCTACTTCTTGCAAGACTCGTGCTCTAGACCCTCCCCCAGCTTCGCTGCCTTTCTCTGCATACGCTCCAGCCCCTCAACGTTCTCCTGGGAGTGAGGGGCCCAAAACGGAACTCGGGATTCGAGAGGAGGCCTCCTCAGTGCCCAGGGGGACGATCCCTGCCCTAGTCCTGCTGGCCACAGCAGTGCTGACACAAGCCAGGGTGCTGGTGGCCTTCTTGGCCACCTGGGCACACGCTGGCTCACCTCCAGCCGGCTGCTGACCAAACGCCCCAGCTCCTTTCCCGACGGGCACTTCACAGCTGCTCTCCCCCAGCCTGGAGCGTTGCAGGGTAGCTGTGACCCAAGCGCCGATCCCCCGCGCTCAGAAAGGGCCGAGGATCACAGGGGAGCGCCGGGAACACGTCCCGCTGCCTCCCCACAGGGCTGGGAGCAGCTCCGCGCCAAGGGGAAGGGGCCTCGGAGGCCCCCGTTTGCCAGGGGAAGGGTAACGGCGGGCGGCTATGGGCGGCAGCGCGGCCGCCGGGGCTGAGTCGAGACAGCCCCCGCCGCCGGGGCCCTCGCCGGCAGCCAGCGGGAAGCCCCTCCCGCCCCCTACTCACCTGGGCCGCTCCTCACCGTGCGGGCTGCGGGCGGCGGCCGGAAGCGCTGCCGCCGTAGCCCCACCCACCTCACCCTGACAACGCGCGGCGGCGCACAGGAAATGGCGTCACGCGGCGCGACGCGCGTTGCTAGGCAACGCGGCCCAGCGGGACCGCACCACGGCAAGACCCGGCCCCGGGGGTGGTTTCTTTACCGGATTTAACGGGTTTTCTGCAAATCTGTGACAATAAAATGGCCACCTACGGTATAAACGCGTATTTATTAAAAAAACAAACAATACACCAACCGACAGAGTCAGCGCTACACCCTCTCCGTACACTTATGTATCCTTTTTTTTTGTTTGTTTGTTTGAGATAATTTACCCTATTCCGACCTGGAGAGTCAGCTTTTTTGCCAGTGACATCATAGGAATAAAAGTGAGCGGTCAGTGTCCTCCGAGTTACCAACGCTAGATGGCATCGGTTCTACTTGTTTAAGCGCACCTCTTTCTGGTTTATAAAGTTTACCTTGGTCAACCGACCACGTTTTGGGCGCCGAGTCGTCTTCACCCGCACGGGCTTCAGAGAACAATTCTATTTTGGACCAGTTATGGTCTTTTTTGGTTGTAAGGTCTATTAAGAAACTTCTCCAGTGAGCATTCCGGTCGTGAATCTAGAAAAAAATAAAAGGAAGGGGAAATTATTCCAATTGAGTTTTCCCAAAACAAAATCTTTGATAACTGAAGATTTAAACCAGTGTAAAATTGAATAATATTTGGTTTAATTTGGTATCACACTTGAATGCAAACACTCAACCTTGAAAAGCAACAAACAACTGTGTTTTGCCAACTTTGCACTGCTTTCTTGGCTCTGCTGTCACAGAACGCTTCCAAAAGCAGCTGGAATTCTAGCACAGAAGCAAATATTAACTTCAAAACTTGGGAAAAACCAGAATTCGGTCTCCCACCTTTTTTTTTTTTTTTTTTAATAAAGCTCAGAACTTAACCATGAACCCTCATTAAGTGAAGAAACTCCCCTCCGCAATTAAACGCCAGCGTGGCAGCCCACCTGCCACCCAGGGGCCGCATACCGAGGCGTGCCTGCGCAAGGTGGACATGTCGGTGAAGGTCCTCTCACAAGCTCGGCACTTGTAGGGCTTCTCACCGGTGTGGATGCGCTGGTGGCGCCGGAGAGCGCCCTGTTGGGTGAATGTCTTCCCACACTGCTCGCAGAAGTACGGACGGGTCTCTGAAACCAAACGCAAGACCAGGAAGCGCTGTTAGGAAGCAGCTTCTTTCGGCCTTGATCTCAGCGCGAAAACGTGTAAAGAAGTGGCGGAGTCCCCATCCCTGGAGGGGTTTCAGAGCCATGGAGATGTGGCGCTGAGGGACATGGTTTAGTGGTGACGGCCCAGGTTAAGGGTTGGACTCAACGATCTTCAAGGTCTCTTCCAACCAAAATGATTCCTCATTCTGTGATCTCATGCCCTGTTTTACAAGCCAGGATGGCTACAAGCCCTTCTCCTCATCACTTCAGTCAACAAGATTACAGAAGTGGTTCTGGAATAAAACGCCGTCACCCAAACTGGGAAGTACTCCAGGCCTGGGCTTCCAGCACCGCATTTCTTCTCCCAGCCCTGAAGCATTTGTTCTGTTACCTGCGTGGACGTTGCTGTGCTGGGCCAGCGAGGCTCTCAGTCCAAATGTCTTCCCACAAACCTGGCACTTGTAGGGCTTGGCACCCATGTGGCACCGCTTGTGGCACTTCAAGTATTCATTGGTGGCAAAATGTTTTCCGCACACATCGCATTTAAAGAGGCGCTCTCCTGAGGGGGTAAAAAACAAACACAAGGGATGTTGTGAATTCTTTCAGCAGAATTTTGTACTCCGAAGTTGGGTTGCAAATGTCTTTTTGTCCCTAGTGGGTACATCCTGGTATTCTAGGTTTTTTCTGAGCTACAATAAATTTTGTACCTTTTCCACATCCTGATGAGCAATTTCTAGGACTATTAAGGGAGGTGATGGGAGAAACCAGTTGGCAGGAACAGGAGTGTTTGATGCCTACCTGTGTGGGTCCTTTTGTGGCCAGTGAGTTTGCCTTTATCGGCAAAGGAAGCCCCGCAGTCCTCGCAAATATAAGGCTTTTCCCCTGTGTGCGACCTAAACGAAGTAAAACATGGATATTGATAAATTATGTCTCGTAGTGCGTTCTTAAAATGATGTATTGGAAATTATGTTTTACATGCTACAGGCAGCACAATAATTCTTTTTTTTTACTGAGGTGGAAAAAAGTGCCCTTTGCTGACTCAGGAAATAAGAGTGGTTCTGACTTGAGGTGCTCCACTATAGCACTAAAATTCCCCATTTTAATTTCATTCCTCATTCCCAGGTCCTACAAAATCCACTTTCTTTTACAACTTACAGCTCCTACGATCAGCATCAGAAGGAAGAGAGCAAGGAAGATGGCAAGCAGCTGCTGTGGCGGAGGCCAAAAACGCATCCAGAGTGTCTCCTGGGACAGCGTGGGCCACATTCTTGGCTTCCAAAACCCCTAAGCCTCACATCCTGCGGCCTCCAAGATTTAACTGGCAGGATACTCCCATTTCTAAGACAGATGTAGGAACACCCAGGTTCAATCCCTCAGGGCAAGGGATCTTCTCTCATCTCATTTATCCCTCCAACAGTTAACCTCCTCTTCCAAGCTACCTCCTCAGCTTAGGGATTGGAGAATATTGGGAAATTCCATGGGATGATTCACCCTCTCCTGGGAGAGGACATGTTCAACACAAAACCCACCAGAGAGCAGTTCACCCAGTGACTACAGAGGGAGCCCAGATGACAAGTCCAGCTTTTGTATTGCACATGAGAAATTAAATCCCATGCTATGTGACTCACTCAGAGCGCTAAGGAGTGCACAGGGCTCGGCATCTGTGTCTCAGAGGTCCCTGACTAATCCATCCCTCAGCCCATGCAGCCTGAAGGCCATCATCTTATTTTGGAGACTGTCTCAAAGTTGGGATGGAGCTTGTGTTTCAAAATCCCTGCCCAAAACTTCTGCAACAACCAGCTGCAGACAAGGCCTTTATGTAACAGAATTAATCACAGACAACACAGAACAAACGACATCTCAGTGTTCTTGTGCAAGGAGAACAAGTCAGAACTGGGAAGTCAGAGGAGGAAAAAAGTGCTGAAGGGCACTGGGTGCACGGGGAGCAGGAAGGGGAGCAGCAGCAGCGCAGGCTGACCTGTTGTGGATCTTCAGTTGCGAGGGCTGAGCAAACCTGGAGTGACAAACGCCGCACTCGTAAGGTTTTTCCCCCGTGTGCGTCCGCATGTGAAACACAAGCGCCGTGCGGGAGCTGAGGATCTTCCCGCAGACAGAGCAGAGTGGCCGTTTGGCTTGACCTTCGTGCTTCCGCACGGAATGCGTCCTCACGTCTCTCTTCCGTTTGAAAGTGGCAGTGCAGAGGGTGCACGCGAAGCGCCGCTCCTCGCTGTGGACGCAGGCCCGGTGCTCCTTCCAGCTGTTGTAACTGGCGAAGGACTTGCTGCAGATGTCACACTGGTAGGCTTTGCCGGGCAAGCACTGGTGGACGTCTCGGCAGTGATCCACGTACTTCTTCCGTGACACAAACTGCTCCTTGCACTTCTCGCATCTGATTACGTATGCAGATTTCTCTCTCGCCTCACTTTTATGGGCCTTCTTTATTTTAAATTCTTCATCCGACTTACGTTCTCCACCACGCTTCTCATGAGAGTATTCACCATCCTCATCGTCCTCCTCAGTGCAGACCTCCTCAGTATCTCTACTGTCTTCAACTTCTGAACACCCTGCTTCGTAACCTACCTCCTCTTCGCCCTTCATGCTCCTTTCACCTTCATCTTCATCGCCTTTTTCACTCATTTGCTCCCTTCTTCCTTCAGCTTCCTTCCGTTTCTGCTCTTCTTCTTCACTGCCACAATTTGCTTTGGGAGTTGACGAAGGTTCTTCCTCACAACTCCTGGCCTCTTGGTGCCTCTCACACATTCGTCGTTCAGCCTCTGATATCGCACCCCATGTGTCTGCGTTGGGGTCTTTGTCATAGCCCGTCGCGTTTGGCCTATGCGTGGGCGGGATGACCATCCAGTAGACAGGCAGCAGTTTCCTCTCTGGCCCAGACTCGTGGATTTTTCTGTTAAAACAAACAAAGAAAAGGAGCACAACTTCAACAAGTTTAATTGTTTCAGAGTTCAAGCAAATTCGCCTCGGAGGAAGAGTAGCTTCCTTTTAGTTGGCCCGAACACTGTTTAAGAAATTAACAGCATGTTTGGAGAGCTGAATGACAGGGAAATTCTGAGCAAAGTCAGAGCAAGTAAGTAAAGGAAATTAAAGTCTTAGTTCATCAAGGATGGAGCTGCTCTGTCATCTGACTTGTAACACAGGACAGACAGTATGTTTTCCTCCAAGGATAAGAAATTGTGGATTTAAGCTGAGGGAAATGTAGATCAAATGCCTATATGAAACACCAAAATAGATCCTGTTGCAAGCCACCAGTAGAAGCGGTGAACTCCACTTACTGTTTCTCAGCATGCGGAACTACGTCACCGCGCTCGCGACACATCTGGAATATTTTTTTCCTGCTACTGGACTGACCTACAGATTTTGGTGTTTTTTAAAACAGAAGCTGAGATCTGGTAGAAATCCACATAGCTCCTGTAGCATAGGGTATGCTTGACACCTACAATGGTTCCTGCACTTCTGGAAGCTACTGGGCAATTTCAACAGCCTGTTTTCAGTCAGGCTGTGCTTAATAAGCCTATTTGGGAGATCATGCTACGCAGCAAAACAGCACCTGGGGTATTTGGCCCATGAAGCCCAGGCTAAGAAGCACCTGATGTTTATGAAATGTCCCCTTTGATTCAATGGGAAATGTTCACCTAAATTACCTGTCTGGGAGACCTCAATCCAGACTGAGAGCTTGATGAGGTCAATGGAAATAAAACTGTACCGATTTCAACGCGATTCTGATCAGATCCAGGGAATTCTGGGACTACAGAAGCAAGGGCTTCGAGAAGGCTTTTATCCCGGCACCCAGAGAGAAAACATGTTTTCCCGTGGATGCAGGGAACGCTGTACCTTACATGAGTGTTGTAAGCAGACCTCTGAGCAAAGCTTGCGGGGCAGCGCTCACATTTGTAAGGCCTCTCCCTGGTGTGGGTTCGGATGTGGACACTCAGGCCGCACTTGGAACCGATGACCTTGTCGCAGTAGGGGCAAGCCTGGGGATCCCGTTTCTTCTTGTGCACCCTGCGGACATGCGCCTTTCTGTCCTTCTGCCGCTTAAACCTCTTGTCGCAAAAGCCACAGGAGAAGCCGCGCTTGTTGCCGTGAGTGGCGAAGAGGTGCCGTCGGAGGTTCTGGTGAGTGGAGAAGAGCTGGTTGCACGCCCGGCAGCAGTACTTGACAGCCAGAGTGACATCATGCTTGAGCTCCATGTGTGACTGGCACTGCTCGATAACCTGGAACGATTCGCTGCACTTCTCGCACGCAATCTGCGGCAAGGCTTTGGCCACGCACCGTCGCGATTTCCTGTGTTCCATTTTGCTGTCAAACTTAGAAATTAAACTGTTTTCATTTTCCCACCGCTCAGGCGGTGTGTTCCTAATTACTAGGCAGGCTTCCTTTGCCTCGGTCTGCCTCAGGAGAGAATGACTGTTCCCGGTTTCCAGACTAAGGATATCCACACCGAGCCTGGAATCTGGCTCGTGACATTTCGGTAGCTTTGCTGTCCTGCATTTTGGGTCTGGAAAAGCAGTCTCCTCCCGCTCCAGGCTTGCCGCTTGGCCTTCAAAGAGTTCATAGCCAGCCAGCAACTTGTCACGCTTCTGCCTATCCCAAAGTTTCCTCTGCATGGGTATTGCCACAACCTGAGAAGAGTTGCTCCGTCTGTGGTTCTCCTCTGGTGCGACGCAAGGCCACGGCGCCCCACCATTTTCACACAGCTGACCTTTCAGGTGGAGGCTCAAATCCAACCCCTTCCCGCCCTCTGCTCTCACCTCTTCGCAAATGTCAAGCAAATCCTTGCATTCCAGTCTCTCGGCTACTTCTTTCATGCGCTGCAGTTTTTCCGCTTCAATCTCCACTTCGGCAGTGTAAACAAACTCCAGGAAGGACGTGAACTCTTCCGTGTAAATGTCTTGTAGAGTCACTGTGCAGTTCTTGGTCTCCAGCATCTCATCGTGTAGAAAAAGCCCCTTGAAATAGTTGCTGGAAGCTGCCAAGACAGCTTTGTGAACCAGAAACTCCTCCTGGATCCCAAGGTGCTGAGTGTGAACTGTCACATCACAGAGGTGACCGAACTGATACAGAGAATGCAGTGCCCTCAGGAGGTTGGGAGCAGCAACTTTGGACTTCATTAGAATTTTCTTCTTCTCCATCCTGCCAGGAAAAAAAAAAAAAAAAAAAGCAACAGAAAAATATTTGAGTGCTTGCTCTCCCTCTGCACTAGGCAGCCCCTTGGGCCAAAGCAGGGAATAATCTTTGTATACAGTTCAATTTTGTTTCTATTTTTCAGTTGTTTTTCCACCTAGTTAATAAACTACTACTGTATTTGGCCACTTAAATACTACACAGGGACAAACTATGTATATTTTGAGGAGGTAACAGTGTCTTATATGAGAAATATTTCAAATCTGCTTCCTCTCAATCAGCGGGGACAGAAGTTTTTTTACTTTTGCAGAAGAACAAGCCGCATTTCCCCAGTGGCTCCAGGGACAGATACTGGCTGTCACTATGGGAAATCCAACACCTGAGAACACCATAACCGTCCTGTCTCAACCTGCAGCCAACGCTGATCCCGCTGGAACAAGAAGTCTCCTTTACCCTTGCCCACGAAGGAAGACAACTCTGCTGTCAATCTTCCTGAAGCCTTTAGATCCTCCAATCGGATCCTCTAAGTGGATATTCCTGACCTCGCATAGTTTTTGCACGTCTGTTATTCAGCACGTGCTTACCAGAGCTTTGTAACCGAGGGAAGAACGTTAGGCCAAAACAAACAGATGAATCAGCTTGTTCCTGCTTAAAGGCTCCGCTGAAGCTTGGCTTGCCGTGCTCCCCTCTCCCAGTAATAATGGTTGGCAGAAAATGACACCAAACTGCCCTCTCGCTTCTCATCTAAATTGTGTTTGACATCACACTAAATACGTTCCTGGCAGATATGAACTGTCTGGTTAAGAAGACAAACGCGTCTTCAACATCCAAGTACCAGGAAGTGGAGCACAATCTGTAGCCCGGAGTGAAGGGGTTTGAACAGCAGCTTAAGAGAGATTTGAGAATTCTCTTCCTATCGCGAGTGACCGCAGCAGAGGATGATAATCTTCTAATTTGCAAGGCACAAGCCACCTGATGCTTCTGACACCACAAACAATGTTGTAAAAACCGCATTTAAAGGTTTAAGTTGATTTGCTGATGACCCCAGTAAGTGCTGCTGGAACATATGCAGCTAGGAATACATTTCTACAAGATATAAAATGCCTGTAAACGTGTGTTATGCTACATCTATTGTTATAGCTAATATACTTAATTGAGGGGTTGATCTTGAGTACTCAGTGAGCGAGTCCCACCCCACAGAAGCTGGAAAATCTAGGAAAAAAACCCCTAAAAACTAGAAATCCATCCCCTGGCTTGCCCTCCATGTTTTCCAAGGGGCCATCCCTCATCGTTCCAGTGCGGAGCTGACTCTTGCGTAGGGAAGCTCACCCATCAGTAGCGCTTACAGAAATCAATGAGCAGAGCACGTGCTAATTGCCTCCTGCTCCTGTTCCAGATCCCCATCTGCGATAACTTCCAGAGGCACTCCCATGGGACCTCCACTAACACTAATATCTGATACTCAGGCAAACAAAAAGAGAGGTATGTTCCAGCTTCATCTCTTCAGTTTGGCTGGTTCTAGATTAAATCAGCCCAGAAATACTTTATTGTATTTATTTTCATCAGCACTTAATGACAAGAGAAAGCTCTTGAGGAATTTCCACCTGCAGCGACAGGAATGATCCATCTATTTATGAACACAAGGCACCTGAGTCTCCATAATCCAAACTTTCCCTCCCAACTGCACCCGTAAATCCAGCATTCCCAGGGTTAACAGACCCAAGAAACATCATTCTGCTGTACCTTAAAGCTGCTGTGCAGCAATGGGATGATTTAAATGGTTTTTTTTTTCCCCCACATATTGCATTTCGTGAGTCTGTTTGTAACTTCTTCCAGTTTCTGGGCCAGTAATAAGGGAATAAATACTTTAGAGAATTTGCACGTACGCAAGGTTTTACAGAAAACATACTCCATCTAACAGCACCACTGCAGAAGCCAAAACATATTTCAATTCAACTACAGTTCCCGATAAGGCTGCCAGAATAAGTACAACTGTTTTACAAAATAAAGCTGTTTTAAAAAATAAAGCCTAAGAGCGGCTTCCCATCTCCAAGAAGAGATTTCCATTTGTTCTGTGCTATAGCATTCTTTATTTTTTTTTCCTAAACAATCCTGAAGTATCTGGGGAGAAAAACCCAATAGATCCAAAAAAAATTGAACTGCATACTTCTCAAAAAAACCCTAAACAAACCAAAACAAAACCCCCCAAAATCTGTTATTTTACAAAAATAGGCCCAGCTTTTTGCAAAGTATACACAATTGTTATTGCTTGATTTTTCCCCTGGTATCCTGGGCTGCTGCTTGGCAAATTAAACCGAAAGTGGGTCCATTGCAAGAGCAGAATATTTAAAAGCATCCAAACCACCCTAAGCAAAGGGCAATAAGACTCATTGCCCCAGAGCTGCAAGACCGAGCTTCAGTCCTCAAACAAGCCATACTTCTGGTATTTTTCCTGCTTTTTGGCCTTTCCCTCCCTCTCCTGTAAAATCAAGTAACATTTGCCCATCTTAATTGTGACGCTAAAACTGCATTAATAGCAGTGAGATAATAAGATAGACGCAAAAGAGCATTACTAGGATGCATGTAACAACTGGAGTTACTCAACAGTGTTAATCGTTAGAAAATTAAGGCTATTCACCTCAATTCCCACACGATGCAGATACATGGTCACACCAGGACACGGCAAACACTGAACATCAGGACAAAGTGAACAGTAACAACAGTTGCACCTCTCCTGCCACAGTTTACTGGCCTGTTGAGAAATCGCCATGCAGAGCATTCCAATTCATCCTCCAGCACACTGCCGGATAGGTTCGTCCAGGAGTAATTTAAAGGAATTTGTTTGGATTTCTTTTTTTACATGTGCAGAACTTTGATTGCGACCTTGCTAAAAAAACAAGTGTGTTATAGACACAACTGGAAATTCTCCTTCCATGAGAAAAATCAAGGCTGACCACATGTTACAGGGGGAACAGCCGTAACACCAACAACTCCCTCTGAAAGACACCTCATTGTCTCATTCCTTACGCCACTGACTGAGCCGCTGCGATTGTATTCTAGTTTTTACCGTTTATTCTGTGCAGCCAACAGCTTTCTACACCCCTATGGGCCTGCAGTGCACACATGAGCCCTGCAAGGAGATGAGAAACCAAAGCCATTTTTCCCTGTGCTTGACAATAGTCTCGTCACAGCGTGGCAGGCAGTGGGAGATCCGAGCGACAGCAGCATGGAGCTGCAGGGTAGACCAGCCGTCACCCGCTCCCAGCTGAGGGGACAGGTCACCCTCAGCGACACCGCAAGGCCGCTCCCGGCTGTGGCCTCGTAGCCATCATGCCTGCTCCTGAGGCGTCGAGACCCGGCCTGCGCCCCTAGGCCGGGGGTCACCCTCCTGCTGGGCAGGGCGTGGGGAGCAGCGGCCGGGTTCCCTCCCCACCCTCCCGAGGGTGCTTCACAGCAGCTCCCGCCAGTGCTTCCCCACTGCCCGGCCCTCCCAGGGTGACCCCCCCCCAGCCAGCCCGGCCTTACCCTGCCTAGGCGGGTCGGGCCTCCCCGCTCCCGCCTCAGACGCGCTACGCCCGCCCGCCCTGGGCCAAACCACCGCTTTCTGCCCCTCTCCGCTCTCCCCCCTTCTCAGAGGAATGGTACGGCCCACGCTGCCCGAAAGCAACATGGCCGCCCCAGCCTCGCCACACCAGTCGCCTGGCTTTGGCGGCCATCTTGAGTGAGGGAATCCTGTCTTGTGGGGATGACAAAGAAATGTGGACTTAACTATTATTATAACGAGAAAATGTCCTATTTCTTGTGCAGGTAATCCGCAAATACAGACGAGATCACCTGCAGGAGAGGCGAGGAGTGGAATTACCCCAGGGCAATACTGGCAAATAGATTTTTTTGGGAACTGGTGTAAGGGTCTCCTGGTTCTGGGAGACGCTTTCTGTGGCTGGTCAGAGGCTTCTCCCTGCTGCAGTAAAAGGGCTGGACGAGTAGGTGAAATGCTATGAAGAAAAATAATCCCGAGATTTGGGGTACCTGAAGGGATTTCTTCTGACAATGGGTCTCATTTTGATGTAGAGGTAGTGCCAAATTCTGATGTATGCGTTGGGATTTACTCACTCCTTGGAGGCCACAGTCCAGTGGGAAAGTAGAATGAATACACCAGTCTATAAAGAGACGCATTTCTACATTATGCCAAGAAACACATCCTAAATGGGTAGATCTGTTACCTTTAGCTTTAATGAGGATTAGAATAACCCCCAGGGCAGAGGAAGGAGTTAGTCCTTTTGAGCTATTACACGGGAAGCTGTATCTTGTAAATACCCTCACAAACAAATATGGGTAAAAGAGAAGGGGAGGTGAAGAACGATTTCTCTCTCGAGTTTTGTCACCCTTACGCAGGTACCTGAATCAACAAGCCCCACTACCTTTAGGTACCCAATTACATCATTTCAAAAAGGAGATGGAGTCTACCTTCGGACCTGGAAAGATGAAGCACTGAGAGAAGTGGAAGGGGCCATGCACTGTCCTGCTGATCAAGGACATGTCGGTGACGGTGGAAGGTGAAGAAAGCACCAAGGCAGTGGACAGCTGGGCAAACTGGCGAACTCAAACTGCATTTTCCCATGACTTAACGAACTGGGATTCAGAAGATCCATGTTGGGAGTTAGGTGGCACTTGGAGATTAATCACGTTTTGTTGTATAACAACAGATCTCCCAGTAGTAACTGTGTTTGTCAGAATACTTGTTTCTGTAGAAGTCAGGAAAAACTTGATTGTTTAAAAAAAAAAAAATTAAAAAATGCCAGTAGTGTTGGGAACTACTCTGGACATACTAAGACTGATGCAGTAGGAATACCTGTAGTTAATGGACAGCACACAACGTGGCCTGTACCAGGAGGAGAAGAGTGGTATTGACTATGTGACTCTAAAAATGTTACCACCCTGTTGGTCAGGAATCTGCACCCTAGGAGTGGAAGTCCCAAATATAACAATGATTGATGTGAGTATGATCCTACATGAGGAGGCGTGAACAAGACAACCCCTTAACTGAACAATTTTTTATTAATTTCTCACTGGTTCTTACTTTGTCTGGGAGTAAGTGGACTTGATAAAATGATAGGGAACACGTTGGTGATCAGAGAAAATGGAAAATGAAACAAAAGATGCTCTGCAGGACCACCTGTCACAATTAGCCGAGATTTCTCGACATGAGAGAACAGTCCTTGATAGGATTTTAGCATCCCAAGTTGGGGTGTGCACAGTCCTGAGCACTAATCGCTGCCTTTATACATATCAAAATGTCTACCGGTCTTAATGAAATTTTGAAACAAACTAAAATCTTATATAAAGAACCCAGATTTGGGACAACACATCAGTTACCTAATCCATTTTATTATTCCCTAATCCATGATACTAAGTTGGTCCTACATTGAAGGTCTCCTCCTAGAGGTGTGTTTTTTAGTGTTAAAATCACCACAGGTTACAGAGAAGGCACCTTATATTTTGATCTTTGCCCAAATTTGTCTCTGGTTTATGTAATTCAACCACAACGAGGGGTTACCTACAGAAGTTGACAGAATTTTACCTTCTTTAGAGACTGCTCTTAATTACTGTGGCTTGTTTATGATTATTTTAACCTTTGAGGTCATCCTATCCTTCAGTCCTGGGGGCCCTTACAATCTTGTTATCCTGGTTTCAGACCAGTTCATTTTATGCTTATTCAGCCTGAAAGTTTTTAACTCCACCTTTCCAACATCACTTGGAGCACCTCCTGCTTACAGCTCTGTTTGCTCTACCAGAGAGGTCCAGCTCCTCACTGTCTCCCAGTGTGGATACTGGGTGATTATTCCCAGTGTTAAGAGAAAGGTTGTAGGAACCACCTTAAGGGTCTAACCTTTGGTGGGGTAAATCTGGGCTTAGGAGAAGCACAAATGGGGTCTCACGTCTCCCAGGACCACTGTTCCTGCAGGACAAGCCGCTGTTCCTCACTGGTGACCCCATATCGCTACCATTTATCACACGAAATGATTTTAAACAGGCGTCGGGTGGGACAGGTCACAGTGGGCTGCCAAGCCCTTCAGCACGCACATCTCATTTCCAAGACAAATGACAGATAAATTCCTATTTGGAAGCATTTTTGACTTAAGTGCAAGTTTTAATCTTCAAATTTTTCTAACGGCTTGTAAAAAAATGTTGGATGATGATTGTAATTCCTCGAGGGAATGTAAAATAGATTCCTCCATTAAAAAAAAAATAAGAAGAGACATCACTGCACGTTTTTACACTATTTACCTTTCTTTTCTATACTTCTGTCACAAATTCCAACCTAGTTCCTGTAATTATCTGGCTAGATATTAGAAAATGTTTCACACATTTATGTGAAAATGAGAGTACTGTAAGAAAAAGAATAAAAGTCACCGTGAATAAAAATTACCTCGTGCAAACTCAGTCTGCTTGCACTTATATGGGCCCAGAAGGAAACGGAGCCTGACAGCTGCTGCCGAGCAGCGCGTGCGTCCACCACGAATTTGGTTTTCAACCCTGATTATTTCGTTCGTACTCAGGGAACGTTTCTATCGTCAAGACATGTCTTGGAGCAGAGAGAACGAGCAGCAATATGAGTGGTCGGCGCTGAAATGTCAGGATAATATTCCTCTATCTCAGCGTGAGGGAGCGGTGTTTGCTTTTACTTTAACACAAACCTGGTCTGCTCAAGGGTTCTCACCCAGAGGAGCTGGGAGAGAAGATGAAGTGCCAGCTCCTCTCCAATTCAGTCTTGCTTTCCCAAGGACTGAGTGAATTGCTGCTGGAGCTGGCAGTGCTGGGCTGCATCAGCATGTCCATCTTTGTTGAGTGGCCCGGGAGGGACTCTCCAGTCTCTCCTCCAGCATGCTGGTGGCTGCCTGGCTTCGAGCTGCATTTCACACCGACCTCTGCCACCAGTCTTATTCCTCAGGCTGAAGAAGATGAACTTGATTCTCCACATGTCCTGGGTACTCAGGTGCACTTCAGGGCTTCCTAGAGCAGAAGATTGAGCTCTTGGCTCCCTGACGCATGTCTGGATTGCTGGGTGGGCAGAGGGAAGGGAGGGTGTCTTTTTTTTCTCTCTCCGAGTCATTAGTCCTTTTCCTGTTTCAACAGGAGGGATGAAATGGTTGGGAGGCACCTTCAGAGTGGTGTCTGAATCCCCTTGGGCTGAAGATGAGCCAGTGTGTGCCCAGGTGCCAAGAAGGCCACCACCATCCTGGCTTGTGTCAGCACTGGTGTGGCCATCAGGACTAGGGCAGGGATTATCCCCCTGGACTGGGCATGGGGGAGGCCGCCCCTCAATTCCTGAGTTCCGTTTTGGGCCCCTCACTCCCAGAAGGACATTGAGGGCCTGTAACATGTCTAAAGAAGAGCAATGAAGCTGGGGAAGGGTTTAGAGCACAAGTCTTGTGAGGAGTGGCTGAGGGATCTGGGGTTGTTCAGCCTGGAAAAAAGGAGGCTCAGGGGAGACCTTCTCACCCTCCACAACTCCCTGACAGGAGCTTGGAGCCGGGTAGGGGTTGGTCTCTTCTCCCAAGGAACAAGAGACAGGACAAGAGGAACCACCCTCAAGTTGTACCACGGCAGGTTGAAGTTGGATCTCAGAAACAATTTCTTCTCCACAAGGGTTGTCAAGGCCTGTCCCAGGCTGCCCAGGGCAGTGGTGGAGTCCCCATCCCTGGAGGGGTTTCAAAGC
>WUAM01000213.1:635674-652392 GCA_024336885.1 Actenoides hombroni
ATCCCAACGCCTCCAGCTTCCTACAAAACCCTGCCGATACTTAAAACCCCCAGATGTCAAGTTGTCACCTGGATCCATAGGGAGGGAGGATGGATGAGGCCCATCCAGCCCCATGGCCCTGCCCTGGGCTGTGATTAATGCCCACCAGAGGTACCTGATTAATCAATAT
The DNA here is from genome assembly GCA_024336885.1 of Actenoides hombroni. Taxonomy (NCBI): domain Eukaryota; kingdom Metazoa; phylum Chordata; class Aves; order Coraciiformes; family Alcedinidae; genus Actenoides; species Actenoides hombroni. Next base: position 635,844 of record WUAM01000213.1, read on the forward strand.
CAGGCATCTCCGCTGCTTGTAGCTCGTTATCACCATCGATGGCTTAGGGAGGGACAAGGCTTTTGTCCTGGCTGGATCTATAGCGGGTGAGCGCACGCAGCGAGTCCGTCGCCTCTGCCATGGCGATGGGGACGTCGGGATGATCCCAATGGGATATTTTCCACCTCCTGATCCCCTTTCCTGACATGGAAACTGGGGACAGCACGCACCTGGCACGGCCATGCTACCTTTAAACCCTCTCCCCACCGCTGCTCTCCTCTCGCAGAGAGTTTGCTCGCTGGAAGGTGAACAATTTGGCCTTGGAGAGGAAAGATTTCTTCAGCCTGCCACTTCCCCTGGCCCCCGAATTCATCCGCAACATCCGTCTGCTGGGACGCCGGCCCAGCCCCCAGCAGATCACCGACAGCCTCATCAAAAAGTATGGCACCCACTTCTTGCTCGCTGCCACGCTGGGAGGTGAGTGCCGGTGGGTGCTGGCTCCCCGCTCGCTTCCCTGGCGTGAGGCAGCGCGTAGAGGAGGGAGGGTAGAAAAATAAGCCCCACAGGAGAAATAAGAAGGGGAAGGGAGAGACCTCAGCAGCACCCCCAAAAAGCATTGTGCGTACCCCCCCCCCCCCCAGGAGAGGAGTCCCTGACCATTTTTGTGGACAAGCGGAAGCTGAGCCGGAGGACAGAGCCCGCGGCGGGGGCTGGGAACAGCTCAGGGGTCTCACTGGAGACCCTGCACCAGCTGGCAGCCTCCTACTTCATCGACCGGGAGAGCACGTTGCGCCGGCTCCACCACATCCAGATCGCCACAGCCGCCATCAAGGTAAGCGAGGGTGCGAGGGAGAGGGCAGCGCGGGGATGTGGCAGCCCCGGGCCTCGCCAGCGGCCCCTCGAAGCTGGCCCGGAGCCTAAAGCAGCATCACACTCCAGGGAGGGGAGATGGAGGGGAAGAGCAGGCAAAGTTAGCACCTCCGTGGTATTTGTGGAGAATTGGGTGTGCTAATGAAGGCACATTTTTCAGGGGGCTGGAGGTAGAGCGGCCGCCTGTCAATGACTCAATTAGCAGACAAGTAGTTCTCCTCTCCAAGCAGGGCCTTGCTATGGGGAGTGTGATACGACCAGCAGGACTAGGGCAGGGATCATCACCCTGGACTCAGCACTGGGGAGGCCACACCACAAATCTTAGGTCCAGTTTTGGAGGCCTCACTCCAAGAAGGACATTGAGGGGCTGGAGTGTGTCCAGAGAAGGGAATCAAAGCTGGGGAAGGGTCTAGAGCACAAGTCTGGTGAGGAGCAGCTCAGGGACCTGGGGTTGTTCAGCCTGGAGAAAAGGAGGCTGAGAGGAGACCTTCTGGCTCTCACCAACTCCCTGAAAGGCAGGTGGAGCCAGGTGGGGTTGATCTCCCAAGGAACAAGTGATAGGACAAGTTGGGGCAGGGGAGGTTTAGGCTGGACGTGAGGAAAAATGTCTTCACTGAAAGTCTTGTCAAGGCCTGTCCCAGGCTGCCCAGGGCAGTGGTGGAGTCCCCATCCCTGGAGGGGTTTCAAAGCCATGGAGATGTGGAACTGACAAACATGGTTTAGTGGTGACCTGGCAGTGCTGGGTTAACAGCTGGACTTGATCTTAAAATCTTTCCCAACCAAAACAGTTCTGTGATTCTATGAGACACTGAACCCAGGTGCCCCATGTATGAGGCAAGCGCTCCAGATACAGAGCTGTTGTAATAAAACAGGCCACAACCACCTATTTTGGCGTTTAAGCCAAAACAGCGAAATCCAGTCAAGAATCACAGCCTGGGAACCCAGATTTTTATCTGAGTATTTCCTTTTGCTGGAAGTGAAGGAACACCTCAGGCTTTGCTTGTGGTGACTAAGACCAGGAAAAGGGGAGAAGTTAGGAATCAGTCCCACTAGCCCCCTCACTCCACTCTGGCTCCAAGTTCTGCTCCTGCAGCACTGAGCTGTCAGGAATTTGCAGATGCTTGCCCAAGGTCAGGCAGGACATCTGCAGCAAAGCAAGGCATGGAAATGTAGTCCCCAGATGCCAGCCTGATTGCTGGGCTGCTTCTTCTTTGGAGGAACATCACCTGGCATTAGAGCACTTGTTATTTTGTCTCTTCCCGGTCATGTTGCAGATGAGCAAAGCTGAGGTATATTTTAAGAGACCCCCCCCTGCCCCGGGGCATAAAGTTGTGGCACCATGTGCTCACAGCCCAGAAGGCAACCACATCCTGGTCTCATCAAAAGCAGCATGACCAGCAGGTCGAGCAGAAGGGCAGGATCCCCTCCCTTCTCTCTGGTGCTACCTCCCCTGCAGTGGCTGGTCCAGCTCTAAGGCCCTCAGCACAGCAGAGACATGGACATTCTGGAGCAGGCCCAGAGGAGGCCACAAAAATTATGCAAGAGCTGGAACCCCTCTGCTGTGAGGACAGGCTGAGAGAGTTGGGGTTGTTCAGCCTGGAGAAGAGAAGACTGTGAGGAGACCTTCTTGCGGCCTTTCAGTACTTCAAGGGGCCTGTCAGAAAGACGGGGACAGATTTTTAGTGGGGCCTGTTGTGACAGGACAAGGGGTGATGTTTTTAATCTAAGAGGGACATTTAGACTGGATAGAAGAAAGAAATTGTTGACGTTGAGGGTGGTGAGACCCTGGCCCAGGTTGTCCAGAGAGGTGGTTGATGCCCCATCCCTGGAACCAATGCAGGCAAGGTTGAATGGGGCTCTGAGCAACCTGCTCTAGTTGCAGATATCCCTGCTTACTGCAGGCTGGTTGGACTCAATGACCTTGAAAGGTACCTTCACACCTAAACAATTCTATGATTGCAACCCATCTGTGGCAACACAAGACAAAACCTCACTGTTCCTTTCCCCTGGGTGTCTATCTCTTCCTTGCAGCTCCGCCAGAGGATGCTGCAGACTTTGGAAAGAGCAGCCCAAGACCGCAGCCCTGCTCATCCTTTCCACCTCCAGAGATCTGTGGCCAGTCTCTCATTGACATTGGCCTCTTTGCATGCAAGACAAAATGACCTGAATATGGTTGCAAGCAAGAGAAACTAACCCTGCAGCTTTATCTGTGATCAACATCAGCTATCACTGACCTTTCCTCACCTGTTTTCAGGTACTTCCAGTACCATCCAGTGAGCTGGTAGCATTGCCAGATCTTTGCAAGGTAGGAGTAGATGTCTGAAGGGCGTCCATAGGTGATAGCCTCACAGCAGGACCACAGTCTGTTCTGGGCTTCCCCTGGGCCAGGGAGAAAAGAAAAAGACAGGCGAAGTATTTCAGGAGACTGGAGCAAAAAATACTCTGGGAAGGATAGAATAAGAGCAATTTGAATAGTTTGCCTTGGTGGACAATTTCATCCCCCTCGCTGTGACATCAGGAGGAATCTGACACACGTCTGCAGACCTTTTAAAGGGGGAGAGGCCTTCAAAACATGTTTTTCCCCAAGCTTGGAGCTGCTGAATCTGAAGCTCTCCTGAACAGGAGCCAAGCCAGCACTCAGCAGACCTTAGTCTTGTCCCCAAAACAGAGACAGAGCTTTCAGCATAGTCTAAAAATACAAATTCCAGACAAAATCCTAATGAAAAACAAGCAGGGGGCTCTTGGGCTCTATGTCAGAGGTGTGCACTGGTGAGCCTCCAAGACTCTTCTGCCTAATACATTTTGGCACAGGATTTATGCTATGAATCACACGTCCCATATATACTCCCCCTTATGCTGCTTATGCGTTAAGTCTCAAGAAGATGGAGTTATATATATTTCTGGCAAAAAATTTCATGATCGTGGTGTCACTTGAAAAAAAACATATGGATTGATAAATGTTCTCAGACAATTTTTTGCCTTAAAACTGAGATATTACAATACTAAAAAGAAACAAAATTTAGTTCTCCATCAAGCTACAGTTCATTTCACTGGAGACAGAGATGCAAACCAAAAGGAAATAGCAGCTTCTTCATCTCCAGATGGTTTCCAAGTGCCCTTCTAGAGGAAAGGCTTTCAATAGCCACAACTACACTCAATAACTGGAGAACGCTGTATGGTTGGTGGTAAATGAGATCAGACTAGATCGGCTAACAGACCTTCCTGGCTTTAAAAATCTATGAATGTGTCAATTATGTAAGATCTACGATGTTCTCCAAGCCTGTGCTGGGTGAGTCAGCTCAACTGCATGGTTAAAATCATGATCCCTTCCTATCTGAGGCTTGGCTCCACCATGAGAAGTTGGGTCTTTACGAAGCCGATGACCTTAACGTCTGGTATTGAGATGATGAATAATCCTTTGCTAAGTTGTCACATGAAAAACACAACAGCACTTGGTCACCTTGCTGATATTGGAACTATCGGGTAGCTTAGCATGCATTCTCCTGCCACAGGGCTTACCTTGACAAACGTAGTAAACAATTTTGGGTGCTCTCACATAGGAAGAAAGAATGACTGCTAAAAAATGATGGAAAAAAAGGAAAAAAAAAATCTCCTAAATGACCCCTGTTTTTGTGCAGAAGTTGTGAAAAGAGGTCTGGTGTTCTGGAAAAAGTTCTTTTCACCGCTTGTTCCCTTGTGCTATTGAGCCAACAGTTTTGATATTAATTTCACATTACTGATATGGGGGGACACATCCAAAGCCTACAAAAATCCCCTGGAAGGACTTCCACCAAGGTCAAGGACCTTGGGGCAAGACCTTTATTTGAGAAGGTGTCTCAGACGTGAATTTGGAGTCAGGTCAGCATCACCTGATTGGCATTAGGGTGCGATTTTGGCTCTTGCCTGTGAATTCCTGAGGCAGAGCAGCGCTTTTCCCAGCTCATTTTTTTCTCTGCAGCTTGTTCCTGTGTTCAGGCATTCGTGCTAGGCTATATTCCCACAGCTTTGGAGGAGGAACTGCCTTTGGAGTTCATTCCCTACAATCCTGACGCCACTCTCCTGACAAGCGGCCTGTAAGGTCGATGAAAATCCAAATGTCAGAGGGTGGTTTCCCTTTGTTACCAAATAAATCCTCCGCACAGCTCGTTTGTTTATTACACATATTGAGGCTTCTGGCATGTTGTAAACTTCTGTTTCTCCCCATACCTTCCAGAAAAGCAAAATATTTTCACCCGTGCTAAGCAAGAGGAATCAAAACCAGCAGTCACCTTTGGAAACATGCAGTTTTCTGTCATGTCCCGGGAAATATGGAAGGGTTGACACAGCTCTGAGAGCTCAGGGAAGTTTTTCCTCTCTGTGAAAGCCCTTTTTTAACTCCATAACTCTTTGCATTGCCAGCCAAGCCCTTGTTCTAATAGTTTTATAAGTCTTTGTGAAAGCTTTAGAAAGATCTTGTTCCTCCATCAAGAATCTGGAAAGCAACTAGATGATGTTTGGTCTCTGGCTAACAAGATGCTAGTGTTATCTGCAGGATGTGCTCTCTCCCCTCGGAAACAAACTGCCTCCTGTTTAGCTACAGGCACTTGAATATTAAAAAAGAAATATTCAATCATCAGAGATAAAAAAACCATGTTTTTTTTTCTCTCCTACATAAGGCCAAAGGGACTGCAGAGGATCATGAAGAATAAATTAGTATTAGCTTCTTGTTCCTGGCCAAAAGAAATAAAGCAGAAAACCCCCAAAGTTATTCTTCATGGCAAGAAAATAGTGATTTCTTGACAGATTTACAGTTCCAGCCTTTGCTAATGTTATTGTCTTTCACTTTGACCAAGACTTCTATTAAAATAGCTGCTGATTTGAGGAAGGTGATGCCAGACAAACTCCACCTGATCCCAGCTGCCGACCGAGAAGAATTTTAAAGAAAAGAAATTAGTCCAAATACATTAAACTAGTGCTTGACTAGTTGGGTTTTCTCTTGATCCCCAGAAAGCTGTATTCCCTTCCCAGGTCCCAGACTCACCAAAATCGGTGCAAAAAACCCTCCTGTGAAGACCAGACAAGCAGCAAAGCATCCCTGGTGCTACATCCAGCATCAAAATCCTCATTGTACACCAACATGGATCCCTAGAAGCTGGGCTTCTGCTTGGGATCAGGCAACGGTGGGGCCAGTCAAGACCTTCGTTCAGGTCTTCCTCAACCAAGCTTGTCCTACCATAAGATAAAAACAACACAGTTGTGTCTCTTTCCTTCTCTATGACCATAATTCTACCATTAATTTAGCCAAGAACTTGACTCATGTTACATTACCCATGTCTGCTTCACTTATGGCAGATGGGAACACATCCAAACGAACCAACTCACTCCCAGGAAGGGTCTTCCCCCTGCATATCACCTCACAGAAGCCACCTGAGGCATTTGAGTTAATACATATTTTCCCCACCGTGACTATTTTCTTTAGTGGTGGGTTCTCACCATGATCCTAGAACCCAAATTATTTGGAAAAAGACGGGAATTTACATTTGTATCTGGTCAGCTCTCTCTAAAAACAATGTCCTGGACTTGAACATCTTCAGGGAGCTGCGATCTGGCTTGGAACTTTTTGCCGTGGGCGTATTCTTACCTCCAACTGCTATTGTTCGTTCCCTGCCTGTGATGAGAAAATACTCTTTTTATCACCAGCTGGGGTGGGGAGCCTTCGCCTGCGATGAGTAAACATGCAAAAGACAGCTGCCAGGAGAAGTAAACACCTGGGAAACTGGTTTTGGGAATTTCACCATTAGTCATTGTCTGTTTGTGAAGGTCAAATCCCAGCTGCGCTTCTTGTGATCTGGAGACCTTCCTGGAGGCTGCATCTGTAGTCAACAGATTTTGGACTTTAACATAGCCTCAATTTTCCAGCACAGATGCTGGTCTGAAGATGTCCCTTTCCTACATCAGTGGGTAGCAGCTTTGAGGAGCAAACTATCACAAGACAACCAAAGGGGCTGATGGACCAATACTGTTGGTCAGAGCACATTGGCATGGATTTACATATGTGTAAATTGCCCGACTTGAATCTCTGAGGTGAGGATGGACTCAAAAGTACAACTGCCTGAAAATACCCAATTTGCAGTCTGAAAACAAAGCGTGTGCTCAAGGACTTGCCAAGGCATGGCAGGTATCAACTTGAACTGTCAAATCTATCTGAAATGTCATCTGAGGATTGCTCTGGGTTTCAAACAGCTCCCTCCAAGGCAGGTGGCAACTCTTCTGTGGTGGGCAGCCAAAACACAGGTGGGAAGCAGTTATTGCCATGTTGGTGGATAATCCCTTGTTGTAACCGTACCAGGTCCTTCAACACCACGTTCTCACTTTGGCCAGGAATCTGGGTTGAAGGCAGTACAAGTAGACACACTGGGAGCTCTGGGATTTCATCCAAGAAACCCGGTACGTATACTCTGAAATGAAAATAAACAAGCAAGAAGAGACAACACAGAGGAGACATGCCAGAAGAAGATGTTACAGCAGAGAAAGAGGGAGAAGTTGAGGGCAAGCTGACACTGAAAGGAAAGGCTATCCTATTAAAACCTTTAGTGATGATCCACATCAGCTCCCAGCTCTGAAAGCCCTGCTGCTGGTCACTGAACTCCAACCACTCTGTCCTGGAGTTGGTCTGAGAGGGGGGGAGGGAGGGGAGGGGCAGAAATCTCTTTTTTTTTACTGTGAGGGCAGTCAAACACTGGAGCAGGCTGCCCAGGGAGGCTGTGTATAGGATGGAATATCTCCATCCTTGGAGAAATTCAAAAGCCATCCAGACATGATCCTACAAAACAGCACTGGGTGATGCTGCTTGAGCAGGGGTTAGAAGTGGTTGAGGGAACAAACTCTGTGTTTATACACCAGTATCACCTCGGAATAAATGAGGCTGCCTCAGGAAAGCTGCACCAGGTGGGCTTCACCCAGCCACACACTAGTGAGATGCAGCTTGAAAGCCCCAGTTTTTGTTGCCATGGAATATTTTTGAATCAAACAGATCTGTCATCTCATAGCTGCAACCAGAGATTAGCAGCATTTGCTATCAGACCTGGAGAACGCTCTTCCTGCAGATAAACGAGTTCTCACTTCAGAAAGACAATTTTGCAGCAAATTACAGCAGGCGCTGCAAAGGCAGCACTGGGAGCTCATGGCAACAAACGGCTGCTTCACACAGCGGCTGCTCCTGAAGCGTGTTGTGTTTACCAGCACCCGATTGGGAACCCAGCCTGCGTTTAAAACATGTGACTCATCCACGTTGCTACCCGAGAGCTATGCCTTTTGAGCCTCTTGCTTTGTTTTCAGCCGTTTATCAAATTATCTGTCGAGCCTAATTCCAGAGGTTTCGTAATTTGCGGCATCTCCTCTGATAGTACCAAGAGGTCTCGCTACAGCGCCGAGCAGAATTGTCAGCCAAATATAAACCAGAAAAGAGACAGGAAAACTTCTTCAGGCGTCTTAATATTGGCTTTACGTTTCCTGTAAGGGTAATTAAATAACAGGCTGATCTAAGTGGAAGCATATGATGCATTTAATCTAGCTGCGATAATTCACCAGCGTGAAAAGCCAACGTGGGTTTCCTGGCTGCAGAATCAGCCCAATGCAGTTTTCTCCATCTTGGCATTCTCCTTTAGGCTGTCCTGCCCACAGAAAGGCCACACCGAGAACTGTCCTTGTCACCGCTAATGGAAAATGCAAAGGGGGCATCGTCATCTCGGCACAGTCTACGGTGAGCTTCAGTTTCTGTGCAAGTGGAATGTTCAAGCTCATTAAAAACACCATTAATCCTCTTTTAACTGTCAATATTTGTTCCCAGCACGGTCATTAAACACAGAAAAGGAGGGAAGTTTTGTGCTGGAAGTTAACAAATGGGTTCTTTTTGGACTCCTCCCAGAGAGTTCTGCTTCTCCCCTAAGCACTCCTTGCCCTCTCCAGTCCCTAAAGCTCTGTGCTTGGATGGGATAGAATTCATTATTTCACTCGCAGAATAACAGTGAAGAGCAGTAAAAGGAGGTAAATGAGAACATTGTTCTGCTCAGTGAGGATATGGGTCCACCTCTCCTGGGAAAGTGGGAACAGTCAGACCTGGTCCTCAGTTCCAGCCATGGTGGAGCTGCAGCAACGTCCCACTTCCTCAGGAGCTCTCAGTGCAAATGGGACTGTTTGCTCTTGCAGATATTAATTATGATAAAAACTAGAGCATGTTACCAAAAGCCAGCAACTTGCCCTCACAGCCAAGATGGCAAATGGTCTCCTGGGGTGTATTCAGAAGAGCGTGGCCAGAAGGTTGTGGGAAGTTCTCCTCCCACTCTACAAGAGGCATTTCACAGAATCATAGAATGGTTTGGGTTGAAAGGGACCTTAAAAATCATCTAGTTCCACTCCCTCCCCACCCCATGGAGGTGCTGGCCTCTTGCAGGCAGGACACTGCTGGAGCTGAAGACTGGGGTTTACATCTGGTTTTGTCAAGAAACAGCTTGCTTTGTAAACCCTTAAAGTCAAAATTAATCCATGTCTAAGGTGAGGGGTTTTATTAACTCCAGCTGAAGGAGGAGGGTTACAGAGCTTTTTACCAAGGTTGCAATAATTTACTACCTTTGTGCTTATTTCCAGTAATTCCATGGTACTAACCCTCAGGGACGTTTTCATGGCTGGAAGCAGGACCAAGTGTAAGCTTGGCTGAGACCTGCTGCTCTCCATTGCAAAAGGACGGCCACCTTGCTCTTCAACTATACCAAGTCAATATAGAGAAATGCTTCCAAACAAATAACATTTTTTAAAAGAATGCTTCCCCGACTACCATTAAAAAAAGAATTAATATTACTCAGCATCAATAGGACGAGTAAGAGGCCTATGGTAGAGCAGCAGTGACTTGTGTTCGGGCCATGAGCTCTGTTAAAAGCATCTGCTTTTACTTCAGGATATTTAATGGTGGTAGAACACCAGAAATGCACAAAATTCAAGAGTTGTAGAAATGCCAGCGTAGAGAAAGTAAAACGAAAACATTATATATATATACATATTCGTTCAGGCAGAGTTTGAGCTTAAAGTTTTACTTCACTTTAATTAAAATCCCAGAACATTGTGCACTGACAGGCTTTTGCATTCTTATTTCGTTAGTCTTTATACAATCATAAACTAGAGCAATAAGCAAAGAATGTTGCTGCAAACATGCTTCTGAAGGAAGTTAAAGCTGCAAACCTACACTGACCACCACCCCTCTGTCTCCCTTGCCCGAGATAAAATGCACTCGTGGGGAAAAAGCTATTTTTTCCAAGTGCAGCTGTGAGCAAAGAGGGGTTGAACCCAGACAGGTCAGGAAGGATGGAGCACTGAGCAATTATGGATATCGTGGCCACAACTAGGCAGCTCCCTATCCCGTACCTAACATTATTAATTCATTAACTGGAAAATGAACCATTGCACCTTGCGTGGCTGGAATCTTGTTATTACTATCCCCCTCCACCTCCCACCTGTGAGGAGGATAACCCACATTGCACAGAAAACATGTGGCCATGATTGTGTTCTGACATTAACAGTATGCTCTATAAGCAGTCCTATCACTATAAAAAATGTATTTTTAATTGCCACACGTTCCTGGAGGGTCCAATTATCACATGGTTAGGAAGCTGTAAAAATTGCATTAAGAGTCTGTATAAGTCATCTGGAATTACCCATTTCTGTAGAAGCAGAACAATGTAATGAAACTGCCGGAAGGGATAAAGATGTTTTTTTATTAGCTCGTGGAGCAGCGCAGGACTAAGGGCATTAATTTACACCAAAACTTAAACTTTTTGGGAAGGAACCAAACTGGCGGAGAGACCAGGTCCCCATCAGTGTCTGAAAGGTGACACTGCTGCAGCCTCCACAAATCATAGAATTGTTTTGGTTTGAAGAGACTTTTAAGATTGAGTCCAACCATTCCCCCAGCACTGCCAGGTCACCACTAAGCCATGTCCCTCAGCACCACATCTCCATGGCTCTGAAACCCTTCCAGGGATGGGGACTCCACCACTGCCCTGGGCAGCCTGGGCCAGGCCCAGGGGAAAAAATTGTTCCTCACGTCCAAACCTCCCCTGGTGCAACTTGAGGCCGTTGAATGATGAACCTCTCCTGGAGCTGTGCTGCTTCTTATTCCAGAAGGCTCCCCAAGCATTTTAAGCAGCTTGTTTTTATTTAGAGGAAGAAAATTTTTCACCTATCAGTGAGATATAATGAAGATTAATTAGGTTGTGGTTGCAGAGCATTCATCAGCGCTGCTGTGAAGATATTTATTATGGATGCACCAAAACATCCCAGTGACACTTGTATGGAGGACCTAATGATGGATCTGGCAGAGCATCCCAAAACAGGTTTTCAAACTTGCTATTGCTACAGGGCAATTTCCCTCCCTGAAGCTGTTTTATTGGGGGGGTCAGCTGTTCAACCCCAGACTGGGGGGACCCTGGCAAAGAGGTAGCAAGGTGAGGGGATCATGCCAGATGATAGCTGAGGCGGGAAGAAGGGCAGGGCACGTGCCAGCCTTCCTGCACCACCCACAGCAGGTCTGGACACATCCCGGCTCCCATGCAGGATGCTTTCCTCAAAGGCTGGCCCGAACATCCCCTATTTCCTCTCTCTCTTTCTCTCTCCTCCAGAGAAGTATGCAAAATCAAATCACCAAAATGATTTTAAGCTCATCAAGTCCCGTCATTATCCCAGTGCTACCAGTTCACCACTAAATCACATCCCTCAGCATCACATTTCCACGGCTTTGAAACCCCTCCAGGGATGGGGACTCCACCACTGCCCTGGGAGCCTGGGACAGGCCTTGACAACCTTTGCGGGGAAGAAATTGTTCCTCAGGTCCAATCTAAACCTCCCATGGTGCAAATTGAGGCTGGTTCCTCTTGTCCTGTGACGTGTTCCCTGGGAGAAGAGACCGACCCTACCCAGCTCCAACCTTTTTTCAGGGAGTTGTTTAGATCAAGAAGGTCTCCCCTAAGCCTCCTTTTCTCCAGGCTGAAGAACCCCAGGTCCCTCAGCTGCTCCTCACCAGACTTGTGCTCTATATCCTTCTCAGCTTTGTTGCCTTTCTCTGGACACGTTACAGCCCCTCAATGTCCTTCTGGGACTGAGGGTACCAAAACTGAACCCAGGATTCAAGGTGCAGCCTACCCAGTGTCCAGTCCAGGGGGACAATCCCTGCCCTAGTCCTGGTAGCCACACTAGTGCCAGGATGCTGGTGACCTTCTTGGCCGCCTGGGCACACTGTGGTGATTGGGATGCCACAGAGATGTGCAAGCAGATGTGCAACTGAGCCAAGCCCAGGTGTGCTTTGTGCAGCTAAAGAACACCGCAAAAATATGATGGGTCTGTATTTTGAAGCCCTACATTTCAGACAGACAAAGACAAAAAAGCCTCTCACTGATTGGGAAAAAACCCAAGCAAACAAACAAAAAAGAAACAACCAACAAAAACCAAACCAAACCAAACACCCCCACCTCCCCAATAATAATAAAAACAACAACCAAACCAAACCAAACCAAACCAAAACCCTAACACAAAAACCCCACCCAGGCTGTACTCTTAAAGTGTGAGAGAAAAATCTGGCAGAGACCTACACACTTTAACAAGGTTCAGAAGCCAAAAGGAAGTGAAAAAGATCCAAAACTACTTTTTTAAGTTAATCTCGTGAGTTATTACAGCTTGACCAGAGACCTCTGAGGGCACAGCTTGCCACGGAAAGCCACCAGAAATGACAGGACTTGGAGCGCACCAGATGCTTTTCCTACTCTGTTAAAGGCTTCACAGTCTTGGGCGAATGATTGAAAGCTCTCTCAACAACAGCCTTTCATTTTTAAGTCACATCTTTCCTGGATAGACTCCTTGGCTTAAAACTTTCCAAGGGAACTGTGCGCTCGCTGTCAGAGGTGATGGAAATGGAAAAGTTTGGGAGTGGATCTGTGTGTTCATGGCTCCAAAAATAGCACCTTCCTCCCCAGAGCAAAAGGTTGGGAGTTCAAGGTGCACACCTAGAACCGAGATGTAAGCAAACTGCCATTTATAAGCCCAGAAACCTCTCGTGGGTAAATGCCAACCATTGGGCTGTGCTGACATTTCCTGCCTTTTTCCGGTGCTAACCAGCCCTTGAGACCCAACAGCAGCAGGACAAGGTGCACAAAGGCACGCCATACATGATCTGCAGGGATCAGAGTGGGAATTTTGTTCCTTTGGAAAATATTAGTATGTGGGAAGGAACATCCTACTGTTGCATCTGCCCAGAACAAAGCAGTAACCTCATTCTTTTATTGCAAGGACAGGGTGCAGCACCTGCACTACGCTATCAAGCAGCTGACGGGGATGGAGCAGAGGAAGGTGTCTTGGCACGCTCCTTTGAACACTCTAAATGGGGCTGAAAAATTTCACTTGGGTTATTTTGCTGGGAAATGCAATCTGGAAAGACAAAACCAAGAGGCTGGAAGATCTCCGTGCCTTGCTGCAACCCCTGCCTTGGAAAGACCCAAGCGACTGCTGGCTCCTGAACCTTTCCTGGTGTGCATTGAGAATATGCTTTCCACACCTGGTGCATCCCACTCAAAGTATCCTGCTCAGCAAGGGTGGCTGTTTTGGCCATGGCAGTTTTGGGGGTCATGCAAGAGGGAGAACCCTTCTTCCCTCGAACAGCAGCACAAGCAAAGAGAAGCCTGGGAATTCCCTTGTCCTCGGCACCTTGGGGTGGCACTGTGCATCCTGACTGTTTATTTTGGCAGGCCTACACTAACTGGGGTGGAGTTTCCACCTCTGAAGCGCTGGTAAAGTAACCCCGTGTGCGCAGCAGGCACATCACATCCCCAGCTGCTTCTTGGGGGTGTTTTTAAGGAAACTGCCCTGTCTGCCCAAAAACCACAGCTGAGCTGCAGAGAGAAGTGCCTGGGGACAAAGATGGCAGACTAAAACGTCGATGACACCAGCACAAAATTTGCTCTCCTTCCAAAGGTGCTGCCCACCCAGAGTCCAGCAGCTATGTGCAACATTCTGCTTATCGAGTTTTGTAAAAATACAGAAAGATCATAGAATCATGGAATAGTTTGGGTGGGAAGGATCTTTCAAGCTTATCTAGCCCAACCCCCCTGCGGTGAGCAGGGACATCTGCAGCCAGAGCAGGTTGCTCAGAACCCTGGCCAACCTCACCTTCAATGGTCTCAGGGATGGGGCATCGACCACCTCTCTGGGCAACCTGGGCCAGGGTCTCACCACCCTCAGTATCAACAATTTATTCCTTGTAGCCAGTCTAAATCTCCCTCTTTTAGTTTAAAGACATCACCCCTTGTCCTGTCACAACAGGCCCTGCTAAAAAGTCTGTCCCCATCTTTCTGACAGGCCCCTTGAAGTACTGAAAGGCCGCAAGGTCTCCCTGTAGCTTTCTCTTCTCCAGGCTGAACAACCCCAACTCTCTCAGCCTGTCCTCACAGCAGAGGGGTTTCGGCTCTTGCATAATTTTTGCGGCTTCCTCTGGGCCTGCTCCAGAAGGTCCATGTCTCTGCTGTGCTGAGGGCTCCAGCTGGATGTTTGTGGGCTGGTGGGCAGCACTTTGTGCTGGGAAATAGCCGATGCATTTGGCTGGGATGCTCACCTTCCCTCCAGAGCAGCTCTGCCAGACAAGAGATACCGTCACGGGAGTTCCCACCCATGACACATGTGGACTCATGCACCACAAATCCCTCAGGAAGTTGGAAGTCAGACAGGCCGGGATGACGAGGGCAGCACGCAAGCAATGACAGAGCGAGGCAGTGACACTGCCTCCGACGGCCTCGTGAGGGACCCGTGTTCCCTGATTTTTTTGTAATCCTGTCCTGAATTCGAAACATTTGCAAGAGTTGAGTTTTAAGTTCACTGGAGCACACCCTTATTTCATGATTTTTCCATCCCCTTTGCCAGTTTAAAGCCATTTTCTCAGATATCCAAAAATAACTTTTTTTTTTTTTCCTAATGTGATTTTGTACCAGTGAAAGGGATAACAAGGGTCTTTGGGTAGATTGTCTCCAGAGGTCCCTTCTTACCCCTACCATTCTGTGAAGAGCCCCTGAGAGCTCCCAAAATGAAGCAGGTACCTCCCATTCCTCCCTGTTTTCTCCCACCATAGTGTTAATATCCTGAGCACAATTTTGGGGGGATTTTGTTTTCACTTCTCTGAAGGTAAGAGCATGCACCAAGAAGGGGTGCGCTTGCCCCCAGCACCTTGCCAGGGTCTCTTGTAGATTCCCAGTGCAATGCATAAGTCTGTGCTTGTATCCTCAGCCAGTCAGCCAAGAGAAGCAGCACTTCTGGTGTGGTTATGGTATGGTCAACACATACCATAACAAGTCCCTCAAATGCTTGTCCCCTGCATGCCATAAGGAACTGTTCACCACACCCTGGTCCCAGAGATGCCCACAGAGCTGCTCCTATCGACTCATTCCAATGAGTTTCCCACCTGGATGGTGGAGCTCCTCCAGGGCAGCCCTGAGAGGGCCTGGACAGGGTGTACCTTCCTCCCAGCTTGTAATTTGGGCCCCCACCTCCCTTTGTCTGAGCTTCTTTGTGCAGACCGGCTTTTATCACAGGCACAGCTCTGTTTGCCATAGGATGGTTTGGATTGGAAGGGACCTCTTAAAGGTCAGATCTTATCCAGTCCAAGCCCCCTGCAGTGAGCAGGGTTGTCTTCAGCTAGAGCAGGTTGAAGCATCTTGTTAACCAAAGCAGACCTAGATCTGAGTGTGGTACAGCTGGAGAAGATCGGAGCTTCTTGGGAAGGCAGGCAAACCACAGATGACCCCATCAGGCTCTGCTGATGTAAACCAAGAGCTCACTGCCATGGCAACGGAGCAAGGACCACAACATGCATTTTTCTGGCATGATCTCAGCAGCTCCCGATTCATACCAGAGCACCTGTTCTCATGGGACCAGAGAGGGGTTTTGCACTCAACCCTTTGGCACTGAGAGCCACAGAGGTTGCTTGCATGCTTCATGCACAGCCAATTCAGCTGTGGGACATGAAGAGGGCTGCACAGGTCCTAAGCATCCTGAATAAGCAAATAATATCCCAGCCAGCCTGCAAGGAAGGGAGGGACATCTCTGAGCAAACTGCTCTAGCTGAATGTCCCTGCTTATTGCAGGGGGGTTGGGTGAGATGACCTTTAAATGTCCCTTCTCACCCAAACCTAGTGCAAGTGCATCAGCGGCAGGTGAGGGGCAGGGGGAAGCACCTTTTGAGGATGCATTCCACCTATTTTCCGTGGAAAATGCTCATGGAGTGTTTCTAGTCAGTGGTTGCAGCTGGAACACCTGCAGACCAATGTTGAGGCTGATGCACACAGATGGATCATGTGTAAATAAAAACTCTCCTTCCTCTTGTCCCCTCCCCTTCCTGGAGCTGGCTTATGTTTCACCCTAAGATAGATTGTCCAGGGGCTGTGGTGGATTCTCCATCTTTACAGGATTTTAATCAAGACCAAATGTCTTTTCTTTTTTAAAGCGAGGTGAGAGTTCAAACACGGTATCTTCTCAGCACCAAAACTTCTGGGGGAAATTATAGCTTGAGGTCAGTCCTGAATGCTAAAAAATTTAAGATGCATGTCTGAGCAAGATCATACCTGAGATTCAGTTGGCAACGTTACGATGGACCCAGTGATTTGTGGCTTTTGTACAGAAACTGGGTGGGTGGGGG
>WUAM01000213.1:723300-733345 GCA_024336885.1 Actenoides hombroni
TTCCTTTCCTTTCCTTTCCTTTCCTTTCCTTTCCTTTCCTTTCCTTTCCTTTCCTTTCCTTTCCTTTCCCTTTTTTCCCCCCATTTTCCCACTTTCTCTCTTTCCTTACTTCCCCCTCCTTTCTTTCCTGTTTCCTCTGCATTCCCCCCCCCACTCTTTCCCTTTTTCCAGTTTCTTTCCATTTCTCCCTTTCCCCTTTTCTTTCCCTTTTCCCCTTTCTTTCATTTTCCCCCATTCTTTCACCTTTTTCAATTTACTTCCCTTTCACCCCTTTCTTTCTGCTTTCCCCTATTCTTTCCTCTTTCACCCTTTCTTTTCCTTTTCCTCCTTTCTTTTACTTCCCCCCTTTTTTCACACTTTATTCTCTTTCTTTCCATTTCCCCTCTTTTTTCCCCTTCCCCCCCCTTTCTTCCCCTTTTCCCTTCATGATGCCAACATCTCACCCCTTCTCTCAACCCACCTCCCTCCTGCTCCACCCTCTCCAGTTCCGTGCATCCATGGAACCCCTTTCCAGGGGAGATCTCTACCTGTTCAAACCATCCTGCACAAAGGTCAGAGCAAGGTGCTTACCCCTAGCTGGGGAAGAATTGGTTTTATATAGGTTTTTGGCTCACACAAGCCTCAGCTGTCTGCGGCTGGAAAACAGCTGCCAAGAGCACAGGGGAGTGTAGATGCAGTGATTATACCTCCCGTGCTGGTACCAAAGGCATCGATATTACAGGATTTTGGAGACCTTGAATTGCTTTGCTTGTCACCGACAGCAGCAAAGCAGCCGGGCAGTGCTTCCCTCCCTGCCTGCCTGTGCTTACACCTTGTATTTATTTTAATAATGGCACAAGGAATCAGTGTCAGGGATAGCTAGGGAAAACTCCTGGGCTTCCGTGAGTGTGCCGCTGCCGGGTGCACATCCCTCATTAAAGCTACAGATTCCCATCTCCGATCAGCTCTTTGTGTCCATACTTGTGTGCGATACCTGCGTCACGCTCCAGCAATTCCTGACAGGAATGGCCAGAAGTGTTATCCCAGCCCCAAGGAAGCTGAAGAAGGTGCTTTGCCAGGATGGATCCTTTTAGTCTTCAAGTTAAAAAAAATAAATGTTATCAGGACCTTGAGGAATTTGAGGTGTTAATTAATTTGTGGAGCTTTTTGAGGGCTGTCCGTTGGTGCTATGCTATAAGCAGGCTCAGGAAGGACTTTGGAGAGGAGAAAAAACTCCAACAGCCAAAAATACTCCTAAAATGTTGAAACCCCTTCCTATGCCACAGCTTTCCTACCATAGGACTTTCTCCTTGCTTCCTCTGCATTGTCCGTGGCGTGGCTATTTCTGTCCCTAGTGACAAGAAAATGGGTGTCCCATGGGAAGGGGTGGATGTGCAGATGTGTGAACCTGTTTTGTTCTTGAGAAGCTGCTTTACTGCCCTGCCCAGAGCTGTGCATTGCTCCTGAGCTGATGGCCAGGGAGCTGGTGGGGACAAACCAATGGCCCTGGGGGGGCAGGGCAGCGGGGCAGGGAGTGGGAGGTGAGGCTCATTTCAGAAGGGGTTGTCAGGACTTTCTGTCACCCCTGGGCTCAATCTGAGGCATCAATAGCAAACTAATAAAATAGCTGCAGATGTTGAGCCGATGGCAGAGCCGGTTTCTCAGGAGCATCCTGACAAACTCTTCGCTTTGGAAAGTCACCAGCTCACCCCAGCTTTTCTCTTTGTTTCAGCTCCTTCCCCACCCTTCTTCCCCATTGCTTCCCTCCTGTCTGGATTTTTAAGGGAAGAAGAAGGAAAAATCCTGGAAAGGGCCTTTTGCATAAGGAAAGGCAAAAATACGATGCCTGCCCTGGAGAAATGCCCATATCCAATCCCACAGCAAGGCTGCCAGAGCCAGGAAATGTGCAGAGACCCTCCAAAAAAAAAACTCATTGGGAGGCAGGTGCCTCCCTGCCTGTTGGCTGGAGCAGTGCTGCTTTCCCCTGGCACAAGAGTGCCAGGAGGAGGAATACATCAGCCAGGGCGACAGGTTCTGCAACTGCAGGGATGGGGCTGGGGTTTCTGCAGAAATCAGAATCCCCTGTGCTGGGAGGAGGTTGTATCTTATGAAGTGCCTCTTAACCTTTTCTATATCCTGTTACTGAAGGGAAAAAAAAAACAAAGCAAAATACGAGAGGAGTCCTTGCCTCTTCACCTGACCATAAAGGAAAAAAAAAACCAAGAGAGGATGTTATTATCCAGCTCTCCAAGACGTTGGGATCCATGAAACCAGATGGGCTTTGTTGCAGCAAAATACAAGTGCCTGGGAGAGGAGACGGAAGAAGGAGAAGGGGAGGGTGAAGGCAGAAGTCACCCAAACTGCGGCGACAGGATGGGGCCCTCAGTCCAGGCTCTCCACATTCTGGGTTGTAACCCTCCAGGGACAGTTATTATAGCTGCTGTAACACAGCAACTGCTGGTTTCACTGGGAGTGCTAGGACTGCTTGAGCAAAATCTGTACTTGTGGAGGCATTTTTTTACCACCAGGAGCAGTTTCCTTGTGCTATACTACGTCCTCTGCTCCCATGCCCCAGAAATATTACTAAATTAACCCCATTCAGTGGAGCTGATACCACACCTGACAGCAATACTCTTCCCTCAGATGAAACTGGGGAGATCTGGGGTCAGGAATGGCTCCTGCTGAGGTGAGGCAAGGGTGAGTCGTCTTGGTGTTCAAGCGGCTGATGCAATGAGATGTCAATTTTGAAGGGAAGGCCATGAGGAATGAGCAAGGTTGGGAAGTGTCATGGTTTGGGATGTGGCAGGGTTTGGGATGCAGGAAAAACTTGGGATGTGGCATGGTTTGGGATGCATCAGGTTTTGGGACGCGGCAGGGTTTGGGATGCATCAGGGTTTGGGACGCGGCAGGGTTTGGGACGCGGCAGGGTTTGGGATGTGGAAGGTCCTGCCATGTCCCTCCTGCTGCCCAGGAGCTGGAGGGGGATGAGAATACGTCCGTGCTACAGCAGGGAACAGAGAGAGAGAGACGGCATATTTTTCCTGAGTTACTTATTAACCACTGTTCATTTGACAGGATCAATATTTCAAGCGAGGGAGTAAACACTTAAGAAGCACCACTCTGCTTTGCTCTCTTTTCCTTTGCAAAATGATTTATTTTCTAAAATGCATCTGCCTGGAAAGGAGGCAGCGCCTGGAGCCCGGCAGCTTTTATCTGCGGGATATGCAAAGCACATTTATTTTGTCTTTTATCTCTCATATTGCATGTTGATCCCATACATATAGATTGATTTTGTTCAGGTAGATAATGAAAAGTCAAGTGGAAAATTTACACAAAGGCACTCAGGATCTCGACTTTCTATTGGTATATAAATTGGTTTATTACTTCATTCCCTTAAACAGGGACTTTCACACTGGGGAACACTTTAAAATATATCATGTTTAAACACAAAACCATTTACCTTTCATGTGCTTTTTTTTCCATCAGTAATTTCCTCGCCACTTTTGTTAATTACCAAAGATATTTGTGTTTAAACAAGGGCTCGCTCCTTCTCGATCCCTCCAGCAATTCATCTTCCTCCTCTCGTGCCCGTCGCCCGAAAAAGTCCTACCGGGAGATTTCCGAGCTGCCAGCCGTGCCCATTGCGCTGACACGTTGAGCGCCGGGGCTTGACAATACCTCGGGAGCTTTTATTAATTCCGTATAAGCGGCTTTCATTTCGCCAGCCTCGCCCGGCGTCAGGCAGAGAATAGAGGGCACTGTACAGGAGAGCACAGCTTGGAGCAACAACAACAACAAAAAACCCAAAAACCCAAAAAACCTAGAGGAAACATTATTAATAAACATCTTCTGGACATTTGGTGGCTGGTCTAGGCGGCTCCAGCTTAAAGCAATTAATTCAGGATACTGACATAAACTCTCCAGCTCTTTGACAGCTTGGAGCTGAAATAAAAATGCTAGTTCTCCAGGGAAAAGGAGAGGATAGTTGGCTCTTTTCTGGACTGTTTGCTTATAGGCCCAGAGAGCAATCTTCCTCACAGAATGAAATGCAAGGACACAAACAATGTACCGGGGAGAGAATAGGAGATGGGAATGAACAGTTTGAACTATTTGCTCAGCAGAAGGGCAGCCACAATGCTCGGCCAATGGCTTTCCCATGCATCAACCCAGCTTCTTAGCCCCTTTTGTTGTTCAGCCTCTTCCTCTGGCCAGATAAGAGCACAGCTGCAGCTAAGGCAGGCCTTCTACTTATCCACCCAAATCTCGCCTTGCCTCTACTGTATGTCCCATGGTGAAAGGCCCTCCCCACTCTCTCAGCCACCACGTTTGCCCCTGGGGCCATTTACCAACGGTGTGGGGCAAGTCATCCCCCACAGCTTGATTTTACTTCTCTGGGTGTGGCTGGGAAACGCTTTTCGGGCACCTGCTGGTGCCACTGTGTCCCCTTGTCCCTTGCTTGGGTCTCCAAGTCACGCCTTGGGAAAGAAACCAAGGCACCAGCAGTGTAGCCTTGCACAATATTGCCTCACATGTGCCCACCATCCGTCCCTGTGGACACGGATGTGATCACATCGTTCAGAGCAAGCTGCCCTCGCTGCAGGAGTGTCATGCTCCGAAAAATAAAGGACATTTCCCTCATGGGCTAAAGATGCAGAGCTGCAAAACCACAATATTTCATACTTCAACCAGCCTGGGGTGTTTATTAGCGTGAGTACACCCTGCCCTTGCAGTGCAGTGGCGGGATCCATCCCCTGCGACCTGGATGGCAATACCCTCGCAGGGGCAGGTCCTGCTATGTTCAGGCAACTGCCTCCATTCCCCTTCCCTACAGGAGCCCAGTGTCCCTGAAGATCACCCTCCCTCTTCCTCTAATCTGCCCAGACCACCACTTGGTTTTCTTTAACGATGCCATTGCTGATCAGGCAGGCAAATGCTGTAATTAAAAATAAATACGTAGCAAGGTCGGACGCTCTGTAGCAGGCTGGTCTCACTGTCTGAGCTAAGTGCTGATGCCGACAGGGATGCTTTGCTATTTTTACTCTTTGTCCTACCCCGGGCTGTTGGTTTTGGGAGCCAGGCTGCTGTTGTAATAAGGTTTATTTAGCTTGAAAGGGTTTTACGAGGTGAAAAGGCAAAATGCCGTGGACTAAAGAAAACACCTGCCTGGCTGAGCTCATGTTCAGCACTCATAGGCACTGAGCACACCTGCAGGAAGCACTGGCTTTAAACACTGTCACAAAAATCTGAGAAACCGATGGGGCTTCTTTTTGTTGGTGTGGGGTTTTTTTGTCCTTTTCCCCCCTTCTTCCCTGGTGGGTGGTCAGGAGGATGGGCTGAAAAGCAGGAGGGCTCCTATTGTCTCTGTGCTGCCTTAAGAGCTGACCCCACGTGTCCTCGAACTCGCCAAGCACCTGGCTGTGCCCCACGCCCAGAGATGCTGCCACAATGGGATGAACCCATTGCAGGCAAACCATCACAGTTTAGAGGTGTCTAGCCACGCAATCCCTCAAACAAAGAGTTTTATGACTTTTCGGAGGCAGCATTTTTATGCCCAAGGTATCTCATCACCTCCCCCCCCCCCCGGCCATGGCTGGGGTATTATTATTTAATTGTATTCATTCATATCTCAGGGGATATCTCAAGTTGGAAGGGACTTGTGAGGATCACTGAGTCCAATTCCATTTCCCTTTTGAAGGCACAGTGCTAAAGACAAACTGATGCTGGTGTTCATCAAACTCTGCCATTTCACCAGCAGCTTGAGCCTCATACCTGAGAGCTATGGAGCAGCCCCTAAAACGGGACAAACCCACCCAAATTGGGATTAACCCACCACCTGAAACGGTGGGGAATGAGCTTGGAGGATCAGAGTAATCCCAAGGGCTCACAGACCAGGGCCAGCATCTCACCAACCTCGGCATCATCGATCTGCTCCTGGCCCAGATGGGTTAATTAATGAGACATTAAAGAGGCGGAATGACACGTCCCACTGCTCACTTATGGCGCTAATTTCCGAACCACTCCGCCATAGACAAAGAGAAAGTGCAGTTAGTGCAGAGTAATTTGTGCTGTGTTCCCGGTGAATGAATTTAGGGGAGCAAATATAGTTATGCAGAATTTAAATTAAAGTTGACACTAATGTAAATACAGCGATGCAACTGCATGTTTAAGAAATATGATGAGGCTACGGTTTTAATCAGGTCCTTTTAACTCAGGTGGCATTTTAAATCCTTGCCATTTAAATTGGATAAAATCCGTAAGATGGGAGAAGGAGCACCAGAGAGAAACGCAGCTGTGGAACATGGACCATCTCTGCCCCAGCTCCTTCCAGCTTGATGCCTAAGGGGTACGTGGGTTCAAGGGACAGTTGTGCAACTGCTTGGAGGGGAGATCCACCACAGGGTAGCGGCTGGAAACCCTGTGCCTAACTCTGGTGACCTCCTCACCTGGAGAGGAGTGGGGAGAGCATCCCCATGGTCCTGCTGGAGATGTCCCAGACCCCTGCTCTGAAACTCAACAGCTCGCTGATCCTACTACATCCATTGCATTGACTCTTCACGGCACTGCAGGCACCCCCCATCCATGTCCAGGGCATCCAAAATATGACACAAACCCAACAATCAAACCCTAGTGCTTCTCTAACCAGAGCCATCACTCCTCATCTCCGCCTCATGCCCATGCAGCACAAAATTGGGGGGGGGGTGGTGTCTGTTGATGCCTGCTCAATTTCCCCAACAGTTTTGGAGGCTCTGCTCCCAGTTTAAATTATAGGCTTTGGGGGGAAAAAAAATACATAAAAAAGCACAGAGGACAGGGCAGAGCCTGCCTCAGCTACTTCAAAGCGGGGTGATCCTGCACAGCAGCTCTGCGACAACAATAGGCATTAACTGCAACATGGCAGGAGCTACTTAACAGGAGCTTTGTAACCTGGCACGACCCACAGTCGTTTCTGTTACAGTTACCGGAACAATATATTTGGCAATTGAATTCTTCTGTCTTTTTTTTTTTTTCTTTCCAAGTGAATATAATGCCGCTGGCAGGAACACGCTGCCAGCATGGCTCTGCTGCGGGTTTCTCTGCCACAAGATAAGGAGCCCTGGTGTGAGGCACCATCTCCATCACCTCCTGAGCAGTGCCAGGGCTCACTGACCTGCCAAACTAGGGTGGTCGCATCCCGGCCGGCTCCTGGAACCTGTCTCCTCCCTGGACCCCTCATCCAGGGCTGGGGACAGCCTTCTCTGAGCTGGGGCAGAGCGTCACTGGGGCATGATACTTCCTTCCTTGGGTCACTCTGCTCCTGGAGGGCTTGTCCCTGGGTCTCCAGCAGCACCTGGAAATGCGATGATGGGGAACTAGTGGGAGAAATTCTGAAAGGAGGTTGGAGCCAGGTGGGGTTGGTCTCTTCTCTCAAGGAATGAGCAACAGGACAAGAGGAAATGGCCTCAAGTTGTACCAGGGTAGGTCGAGGTTGGACACAGAGAACAATTTCTTCCCCACAAGGGTTGTCAAGGCCTGGCACAGGATGCCCAGTGGTAGAGTCCCAGTCCCTGGAGTGGTTTCAAAGCTGTGGGGATGTGGTGCTGAGGGACATGGTTTAGTGGTGCCCTGGCAGTGCTGGGTTAGCAGCTGGACTCGATGATCTTCAAGGTCTCTTCCAACCAAAATGATTCCATGGTTTTATGATTCCATGTGATGAAGAAGATGTGCTGAAATAGCACCAACTCTTCTTCGCATCAAGCCATCCTGCTTGCAGATGGTGCTGGGGTGGGACTAGAAGAAGCATGTATTGCTTTGCCTCTACCCATTTTCCCCAAGAAGTGTGACTGGGATGAGCAAGAGTGAAGACAGGGAAAAATGACTCTTGTCAGATATTTCCTTTATTTTTCCAAAGATGTTGGTGTTACCTGATGATGCTTCATGCAGCAATGACATGGGACAAGCTGGCCAACCCTGAACAGTGGCCTGTGATTTGGGTCTATATATGTAGTTTAGTAAAGCTTCATTTTCCTCTTCCCTGCTATAAATGGAAGCCTATACCTTGTAATAACAATATAATAACCATACAAATGATACTACTAATAATTATATCATTATTGACTAAATTTTTTTGGAAGAAGAAGTCTTTTTCTTGGGCTTTTTGGGCAGTATACATTTAATTACTGGTTCCCTCAAAGCACTGGGGATGCTTGAGCCGGGCTTGTGTGAAGTTTAGACACTCTGGATCTGGCCTGAAGTGTTGGTGGGTGCAGAGGTTGGACTTGTGTTATCCCAGGTAGGTCCTGCCTGGCAGAGATGGCTTCCACAAGACACGTCCAGATCCTGGCCCCATCTCAGCCTCCAGAAATCTGCCTGCCTGAGATCCCACTGGCCTGGCCCTGCAAAGGATTTCATCCACCCGGAGCTTCCCTAATCCCCTTCTGTGACTCAGCATTGTTAAGATGCCTGAGAGAGTAATAAAAAGTGTTATAATGCCACTAATTATCCCACCTTAGATATCCTGGCTGCCCTGCTACAGCAAAAAGAGATATTGCAAGAGTCTGATTCAGGGAAGAACACCAAGAAAGATTCAAAGGAGGGGGAAGACTGTCCAAAACACTGAGGGAAAAAAAGTGGGGAGCATCTAAGTTGGTGGCATGACGAGCTTCTGCTCTCCTTGGAAGGGAGAGGTGTCCTGAGCGGGGGGATTTTACCCCATGGCCATCCCCCAGCCTCTTGCCTGCTCACAGATGCCTATGTCCACAAAGCCCACTAAGGACTTAATAAGCTTCCAGACAGCTATTGTCTTGCCAAATCTGATTGAAATCAGCCAAGGAGTTCAAGGGTTAGGAGGGGAGGGATGCACAGACAGGGTGACACCAGAAAGCCCGTCTGGGTGGAAATCAAAATAGATGGGGCTCTTCCATTGGTGAGAGGTGCCGAGCCCTTTGCAGTGATCATAATTGATGCTGAAGAGCACCCGGGTGGCCCTGATTCACCATTCTTTAGTGGTTTAATTTCTTGTGGGTGATGAGGAAGAAAGAAGCAGAGAAGTTGATGAAGAAGCAGCCAAGTTGATGAAGAAGTGGAGAAGCTGATGTGATCAGCCCTTGTTTTGCTGTCCCAGCCTCTCCAGCAAGCCCTTTGCTTTGCAGAGCTGCTGGGAAATTAATAGAGAGGCTGCATGAGGTGATTTTATTTGCAAGGCCAATTTTGGTCCCACAGCTTTTTTCCAGCTTTTTGGGAGAATTGCTTCCATGTGATGGGCCCCCAGATAGAAGGAACAGCAGCTACCTGGAGAGGACGACCAGCCCTTATCAAGAGGCTGGGGTGAAGTCCAAATTGCTCAATGCCTTTTGGGCACTCCTTGCATCTTGCTTAATGCATTTGGAAGGAGGGGGAAGGTGAAGCGGAAGGCAGCTCTGCCACCTCCAAATCTTTTCTGCTGTGGGAGCCGGGGAGTCCCAGGGCCAGCAGCAGCCTCTGCTCAGCTTCTCTCTGCCCGTCCACAAGTGGGGGGGTGGGGGTGGCTTTTTTTTTAACATCTTGAGACCGTCAGGAATGTTTTCCATGCATGAGCGTAGTGCGTTCAAAACACTGAAACTGCCTTCATCTCAGCAAGGCCAACACAGATAAGAAGAGCGTTGAAGTTGGCTGAAATGAGTGGCGGCATCTGCCTCACAATGCCCCGGCCGCCACTCGCTGTGACCGGGGAATGGCACCGGCAAAGTATGCTGGCAATGTTTAACGAACCATCCGTCTTCTACCTGGGCCCACTCAACAGAAACCTTTGTTTGAACCACAGGCCTATTCAGTCCTGCTCCTGTCTCCTTATCGGGAAGATTAATCTCCGAGGTATCACTATATTAATTTTAAAACCAGCCTTCTTTATTCTGAATCCTCCTCTGGGGTGGTGAGAGGGTGAGGAGGCATTTCTGGTGCCGATGGGTAAGCCAGGCTCCGTGTTTACCCACTGCCGGCATGTCTCATCCCCGTCATCTGCACCCAAAACCCAACACATTGTGGTGAATCCCAGCTCCCTCTGTGAATGCTCGTGTTCTCATCAGCACTTTTTTTGGGGGGGGGGGGGGGT
>WUAM01000213.1:740745-758725 GCA_024336885.1 Actenoides hombroni
CGGCGGGGGCGGGGGAGGGGGGGGGGAGGGGCGCGGGGGGGGGCTGTTGGGGGGGGGGGGGGGGGGGGGTTTGCCATCACTTGCTGGGACTTACACCTCAGACTGTATGTGTGACCTCCCCGGGGCTGCTGTTCAGAGTGAAGGTCCCTCTAGTGGTATTATTTGTTTTAATTTATTCCTTCCATAACACGAATCAGACAGACTTTCTTTTCCTGTTCAAATATTTATATATGTGTGTTATTGCGCTATGCTTAGACTCCTTGCAATCACACTGGGGCAATAAAGAACAGACTATCAGCGCGCAGTGATAAAGGTACTTTGAGTAAACAGCAGAAAATGAAATAAAGTTATAAAAAAAGCGGGCCTGGGATGGTATAAATGTCTGTGAATAATCACTCTATCAGCCTGCCTGATCTTCGAGCAATTAACAACAACAGGGGTGAAATCGCACCCATGCTGTGCTATTGAGTTGAAGAGCTGCCTCCTCTCCAGGCCTGAGGAGGAGGAAAGCATCTTGCCCTTCCAAGGGAGGGATTTGCAGCCTTTCAGGGGCTGGAAAATCCTGATGGATCCTAGCTAACGGTGGGAGAGGGGTTGTAATAATTCACACTGTCCCGGGCTACCTTGGACCCCCAAGGGTTTGGCTGACAAAGGCAACGGGGTGATAAGGGGTTGGCTGTGTGATGCCAAGGTTGTGCTGCCTCAATTATCTCTGGGGAAGGTTGACCCCCTCAAAAATGGTGTGGTTTCCTCAAAGGGAGGAGAATTCAAATCTGCAAGGTCCAAGAGGATTTCTGGGGTTTGTGTTGACTCCTTGCTGCTGCTGTGAGCTTGACAAGATCCCATGTGCCAGCTGAGTGCTGGTGAGTGTCCATGGAATCTTTTTGGTTGGAAGACACCTTTAAGGTGGTCAAACCCAACTGTTAAAGGGAGACCATGAGGCCAGTTGCAGCCCATGGTAAGAGTGGGGTAACTTGATGGCAGTAGCATCCACAGCCTCAAATCAAATGTTTTCAGCATAAAGCGAATTAGTTGTCTAAGCAAAAAGTTGCTGTTGTTCAGTTACTGGGTGGCATCAGCAGGAGGTTCCAGCAGAGCAACTGTGCGTCCTGCCCTTGCCATAGCGTTGGAGGTCAGATGCCCAATGGCACCAAGTAAGGGGGTGGTTCAGTTAGTGCATTTCTACAAGCCGTGAAAACTGTAGGAGCTGGAAACCAGTGTCCAGATTTTGTCCCAAGGACAACGATTGCAGCTGCAGCATAGTTCACTTAGGGGGGAAATTAAAATCTGTGTATTTAGCGAGATTATGCTTGAACTGGTACCAATCTATTTTGCCAAATTGAGCTGCAGCCAACTCCTCTCCCATGCGATGGTGGATAAATATCATTAAATAGGGAAAGATGAAGGCGATTGATGCCCTTGCATTAGCAGAAACTAGCATCGTGTGCTCGAGAACGAAAGGACAAAATTGTGGAGATTTGGATGCAGATCATACAAATGAAACAGATTAAGCAACAGTGGCCAAGGGAGAATGAGAGCTGGAAAATGTGATGCTGGTAAGAGTGGTAAGCTGCTTGAAGGGGTTAGAAATGGTGACACATATGGGAAAAGTGCGTGCACAAGTGTTGACCCCTTCGAGACACCCCAGATCTCAGAGTCTACCAAAATTGGGGAGTGCTGGAGGTGTGTCCTACCTCTGGACACTGTGGATTTGTGGGAGACCACAGCCTGATGCCATCCGTGTTGGGGTCTTCTGCCAACAGCTTCCTCCTGTGAACCTTCCCCACCTGTAAGTTGAGCTTGGGCTTGTTGAAGGAGAAGCTTAAGAGCAATTCTTTTCTCAAAGCAAATCTGTTGGTGTTGATTTTCTCTTTTCCAGAAAAAAATTAAAGGAGTCTACAGGGGTGGTTTGTAATAACTTCCGACTTTTGAATTTTTAGCATAGTTCAGAATGTTCCTGAAGCTTTGGTGTTTCTCACAAGACTGTGGATGCTTGGTTAGTGTGTGCAATGGCTAATATTTTTAGGAATCACAGTGGATTTCTGCACTGATGCTAGAATTCACAGAAACTAGTTTTACAAGCAGTGTCACAGTGGGGGGAAAGCAGCCAAATGCTTCCTTTTATCCAAAATGTGATCCACTGCTTTTGATTTACAGGAAGGGAAAAAACTTGGGTCTGGGGTGCATTGGGCTGCTCTAACATAGGGCCATCGCTTGGAAAATGAAAACAAACCCCAACTGTTTTAGTCATTGCTTCCTAAGAAAATCTGCAGGTTAATATTTCCCAGCATCTTGCAAAGATGAAGCAGATCCAAGTTTTCCTTTTTGTAGAATGGTTTCTGATGTAGTTTTAAACATCACCACTTTCTTCTTGGGTTCCCTGTGGCTATAGACCCTTGGAGTGGGATCTTCTTGGTTTTGTCATATCATAGTTTATATGCTTGTGGGCACTGAGAGGGCTTGAGCTCAGCAGGAGTCTGTGGAGACATTCCTGGGAGCTTTCTGGGTCTGAACCCATCTCTATCCGCCTCATTTGAGACGAGTGGCTCAGGAGGGCACAGAGAGCAGATGCAATACACCCTCCAGCAAAGCTGAGCTTCATCTCCAGCACAGGCAGGGCTGGGGTAGCATGTGGCTGGTTTTCACTTCCCAACATGTGCAAGAGGACTTGTCTGTGTGTGTTGGTGCCTGCATGAGCTTGCTGTAGCTCCTGAAGCACCCACCACTTCTTGCAGGGTGAGACCCAGGAGCTGCTGAGTTGGGGGGCAGGGAATGATGCTGTGAATTCAGGATGCTCTGCACCCCAGAGAAAACATGGAGAAACTGGAGGAGGTTCAGAGGCAGATGTGGATGGGCACAACTTGCACAGGGAGCTGCAAGGAGATACCCTGAGCTCCGCAACCTGTGCAGGGTTTCACAGTCCAGCTGAAGGACCTGGAGAAAGCCACCCTGGGGTGTTGCAACATCCCAACCCACCCTGTCTGCAGCCTTTTGGGAAAGAACTGTGACCCAGTGTCCCCTCCCATCCTAAGTGATTCGGCAGCACAGCAAAGCAGAGGCTTTGGGGTGTGCTTTCCAGGTGTATCAAGTTATTTTTTTCCTCCTCTATAAGAAAAATAAAGGATTGGGTTGGGGTAGGTGGGGGGAGAGGAAAGGAAGTGATACTGTTGCAATCAGTACAGTGTGTGATAAAGATTTATTACAGGTAGAAAGCAAATAAAGGTATGGTAGGAACTTCTTTATTACTTGTATCATGATTGCTTATGTGATCAGTGACCTGGAATACATTCAAATTCATGTTAAATAAAAGCCTAATAGAATTTTTTCTCCCCCCCCCCCCCAGCCTTATGGTGACATGTGGGCAGTAGAAAGAGGGGCCAATTGCTGTGTTTACCCACTTCCTGCTTTTCTGGAAAGTCAACAGTTTTTAAAGGCTTGGGCTGGCTCTGAATTAAGAAGCTTGCACCAGTTTAACTCAGGTCATTGGTGAACAAATAGGATGTCACTGTGGGGTTTGGGGTTTTTTTTTAATTTGTTTTATTTTTTTTTATTAAGAACTTGCTGTGCCAGATTTAGCCCACTCTCCCAGCATTCAGGCTGGTCAGCAGACATTTCTCCAAGGTCTCCAGGCCTTTCTCCAAGGCCTTTGCTCTCTGGTTTAAGAGGAGGTAATCACAGGCAGGCAGCAGAGGACCCAAATATCCCAAAGCACCCAAATGACTTGCCACAACCATGTTCATCACTGCCCTAAAGAGGTCACAGACCCACTTGGGCACTTGGGTTTGCAGGGCAGCCCAGGAAGTGCAGGTGGACTTGATGCCACCCCATTCCCAGGTGGTCCAAGGTGCCCTAAGCCTTTTGCTTTGGGCTGAGACCTCAAACACTCTGCTCTGCCAGCAAGTCCTGGTGGTTGCACCTCCAGGAGGTACCCATAGGCTCAGATAAGGCCTTGGAAAGTCTTATCTGCTCACCACTTCGAGACCTTTCTTCTTTTGGTGGTTCATCCATCACTAGTTAACAGGGCACCTTTGCAAGGCTGGTTTTCTTTGTGTCGTATCTTTAGCCTCCTAGGAGTAAATACCCTTTGTACACATGTATCTGGCTCCTTGATAATGTATTGTATTCCTTCCACCATCAACAGCACTGGTGGCATGAGGAGAAACAGTCCATTTAGATAAAAAGCAATTAGCACCTCCCAGGCTGGCTTCAAATATATTGTTTAAGAAAAGGGCCCTTGAAAGAGGCTCGTGAAATTCCTCCTGGCTGGAAAGAACTAAAAAAAACCAAACCTAAGGTTATTTCAAAGGAAACCTTTCATACAGATTTGGAGATGTTGCTTTTGGTGGTTGGTTGGGTTTTTTAATTGTTTTTTTTTCTGGTTTCTTTTTTTTTTTATTTGCTTGTTTGTTTGTTTTTGGGTTTTTGTTTGTGGGTTTTTTAATTTTGTTTTTTTGTTTTTGTTTTTTTTCTGAAAATCAGGCAACAAAACTGTCTTTTCCTTCAGGTTTAGGCCAGGAGTTAAGTTTTGGTGAACAGGTTGTTGTGGTCTCTTGAGAATGGAAGAAAATTTAGTAATAAGCTCAAGAAAAACCCCAAAATCCTATCTTTCACTTGTTTCCCTGTGGTGTGGTCCTGGTGCACCCTCCCAGGTGCTGCCCTGGGAGGGGTTTGGGCAGGAGGGTTTTAGGGGTTGCAGCACAGGGACTTGGCCCTGCAAAATGTTTTGATTTATGTTCCAGCCCCCTCCCCTCGGTTACATCATTGCAAATGATGGGCTATAACAGCGCAGCGCAAAGCAGTTCCTGCAAGTCTCTAGGAAGTGCCATGTATCTTCATTTATATGTTAATTTGCATTAAATAAATGCTGCTATAAACAACTTGTATCTCGGGAGAAGGTGGAAAACATATGGGCATTTGCCAACCAGGGGTTATTAATTTTACACTTTCCATCTGGAGCCTATAAAGGGTCCATTCTCAGAAACAATAAAGATCCAAGGTCGCCGGAGTGCACGGGGAAGGCCACTGGCTGGGCTCTACCGGGTGCGATGTGAGAGCCGTAAAAGCCTTTGTTCCACCTACAAGGTGCACATGCCCACGTACGAGCGGCCTTGTTCAAACCCAGGCACATGCTGGGGCACGCTCTCCTCTTCTTCTGAACCATCCCACCCCATAAACCTGAGGAACAGCTGGTGTCTGTGCCAGGAGGAGGCACGGAAAGGGACACCTTTGCTGGCAGGGGGCCAGGGAGGAAGAATGGACCTTCCCCAGCAGTGCTGGGAATGTGGTGTGCTGCTGTAGAGCGTTCCCAGGCATGGAGAGGAGGGAGTAGGTGTCCCACACCTTGGAGATGTCCAGCCTGAATGGCTGTGGGTAGGAGGAGAAGGGAACTCGGTGATGTGGAAGTGGTCGTGGGAAGCAATGAGGTTGGCATTGTGTCCACAAGATAAGACTGTCCCCAAAAGATCGCCCCTTTCCATTTGCACATCAGGTTCCTTAAGAGCTGCTGTAGGGTTTAAAAAAAAAACAAACCACCACAACAAACCCCCACAAACACTAAGGGAGGTGAATTGGCCAGTCTCCAGTACCCTGGGGCTGAGGACACAGGTGTACAGCAGCCACCCCAGAGCT
Source organism: Actenoides hombroni (assembly GCA_024336885.1). Classification (NCBI taxonomy): domain Eukaryota; kingdom Metazoa; phylum Chordata; class Aves; order Coraciiformes; family Alcedinidae; genus Actenoides; species Actenoides hombroni. The sequence continues at coordinate 746,374 of WUAM01000213.1, forward strand.
CAGCAGAGATGACAGTGGGCTGTTGCCATGTACAGGCTACCCCTTGTCAGCTGCTTGCGCAAGCCCCTGTCTGCCCCTTCGGCTCCTCCTAACCTGTCGTCCTCTTGCTTTCCACGGTTCTTGTTCCCTTTCTCCTCCTTTTGTTGCAGCCTGTGTTTGCTTTTCTCACCGCCTGCCCCTCTCCCTTCTCACCCCAGCGTTTATTGGATTTCTCTCCTCTTTCTTGTTTCTCCCCGGTTCCTTCCTTCACCCGCTTTCCTGAGCAGGAAACAAAACTCAACGGTGTTGGCGTTGGGTTGTCTGAACTTTTGACCCTCCTGGGCAATGTTTGAGCGAATTTGAGATGGGGTTGCAGAAAATGCGCCTCTCACCCTGGCACCTGGATCCCAAACCAACATCCTCGCGGGTGGCCTGTGATGCTGGGGTTCCAACGCAGTCTTGGCAATTGCGTCCCACTGGCACCCCAGCTGCAGAGGGGAGAGCAAAGAGTGACCCCAGTTTGCTTGCAGATACGCGTCCGAGGGCCAGAGATGTGTTAGCTGGGAGTTTGTTGATCTCGAAGGCAAAGGGAAACCAAAATCGAGCAGATAAAGCTGTACTGGAAAGTGGCTGCTATTTTTAAGTTATTTGGGTTTTATATTCCTTCCCAATCTCCAGTTTTTTTCCAAATGTCCGGGTGTTTAAGCCAGGAGACATTATTCTTTAAACTATGTGGCCTTTCATTAAAAAAAACCCCAACCAAACAAAACCAGCAACCCTGAAAATCCCCAAACAAAACCCCCTTAAGTTTATCACAGGAGGAAATGTCCAAAAAACAACCAGATTCTTCTGGACACCCAGGTTTTATTCTAAAAAAGTGAGTGAGGGGAAAGATTTTTAAAGGGTGTCTCATGTTTTGGCGGGGTCTGCAGCAGTGCCAGCATGTTCTGGCAATGCTCCCTGGATACTGGCCACCCTGGCATGTCAAGATCTTGTAAAGCTGTTTCCCTAGGAGCTCTGAAAGTCGCTGGGACTTACGCTCCTAAGTCATTTAGGCAAGCTGAAAACAGCAACCCAGAGCTCAGAGTAGAGCCCTGTTCATTTGGGGTGGGGTTTTTTGGGTTGAAAGATGATTTACTTGATGTTTGGGGAAGGGGAAACTAGTTTGATGGTGTTTTGAAGAATGTTTTGAGAAAGAGTCCTTGGGTGGTTATTTCTCAAGAAGGTTGTTTTGGAGGTGACCTGTACAATAATTTTCCAGCCTCCCCCAGCTCATAAAAGGGGAAAAGGATGCAAAAAATGAATAATTATTTTTTCCATAGCTGGAACAAATCCAGCCCTGAACTAAATGGGATGGTGGGGTACGGAGGATGGTGCTTGGTGCTGTGCTGGCTGCTGGGCATTGCTTTGCCCCGCAGCAGGACTTGGGTGCTAAGTGCTGGTGTGCCCTGGCTCACAGGTACCCCATCCCTACCTCCCCACCTGCCACGATAAAAACATTCCCAGGGGAATTTCTCCCACTCACTTAAATACAAACACCTCCATCCCACTAAATACAACCATGCTGGATGCCAGGGAGCCTCCTGTTTCTGAACACACATGGGGTTTTTCAGGGATATAAGGTGAGCCAAGCTCCTGACAGGTATTTCCATACTGCTGCCGGCTCTGTCCTGCCCTGTTCCCAGTCCGAGCACTCCTGTAACAAATCTATTCAGGGAGGCCTCTGAAAAGGGAGAAAGAAATGCCATCCATTCAGCAGCCCCCTGCTCCTTCTGACACCCTCTGTCTCCCCATCCAGTTCATAAAGGACTTTCTGTTGGTTCGCAGCAACCGGGGAGCAGGAATGCCGCCGGCTCCGAGCGTGGTTTATGTCGTCTACAAAACGCCAACAGTATGGGGATCAGATGACCCTGGACGTGTTTATTGTAGTAGGGGAAATTAGCAATAAATAAAGGCAAGTGGGCAGAAGAAAACTGGGACCCTCTGGGACTCTTGTGTCTATAGGGTCAGAATCAAAAGAAGGCTTGATTTGCTCCTATAATTTAACCCAGCCCCTGGGCTCCTTTATCAGAGCAAGGACAAGGACATGCTAATCTGAGTGCCCATAATTTAACAGAGATATACTGTACTTACACCGTGCATTTAGAGGTGGATGGATGGTCCCGTGGGGCCTCTGCTCCCAGCCAAGATGGTGTTTCATGTGAAGCTGGCTGCAGTGGGATGGTCCTGCTGGAAAGTGGCAGATTTTGGTGTGTTGAGGCTGTTTCATGCCTTTGTGGGGGTTCTGGATGGGGCTGCCTGACTACAAGACGTTAGGGCATGTTTTTTTCATGGGGATAATGATTTTCCTCGTACCATGAGCTAGGCATTGCTGCCTCATCTCCAGGGGATAGGTCCCCTAATCCAACCCTGATGCAGGATTGAACTTGGCCATTGTGGGAGGTTATGAGCCCTCTCTTCACTCTCTCCATCCCATCCTGGAAGAGGGGAGGCATCCCTGCAGAGCTCGGTGCTGCTTCATCCCACTGAACAGACAGAAACTGGTCACCCTTCCCCTCTGGGCCTTTATTTAGAAGGTTAATGGGATTACCCGGCAGTTAAGTGGTGTGTGTTGTAAATGGTGTGGAGTAAATGCAGTGCTGGATGAGGTCCCAAAGGACGGGGGAAATGTCCCTCTGCAAAGTGCCACCACCAAGTCCCGTTCCTGGGTCTGCTGGTGGCTACAGGACCTGGACTGGGGGACCCAGGTTTTGACTTGCATCATCTTGGAAGAGGTGTATTTTTCCATCTTTCAAGCATCATTTCATGCTTGTGTGTGCACAGATGACTTTACCTATTACCTCCCCTACTGTGGTGTGAGCGGGATCAGGCGCTTGTGGTTTTTGGTGGGCTTGTGGTGCTGGGTTCCCGTTGGTAGCTTTGAAGGGGTTCCTGGTGCAAAACCTGACTGGCCACCAGTGCCCTGTATGACCCATGTGCATGTGTCCATGATGCCCCAGGAGTGATGGAACCCCTGGGAAAACACCTTCCTGGGTGCTCTCCCTGCTGAGGGGGAGGTGGTGAGCAATTAGGGATGGAGTAAAAGCCTTGTTATGTAAAATAAAATGTTAAACTGGGTGATAATGGAGGAAATTAATAATGCCCAGAAGACATTCAAGGTAAATATAATTGTAAGGTAAACATAATGGCTTTAAATATTGGCTTTTATGTGACAGCTGCTCTCTAAGCACCTGCTTTAGGCTCTTGTTCACAACAGTAAATTACAGGCAGCAGCTTTTGTTGCATGGCACAAAAAAAAAAAAAAAAGAAATATTCCTATATTCCTATTGTCTTGGGGATTTTTTTTCCTTCCTTCCATTTCCTTGCATGGGATGTGTTATTGACTGTGCTTCATCGCCGACCCGGTGAGACATATTAACACCATTATGATCCTGATCCTAGACCACAGACCATGAAGGGATACATAAAAATTTTCTACTTTTACATGAAAAGCTGCATTTTCTTTTTTGGAATATCAAATTGCATGTTTAGGATCTGCACTGTCCCTATTTCTGCCCTACCCCTGTCCTGTACATGTTTATGTGGCAAGGAGGAGATGCTGGGTTTTGCCTGGCAGTGGGGGTGGTGGCACCACCTGGGCTGGGCACATTTATGGCCCTGGGGCCAGTGGCCCTCAGGCACCAGGTGCCAGCCCAAGTTCCCAGTACAGCCTGTAACCATGTTTGTGCTCATTTGTACCTAGCTGCGTCCTCCCCTGGCAGTTCCTCACTCCCTTTTCTTTTGCAATAAGGTTCAATTTTTTTCCCTGCAATGAAAAATGGTGCAAATCTGGTAGCAGTTTTAATTTGGGCTATAGAAAGTATCACAATTTTTTTTTTCCCATTCTTTGCTTGTTTGAAATTGCCAGTTTCCAGAGTCGTATTGTTCTACAATAAGCCTCTTGCATTGAAAAGCTTTATCACACACACGCCCCCCACCCCCACCCAACTCCCCCCCTTTTTGTTTTACAGCCTCAAAACCCAGGAGGGAAGTAAAAATTACACCCAACCAGGGTTTTTTTTTAATTATGTCCTTTTAAAGGTCATTCCATCAGTGGGTATTATTTTTTGTGGCGTCCTTTCTGAATGTGGGTTCTTGGTAGCAGAACATTTCCAAAGCCAGTCTGGCTCTGGGGAGTTGGTCGAGGTGGTGGGTGCCCAGGAGAAAGGTGTTCCCCCACTCACCTGTACCCCAGCAGCTTTTTCATGGCAACTGGAAGTTTTCCTTCCATTTGGGGATGGAATTGCTGATTTTACAGAAGCGCTGCATGTATGGGGGGGTTGCATCGTGATGGGCTTGAGGGCAGGAATATTCCTCCAGCTGCAACAATATTGGGGGGCAGGCTAAACTTTTACCTGAAAAGAGGGTAAGAGATGTGCCCAAGCTTTGTGTTTGCTTTAAGATTAGCAAAGAATTGGCTGGAACAGTGTGTTATTTGTTGACTCTGGAAACTAACGTGGCCCTGTCCTGGGCTGAACCCAGTGGGGGGACGGGCAGGGTCCCTGCCTGCACCTGGGTGCAGGTTAAACCTCAATGTGGCAGGGCCTCACATTCAGGGTGGGATGGCAACGGCTCTGCCACTGGTGGCTACCACTGTGCTGGGGTGGGGAGCCCATTGATGCTGGGCAGGGGGTGTCTGGGAGACCTGCTGGGCTCTTTGCTACTCCAGGATGTTTCTAAATGAACGTACAAACATGGGAGGCAAGGAGCACTTTGGTAGTGTGGCTTAGGCTCATGATAGAAAATTCAAACAATATTAGACTCAAAAAGTCAACATTAGACACACTTCTACTAAGGACCTACAAACAAATAGAGTTCCTCTGTACACACATTAACAAACATGGCTCGGATGATGATAATGATGTCTGCTTTCACCTTTTCAGTGACTCCTTCTCCTCCCCGGGTGCTGGGGCAGTTATTGGTAGCTCCCAACATCGTTGCAGAGGGCTCTCGCTGCGTGTGCTCCAGTCATCCAACACTTATCTGCCTGTTGAGGCTCCTTGCTCAGCACATCCTTGGAGGCTTTATCCTTCTGTGTCCACAGAAGTCGAGTAGGGCTTGTGCTGAAGAGCTGGCAACCTTTGCATGAGTCCTGTGGTAGAGCATGGGGCGGTGCAGGCTCCTTTCTCTGCTTGCCCAGCAGGTTTTGGACCTTGCTGACAGCTGCGGTTTGCTCTGCTTGGGACGAGGAGCATCAACAAGTCTTGTGAGGAGCAGCTGAGGGACATAGGGGTGTTCAACCTGGAGAAAAGGAGGCTCAGGGGAGACCTTCTCACTCTCTACAACTCCCTGAAAGAAGGTTGGAGCCAGGTGGGATCAGTCTCTTCTCTCAGGGAAAAATCACCAGGACAAGAGAAAGTGGCCTCAAGTTGTACCAGAGGAGGTTGAGGTTGTACACAAGAAAAAATTTCTTCCTTGCAAGGGCTGTCAAGTCTTGGTCCAGACTGCCCAGGGCAGTGGTGGAGTCCCCATCCCTGGGGGGTTTTCAGGGCTATGGAGATGTGGTGCTGAGGGATGTGGTTTAGTGGTGCCCTGGCAGTGCTGGGTTAACAGTTGGACTCTATGATCTTCAAGATCTCTTCCAACCAAAAAGATTCTGTTATTCTATGAACTGGGCAGCTGGACAGAGTCTTCCCTGTCTCATGCTGCACCCTGGGTTGCAGAGTGGCTGGGTGAGTTGCAGGTAGGTGATGCAGGAGTGCAGACAGTTAATCCTGACTGTGCCTCCATCCAGCATCACTGTGCTTCAGCAGGAGCTGTGATTGCTGCTAACAAATGTGAAATGGTTCAGATGCAGCTTGAGGTCTGACTTTTTCTGTGGCTTAGCAGCCATCCTTGGGTCTGCATGTTTCTAAGGCCTGGAGGGAGATCAAGCATCTCCATTTTGAAGCTGAAAATAAATCACAGCATCACAGAATGGTGGGGGTTGGAAAGGCCTGCTGGAGATCCTCTCATCCAACCCGCCTGCTCCAGCAGGGTCACCCAGAGCAGAGGGCCCAGGATTGCACTGTCCAGGAGGGTTTGGAACTTCTCCAGAGAAGGAGACTCCACAACCTCTCTGGGCAGCCTGGACCACGCTCTGGCGGCCGCACAGCGAATAAATTTCTCCTTATCTTCCCCTCAACCTCCTCTGCTTAAGTGGGAGATGATGTCCTTTGAAAACCTGATCTTAAATATTGAACTGAATAATGAGCCCTGCGTGTGGTGGTGGTGGGGGGAAAGAAGAGCAAAGGGAGCTTGTTGGCTCTGCTGCTGCTGTCTGCTCTTCCATATTCACCCTGCAGATCAGCAGGAAGTGAAGGGAAAGCCTCCCTCCTAAAGAGTATCCTAATTGTCATTGCCCCCGTGCGAGACAGTCGATAGCACCCAGCCATCACGTCCTGGGCAGCCGCCGCTCCTCCGAGCCTCTGGTAATGCAATGCTCTTCCCCAGGATCAAGGTATTAAGGTTTAGGTTATTTGTATTGATTTTATGTGCTGCCATGCTGTGTCAGTCATGCTCATATTTGTGGTTCACAAATTCCTCCTTTAAATGTCACAGCCGTTTCATCTTCCTCTGCCATCAATATTTTCAGCTGTGGGGGCTGTTTATTAACCCCCAGAGCTGGTGTCGGCTCCTCACACACGCTTCTCCTTTCCAGACCCCTTTTTATTAGTGAAAGATAGGAAAAAAATATAAAGTTACTTCCCCACGGAAGGGAAAAGACCTCTGGAAGTCAGTTTCCTTGCTGCGGATGTGTCTCGTTCTGTACAATTTTTGGGCCCTCTAGTGGTTAATGCCATTTTTGGATGAAATTTCGGCATTTCCCTGGTGCTGCGGTTGCGGCGGTGTGCCGTGGCTGCGTCTTCCTCCTGGCAAAGCCAGGACTGTGTTTGGATAATGCAATTGCTGAGCAAGCGAGTAGAGAGAAATCATGGGCAATGGCTTTGCAAGGAGCCCGCCTGGTGCAGGGATTCCCCCAGCAAAGCAGGAGCGGGGCTGGCGCATCACTTACCCCGGAGCCTGAGCCATCCAACCACGCTGCCCTTTCTTGTCAAGCAGCTGGGAAGCCCCTGCGGGTACCTCCAACGATAGAGGGATAGCGACTGTATTTATTAGTCAGCGTCCTGTTTTCTTTGCCATCCTTTCACAAACAGGCGGCGGGAATGAAAACAGCAAGCGTGTTTTCCCCCTCTTCCTCTTGCAGGCGCTTACTTAAGCTTTTATTATATTTGGCCATGGGACGTTTGGTAAACTTACTGATGATATCAGCGAATGATTTTACAAACAGTAAAAGTTACACTATTGACACCTCCAAATTCGGGAGTATTTACATTGTGTTAGGTGCACACTCGCTCAGCGAGATTAACAAACATTACTCGAAAGGCTATAGCCAAATCCACCGTGGTTGTTTATAAAACCTTTACAACTCATCAGCTTCTACTAACACACTGGCACTGTTCAATTACCATCACTTTTAGAGAGCCTTAGCAAAACACCCAGTGCCCATGTAAATAGACAAATCTGAAAACTAGCTGGTCTGTTGGCTTACATACTGTAGGTAATGTTTTCTTTTGCTCAAATTTGTTCTAGAAACTAATCACGCTCTGATAAAGCCATCTGCAAATATGAGGAAAGATTGACATCCACATGTCAAAGTTTACACAGCCTGACCAAGTGTACATATAGTGGCGGGCGACGCGTGGGCCCCGCTGTGCTGAGTTCCGCGGGGCTATGCTGGCGGGGATGCTGTGGTGGGAAGCAAGCCCCTGCCCGGGTGCTGTCAGCCACAGCCTGAAATGTGGCATCTTCCTGGGGAGAGGGGTTAAAACTGAATGATTCCAACACAAACAGCGGATCTTGGCTAAGTCTGGTTGGGATGGAGATGCTCTGCCGCATTCCTGGCTTCCCTGAGGCATCAGTGACCTGGCCCTGGGATGCTCCTGGACCAGGATGCTCCTGGACTAGGATGCTTCTGTGCAGGGATACTCCCATGCTAGGCTCCAGCAACTACTTCCACATCCTGGTTAGAGCAGCTTGACCATGTCGCCCTTCTCCAGCAGGGAGATAAAGCTTTTTTTCTCCTGGGGTTTTTCCCTGGTTGGGTGCAGGACCATGCACAGAGCTGGTCCATTGCCTTTGAGGCAGAAGGCAAGTGGGCACTGGCAGGATTGCTATTTGGTAATCATAGAATCATATATCAGTTTTGGGTGGGAAGGGACCTTTCAAGGCCAGTTAGTCCTCCCCCATCTGCAACTAGAGCAGGTTACTCAGAGCCCTGTCCAACCTGACCTGGGATGTTTCCAGGGATGGGGCATTGACCACCTCTCAGGGTAGGCTGTGGTCTTACCACACTCAGTGTCAAAAATGTCTTCCTTCTATCTAGTCTAAATCTCCCCTTTTTTAGTTTAAAACAACTGATGCCACAGTAGGGCTGGGGATGAGTGGCTGTTTGCTGCCACTGGCTGCTGTGCGATGCTTTCTGCACAGCAACAGCCAAAAGAAAAGTTGGAAAAAGCTTTGAGGTGAAGCTTAGCAGAAGGTTTTGACATGACACTTGTTATCCCGACGAGAAGCGATCGTTAGTCTTGGTCCAAAGTGCAGATTTCCGTTTGGCTTTTGGTTGCTAAACACGGCTTTTGTTGACTCCTAAACAAGGCCAGAGCTTGAGATTTGGAGCCGACCCCAGTGGCTGGCACCCGGGGCCTTGAAAACCCAAATACAGAAGGAGAAAATAAATCACGAACGTTTCACTTAATCGTATTGCTGAAGAAAGGATTTAATGGACTTCCCGTCCTTCTTTTAATCAAATAAAATGTCCTGCCCGCGTGGGGCTGAGCCTGGACATTTGCCTTGCCAGCGTGGCGAGGGAGCCAACTTGGAACATGTGCTTGGGGGAGCCGGATAAAATCCTGGGCCAGCCACCTTGGGCTCAAATCACCAGTTTTCAGGCTTCATGGGCCTGGGGCAGGACCTTGAACTGAGAGGCTGGGACCAGAGGCTCGTGCTGCCATGATGCTTATCCCACCCTCGTCCCCTGCCGAAGCTGCCCTAGGGAGATGGGGCTTGCTATCGCCCATCATGCTGCTCTGGGCATCTGCTGCATGTTGTTATGGATCCAGTCTGGGATGGAGAAAGTAGGATTTTTGGGAGCTGAGGGGGAAAAAGCCGCCTCCAGCACAGCGATACTCCATGCAGAGCTTCTCTTCTGAGCACTTATTTGCAGGTTCTTAGGGCAGAGAGGCCACAGGTTACACCATTCTTGGGGTCCCCTCAGTGCCAAGCCCAAAGGTAGGAGTCTTGCATGCTCCTTTTGTGATGGCTGTGGTTGGATTTTTCCAGCAGTCCTGGTTTTACCTCTGTATTTCTGAGCTAACTCTTTTCTTGGATGGATGGACGGATGGATGGACGGATGGATGGATGGATGGATGGATGGATGGATGGATGGATGGCTATTAAAGCAAATACTATGCCCTTTCCCTTTCCCCCTGCTCATGCCACAGCTGAAGGATACTTGGGCAGCTCAGCCATACCACCTCTCCTCATATCCCTGGGGAAAGCCAGACCTGATTGCCCAGGCTTCTTTAGACTAACAGGGCTGTCTAGCAGGGAGCCGCTCCGTGCTGGGAGGCTGCTGCAAAGGGGACCTTGTCTGAGGGGAAAAATCAACCTCCAGAAGGCCCTTTAAGAGGATGAATAAATAAATACGTGGATAAATCCAGGCTGCCGTTTCACAGGGGCTTGAGGTGCAGGTCCATACGTGCCAGTGTTAGGTGTGGAAAGCGACTTGTTTGAAAGAGCATCAGCATCAATCATTGTCTGCTGCTACTTGAAACCCAAGGCTGATAGAGTAGCGGGGAGCAAAGCTTTCTGCCTGCCTCCGCAGCATGCTGCAATTCAATTAGTCATGGTCAGAGGGTGGCATTATTATTCATACATTACTGATTGTTCCCAAAGTAAACAGCGCAAGGATGGGGTCTGTGATCCTCTCCGTGCCCTTAGCCAGGACACAAAGGGAAACGCGATGCAGACCCTGGGGTGGGACATTGTTTGCAAACTTCACAGTCAGATCGTGCTGGTTTTCATCCTCCTCGCAGATAAGTGTTGGTGTATGCATACAAAAAAGCCCCGCAATGTTTTATCCCAGTCAATTCCGTGATGATTTCTTTTAGCGCTGATAAGTTTTTTTATTTTTTATTTTTTAAATAAAAAAAAAGCCACATGCTAATTTTAGATAGGATGGATAGCTTAAACTATGCAAATACAACCCCTGTCACCACAAAGTGTAATAATGATCGACAGCTTAGCAATTAGCAGTAAATAACCGCACTCTGCAACACAGCAATATCATTTGCATGCTCGCAAAAGAGTCACCCAAAGCTGTAATGGCCTATGAAGCCATCTGTTTATCGGTGGCACAGCAGTGAAAGCCAAAACGCACCCTATGTGGAGACTTCCCAAGGTGCTGGGGACCAGCTTCTGTCCTTGCTCGCTCATGGGGATGCAGGGGTGGTGGTCGGACCCATTCTCCCCTCTGCAGTGGCTGGAGAAACCTTCCCCTGGCACAACCATAAGGCAGAAGACTCCTGACAAGATTGCTAATTGCTTTACACCTCTCCGTCTGGCCCCTGCCTCTTTCCCCTGCATGGTTTATCACCTCTGCTAATGGTGCAAATAACCAGCCGGGCTGATTTCCTCCATTTAATAAGTGAATGCGGAGAGGTGGGCGTGGGGGTGAAGCTTGCAAGGGGTCATAGCACTGTCGATGGCAAAATCCCAGTGATGCTTCCCCAGCAATGTTGCGGGGAAAATGTATGGAAATAGGTGGGACTGTGATGGGCAGACATGGGATAATCAGTTGCTCTTGTACTACCTAGAGGTTTAGGTGTAGGTTGGTGCCATAGTTCGGCACAGCACATGGGCACGTTCTGGTCTTGAGTGTATGATAGTGTTTAAGGGCATCAGTACCCTGTGAATGAAGCTACTTTATGATAAATAGAATGGAAAGAAATAGTCACAATTAATGAAAACCTTACCTCTGCAGGTGCTTATATATGATACATTTGATACGTGTATTGGAAAAATCTGTTTCCATGTGATGCATGTATCAGAATATCTGTTTTCATGTGATACATGTTTTCAAACAATCCAGCTTAGCTGGATTAAAGGCTAAATGGATTTCCAACCTGGAAAAATACGGCACTTCCCAAGTGAGTGGAGTACAGAAGGGTTTCTGATGTCCTCATGTATTGAATAAACTTACAAGCTCCTTCTTAATCTTTGTGCTTCAGAAGCCTTGATGAAATATTCTGCCCAAATAGTCTTTTTTTGTTGTGTTTTTGTTTGTTTGTTTGTTTGGGGCAGGGCGCTTGGAATGCAGGTGGTGTTTCTTCTCGTCACAAAATTACACTGAGATTGTATGAATGTACAGAAAATGAGTCTTCTTCCTGGAATTGGCTCCTGGCTCCTCCCACAATGGGGATGCTCTCCCCATGGTGGCTTCCCTGCTGCTCCCCAGCAAACCTCTTCTCCAGCCCGCTAATGTATTTGCACAAAAATTGAAGGAGTGGAGTCTCCGGGATTATTATGGGGACTGCCCTGCGGAACACTGTCTTTTCTCCATTTCTTCAGGGAAGCTGTCTGGCTACTATAAAAATGTGCTTTCTTGTAATTGACTCAGTGAAATTGATGTGTGAGGGAGGAGGGTGGCATTGGGTAGGGTGAGGATGAGCGTGAGCTTCCTATCGCAGTGGTCCAAGGAGTGTAGTTTGAATGAAGAAGTTGTGGTACTTATAGGTAAATATCTTCCGTATCTTCCCATGTTGATGTGACTGCACCACTTCTGGGAGATAAGCAGCATGTCACTAACAACAACTCCCACCCAAGGGAAAAAAACCACCTGATATGCCAACAATAAACCTCTAATTTTCCTTTTCTCTTTTTTTTTTTTTTTTTGTTTAAAAAAAGAAGTTATCTTTGCCATCTCATTGATATTCTTCCCCTGCTCTACTCCTCTTCCAAAGGACCAACCCAAACTTAGCAAAGGAGCAGCCAGGAAGCTCCTGAAATGCCAGATGCAATGCCCGGTGTCAGTCAGTGGCGTTATTTTGCATAGTGGTACTGTTCTGGCCCCTTGACAGCTTGATTTAAGGCCTCTCTCGCTTGTCGGGTTGACATGACAACTGGGGGATATGTCGTAAATATCCCAGGAGTGGACAGGAATTGTGGGGCTGGATTGTCCGGGTGGTATTGTACAGCATGTGGCTGAGCCCTCGGCCTGGCCCTGTGGTTGAGCAGGGTTTGTAGTGGTTTTGTTTGGAAAAGAAAGAAAGAAAAGAAAGAAAAGAAAGAAAAG
>WUAM01000213.1:764204-777112 GCA_024336885.1 Actenoides hombroni
GTTCTCCCCCCCTCCTCCTTTCTTTGCCTTAGTTGTGGGGTTTGTGGTTGGGTTGGTTGGTTTTTGTTTTGGGGGTGGTTGTTTTGTTCGAGGCGCAGCCCACGCTGGTGCAGCAGCGGTGCTGGATGAAGCCATTCGTCAGCTCCGGCATTCCAGGCACCAAACCTGCCGTTACCTAGTGAAAGCCGTGGCTGAACGTGCCTCCGGTTTCATTTCTTTTCTTTTCTTCCCTTCCTTTCTTTCTCTCCCTTCACAGGGACAACAATTTTTGCAGCATTGGCTTCATAGCCCTCTGCTCTTTTGATGCTCAGAGCAACCAAAATATGTGAGCATCCCCCCCAAATGTCAGCTGCAACAAAAAAAAGCCTCACTTTTTTTCTTTGGGTACAGGCTTAATAAAGCAGCGATCCTCCTCTTTTGCAAGCACAGAACGAAGGCACACGTGAAACGAGTTGTGGGGTCTCAGCTCAGTGCTGTGGGGCATTCAGGGCATGGAAACCACCCCCCTTGGTCCACAAAACCCAAACCCGTATTTTTTTGCGTATTTATCTCAAGTGCTAAATATCTTCCTTCCTTTCTTTTTTTTTTTTCCTTTCTTTTTTTTTTTTTTCTTTTCTTTTTTTTCCTTATTCTGAAGGATTTCTTCATCCTCAGTTGTGTTTTTCCATTTTACTGTTAGGCTTTGCAGAAGTTCTTGCCCCAAGACCCTTCATCCCCCAGCCCACTCCCGTGGTGTCAGGCTGCCTTCACCCCACTTCGCTCTTCTCACAATGATTGGAAACAAGCTGCCTACAGGCAAAACATAACCCTTCATTAAGAAGCACCCAGACCCGAATAAGGGTTCCTTTTTGCCCAGTCCGTTTTATTTCATCCTGACCTGAGCCTCACAGATAGAAGAGAATCCAATGGCTCATTGCAGTGAATCAAGTCCCTTTCTTTTATCTAAATGTAAAAAAAAACCCCAAAACAACAACCCCACCAAACCCATTCCAGAATTTGTTTAGTGGCACTTGGCTTGTTTGCTCAGAAGGAAAAACTAATGACAGGTGAGTAGGGTCTGTGCGGGGCAGATAAAAGGACTAGAACAACGCCGGGAGAATACGGTGATCGCTTCCTGGGCAGCCGAGCATCCAAACCCAGGCGCTCGGCTGAAAAGTTTATCCAATTATGGGCGACCGGATGATGCTCGTTATGTTGTGTTACTCTTTTCATTTTAATCTAAATTGCCGTTTCTTTCTCTCTGATATGGCAATCGGTCATAAAGGGTTGACCACCATTAAAGCTGTTTGATTTGGAACCCTGTAGTGTTTGACTAAGAGGGTAAATGCAAATTTGATGACAGAATAAGGATAAATTTACATATCAGCTTCGGCTCACATGGAGAGAGTAAACATTCTGTTTATCTCAAGTGTCACTTTATGATTTCAGTAGAATATAAAACTGACCTTGGTCCAGACATTGCAAAAGACCTGAATGAAATATATTGTTGTCTAAATACAATTTACTCAAGTAGAAGTTGTCAGCAAACCCGACGTAACTCAGCAAACAGGGTTAGACAGCAGGGTCGCCGGGACAAAATTGTTCCGATCGACTCCGAAATGAAAATCTCCGTGGCTTTGTAGCCAGCGAGCGGGTGGGAAAGGGATCGGAGCTTCCCTTGCCGAGGCTGTTCCCTAAATCATGGCTCCATCTTCCAGCTGCCAGCTCGAGTGTAAATCCGAGGAGCTGCAAAGTCCATGCGGCGGTGGGTGGGGTGCATTAATGTGGGGAGGGCAAATATTGCTCCAACAAAATTGTGTTAAAATGCTACGTTTAGTATTTTGATTTTTTTCAATAGCTTTTTTTAACCTCCCAGCTGTTATTCTTTCACTTCCCTTAAGTTTACACTCGTCCTTAGCTCAACATTCCCTACAAATTACTGCTCTTCGGGTCGTATGGAATTTGACAGCCCCGTCTTTCTTTTTCTCTGCCCAGGGGTTTGCAGTTGTAGGGAAGAAATACGAAACTTTAATGGTTAATGGGGATTCTTCCTCTGTGTAGAAACACTTTCAGGCTGTTTAAACTACACCGAGCTTTTTGTTGTTTCATTCATCTGGTTTTTTTTCCCCCACCTTGCTCCCTCAGATCATCCAAAAGAAAAATAAATGTTGAAAGGGACGAGATTTTCTCCTGCTGTCAGCTAAGCAATGCCTCATAAAGGGTCAAAACGCTGCGTGCAATGCTTAATGACTGACTTTGTGTGGTTAACAAAGGGATGAGCGAAAAACGACTGAGCAAGTAAATAAGAAAGTAATTGGAACAGACACGCAGAAGCAAGAGGAGGCAAAATCTCTTTTTCCAGGTAACTAAATAAACTGGTGATCTCGATGCTGCCGTGGGCTGTCCCCTGAAAGGCAGAGCCACCATGGACTGAGGGGAAATGAGTGGGCAGCAAGAAGGGAGGGGGGGATTTGAGGCCAGGGAAAGACTGGAGGGACCCCCAGGGAGTGTTGGGGGCTGACGGAGCAACCTCGGCGGCTGCTCCCGGCAGAGCTTGGGCACTGGCGGCAGACCGGGAGCAGTGTGGGCTTGGCGGGGACAAAGGCTGGAAGGAAACAAAAGGCAGAAGGGGAATAAAAGCGACTCGTGTGGGGTTGCCAGTTTGGCTGTGGATGGGGTTGTTAGTGGGGCTTGAGGATTTGTTAGTAAAAACATCTATATTTTAACGGGTTTTTTGACTGCCTAGGAAGCACGTCGCTGGGGGCCGAGGGGCAGGAATGGTTCTCCCGTCAGTGCTACTCCATGAGCGGACCCTTTACTCTCACCAGACCAAATCAGGGCAATGCACCTGTTCCCTCAGATCCTGGCACGTCCAAACCATGTATGTGGGGCTGATTCATGCTTTAATGACATCCCCAACTGTGGTCACAGAGGCAATGCTTTGCAATTCCCAGTAACCTGGGCCCAGAATGCTTTTAGGATCCCTTTTTAATTGGTGAGGGAACCTTGCAAAGCCAAACAGACATGTGATGAAATGCAGGGGACAGTTTTAATCCTCCTTGGGGAGTCACAGAGAAGGGGTGGGAGTGGAGGCAGCACCCCAAGACCTGGGTTTGGCTCCTGATCTATAGGGGGGAGAGACCATATAGAGCTACAGCCCTGATGCACTGCTTACTTCAGAGATGCCACCCTGACCACTCCATAGAAAACAGCAAAAAACCCACCAGAAAAATAAACCAAAGCAAAGGAAAAAGCAGCAAGAGGTTGGGACAGCCTCGTGCTCTCCCCAGGCTGCATGGGGAGAGCTCCTGCCCCATCGCTTGATCTATTCCCACCACCACCACCCCCATTTATAGAGATTATTTGCACTTCTAAAAGCCTGACCAAGGCTGCAGCTCCTGGGGGCCGGGAGCAGGCTGGGAGAACAAGGGATTTGGGCCGACCTTGGGAATTTCCCCACTGCTGCTTTGTTTCAGGGCAGCCAACAATCAGCGAAAAAGGGGACACTTCACTGAGGGAGCGAGGGAGGGGACGCAGCCTCCCAAGCTGGGGAAAATCATATTCTGCTGGGTGGAAAGGTTCATGCGTTGTCAATTCTGACATTGTGTTTAAATTAAAAAAAAATCCCAGAGAAGGGGGAAGAAGTTACTGGGAGAAAGACCAAGGTGCTGGCCACACTGCCCCTAAATTTTGCATCCCGAATGAGATGATTCCTCAATGTTTTCAAAAGAATGAATTCGTTTGTTTGATTATAAAAGGAGTTTTTGAAAGAAACGGAACTGTGACTTTCCTCTTGCCTGCCCGGGACCCTTGGAACAGCAGGTATTGCACTTTATTGGGGTTGTGGTGATTCAGGTGCCTTCCTGGTTCTCCTCAGGTGAGCCACAGCCTCAGCACAATACCCAATCAGTGGAGAGCCTGAGTGACCTGGGCAAAACCTGCCCGGGTTTGGCTCTCCCTTCTTTTGAACCTCATTGCTTACGAAGGAGACTTGCTGTGGCTCTGTCCTCTTTGCACACAGTCACATTTGCTATTCCTGGTCTAACCTGACCGGGTATGAGTGAGGGCTCTGCCAGATGGGCCCTAGATGATGGTGATGTTGATGATGATGTTACAGGTGTTCTTCAGAGATGAGCTACTTTCCCAGAGAGAAAGGCAAGAGCCTGTTTCCCTGAGATGGGATTTGCTAAAGGAGGATGTGGACTTCACTAACATTTGAATCCAGGGCAGGAATAAAGAGGACAAAGGCTACTTCAGGTGATGATGGTCCCTAGTGACCAACCTGATGCATAATGGTCCAAATCTCCACTTTAATCATCCTACTCCTACTTAGCTTTCCCAAAGCAACTGTCTAGTGGGAGGACCTGCCAAATCTCAGCTCTCTGGAGAACACACAGAATGTGGTGTATGTGGGACTGGGTGCTCTTCACCCTTCGGGTCTGCCCTGGAGGACACTGAGGCCACTCTGGAGCGCACTGCCAGGAAAGTGTGGGTTCCCAACTTCTGCATGCATTTACCAGCCACCTGAAAAGCCCCCTCTCTCCTCCTTCTCCTTCTGGCACTCATCCAACCTCTTACTGAGGGCTGGGGCTGGCGAGCACTGCCAAAACCTGCATGACCTGACCTCTTGCAGGTGGATGCATCTTGCTGAACCCACCCCAAAACCCACCGCCCAGCTCACTGCATCCCTCAGAACCGTGATGGTCTCTGGATGGGTCCCCGTGGTCCCGGATGCCCTTTGTTGCCCATTCTCAGTTCTTCCCATCTAAAAGCTCAGCTCTGTAGCCAACATAATCCCACTAGTTTTTACACCTCATGCCAATCTTCCCAAACCAGGACTGGCCCTGTAGGCTGCCATATGGGAAGGTTGTATCTGAAGCATCATCCTATCCAGTGAAACTTCGAAAAAGGAGGAAGCTCTGAGATTTCAGCATTGTAAGTGTGAACCTCCCCCCTTGATGGAAACCAGATCTTATAATGGAGTTGCTTACTCTACCTCCATTACAGCCACGCTACCCACCGCCCTGTAATGAAGGAATTTTCCTCTTTTTGCAGTGTGAATATTAATTGATACGGGCTCCAGCACAGCACCAGCGTAGGAGGATGGTGCCATCTAAAGGAACCAAAGGCAAAGAAGAGCAGCAGCTGCCACTGAGAAGGTGCAGAGGGACCAGCAGCATCATTTTAGCTGCTGTGAAGTGGTCCAGTTCAGCAGAGGCTTCCAAAGGAAGTTTCCAATGGGTGTGTGGTAGTTTCATGCCACCGTAGAGATAATGGGGTCCCTCATTTGCATAGAATTTGCTTATTCCTTACAAAGCTGATGTTTGAGGGTATTTTCCTCCTGGCATCTTCTTGTTTCCATCATGCACATAGCTGATGCCAGGGAAATCAAGGGGAACATCTGAGTGTCTGGGATCCTTGGTCCAAGCACAGTAGCACCATCCCCCCAAAGCCAAGCTCATGTGATCCTAGAGGACTTAGTGTAAGTCTTTGAGATCAGGGTTTGGAAGTACTTATACCTGATGCGTACAAGCTCAGGTAGCTTCACTGTAGCATCAGGGATAGTTGTGGTACAGAAACTGGGACCTCTGCAGAAAAGGTTTGGAGCTAACCAGTCCAAGTCCACCCATGGGCACTTCTGCTGGCAGTCTGACCCAGTTTAAACTCCCCCTGATGGAATTCCCTTTGTCAAGAGGGTTGTAGTCATCCAAAAAATCCTCCTGGCATAAGCAGCTAACAAGCCCAAACCAACCCCAGCGTTCCTATTTCACCTTTCTTGACTCAACCGCACGCTATGAAAGAAACATCCGTCATGATTTACGGAGCCTCCACAAGAGCCCGGCAAGATGAGACTGCCCACCCGAATTCCAGGTATGTGAGGAAGGCTGAACGCTTTTGTTTTGGAAATTAATTAATTTTCACTGGGCTTTCACTTTTACAACCTCTTCTTCCACTTCCCAGGTTGCTCAACTTGAAATCAGTAAGACCACCCCATGATAAAGATGTCACGTTGAATGTATATGTCATTAATCACTTGAGTTACCTTTCAACCCAGTGCGACTCCTTTGTTGGAACCTTCCCTTGAGGTACTGGAAAAACAAACAGACACATTTATAACAACCCCTCAGGGCTAAGTCAACAGCTTCATTCAACTCCTTAATCAACATCTCGGGCTTAACCAAGATCATCTCTAAAACTCCTCAAAGAGCTACAAAGCGGTAACTGTACTTTCCCAGTACAGATAATTGGGATTTTGCGTGGTGTGATGAGAGACTTCACTGAAGAAGTTATCTTAAAATCATCGCTCCCTGTTGGGAGTCCTAAGGTTGTTGCCCAAACTGAAGCAAGCATTCAGATCCTGGATGGCACCGTGAAGGCACGCTCGGGCACGTCTTCCAACCCATTAATATTTGGCTGTGGTGCAATGGAAAACGAAAGACCTGGAGGCCTTTGCTTTCAATCACCCAAACCATGTATGACATGGACCCCTAAACCAGGCCCCACCATAGTTTGGTCCTATTTTTATGGGTCTCTTTTAGAAGAATGATACAAAAGTCAACAAGTCAAGAGCTGGAGCACCCAGGGCCATCAGGATTAGGGTCACCTGCAGGAGCTCTCTTCAGCCTCCTTGGGCACAGGGCTCCCTGTTCACAGGGTCACAGAATCCCAGCATAGTAGGGGTTGGAAGAGACCTCTGGAGATCATCTAATCCAACCCCACTGCCAAAGCAGGTTTGCCTGGAACAGGTTGCCCAGGATTGCATTGTCCAGATGTGTTTTGAAAGTCTCCAGCACCACCTCATGCTTTCCTGGTCCATGAACACACTGGACATGCCGCGGGGTCCACCGCACCTGCAGTCCTTCACCCAGCCGGGTCCTCTCCTCTTCTGAAGCTCTCCACAGCCTACCAGGAACGATAGAGGCTCTGCTGAAGTATTCAAAATATTTTTGAATGAAAGTGTCAGTTGGAGATCCTCAGCATAAAACGTACCTAACAAAGCCTATTTGCAAAGTAAATTTACTCTGGATTTCCGATACCTAGGAAAGTTTTTTCTATTATATTTATTTAAAATTACAACAGTTTACATTAGAAACAAGCTCAAACAATTAAGGTAAAAGATAAATAACTGCATACAGTTTAATTTTACAAAACGCAAACACACATCTTTCATGGTTCCATTACCCGAGTATTAAGTGCAATATAATTCTCCGATGCATTTTTGCTGACTTAAATGGTATAAAATTAAACGGGCCTGACTTTTATGAGATAATCTTGATATTCCCTCATCATGCAAGCCGAGGCTTAAAGGTTGGATTTTTTTTTTTGGGGGTGGGGGGGGGACACCTTCAAATGAAGCATTTGTTTTCTGTTTGCAACAGGGTTCCTCTGGATTTCAGAGGGTCAAAAGTCCCACCTAGCAAGACATAGTCCCAAGAAGCAGAAGTTGGAGGCTGCCTTGGGACAAGAAGAGCATCATTGCAGCTTTAGAGCTGGCCAGGAGACCTGGGAATGCTCCAAAAGCCACCGTGAATGCGCATGCAATACTTGTTGTGCTTTCCTTGCACCCTTCGCTAAACATCACTGAGGGCATGCTTTTTATCTGAGGTGCAATTATAAAAATTGGCTTTGAAATAATCCATTTAGAGGGATAAAAAAAAAAGAAATAGCAGGAGGCTTATGTGCTTATGTTGTAAGGTTTGTGCTGTACGTATCATGATGACTAGTAAAGGCAGCGTTATATCAACATCAGAGTGCCCTGAGGTCTTGGAAAGAGTGAGGTTGGGCTTTGAGGAATAGACTGAGTCTGAAGGAAGAATGGGGAAAATTAAAGCCGATGTTTTCTTATTACGTCCATGACATAACATGAAGGACATTGAGGGGCTGGAGCATGTCCAGGGAAGGGCAATGAAGCTGGGGAAGGCTCTAGGGAACAGATCTGGTGAGGATTGGCTGAGGGACTTGGGATTGTTCAGCATGAACATGAGAAATGAGAAAAGGAGACTCAAGGGAGACTTATTGCTCTCCACAACTCCTGAACGAGGTTGGAGACAGGTGGGGTCAGTCTCTTCTCCCAAGGAACAAGAAACAGGACAAGAGAAAATGGCCTCAAGTTGTGCCAGGGGAGGTTTAGATTGGACCTGAGGAACCATTTCTTCCTCACCAGGGCTGTCAGGGCCTGTCCCAGGCTGCCCAGGACAGTGGTGGAGTCCCCATCCCTGAGGGGCTTTCAAAGCCATGGAGATGTGGTGCTGAGGGACATGGTTTAGCGGTGCCCTGGCAGTGCTGGGTTAACAGTTGGGCTTGATTTATCTGAGAAGTCTCTTCCAACCAAAACAATTCTCTGATAAAGAGGTTGAAAGTGATGATGTTTAATTTCAGAAAGAAATTGGAAAGGGCGGATATTGCAAAGTAACAGCAAATAATGCACATCCTGGAGAAGGAGGGTGAGAAGATCTCCTTGATAGGGCAGCTGGAAGCAGAGCTGGGAACCCACCACACAGCAGAGTTGTCCATGGGCTACTGTGACATTGCAGTCCCCAATTTGCTTAGCCCAAGGCCATGCCAGCACCCTGCAGCTAAAACCAGAAGCGCTCAGCAACTCATTTGAGTGTAAGTTACAGATGAGTTGTGGCATTTTAAGCCATGGAGTGGACTCACAAAGGTCTACAGGTGCTTAGGGATAATCCTGTAAACCCCTATTCCTTCAGTTCTTTGAAGACACACGTGTCTTTCAGCAAGCCAAGAGGAGAGGCAGCATCTCCTGCTGCTTCTGACAGGATGAAATGTACTCTCCAAAACGCTGGCCTTATCCCAGCCCTTTGCATCCGTAAACTGGGAGAGGCGGCTTTCCCCATCAGCTTCCCAAGCACTTTTAGTTCTCCTCCATGACTTAGAAATTTCAGAGGGGATTCAGCCCCCACATCCTGCCCACTGCTGCCGCACCAGTAGCACCTTATTCCTCTTGAATGATGAAGACCATATTTATCTTGAAAACAGACACATTCCTCTTGCCTCCAGCCTCCTCCTGAGTGGGCATGAATCACACCAGCCCTGCAGAGACTGGCTCTATAACTCCTGTTAGCAGCAGCCTCAGTAAGTGCTGAAGATGCCACCAAACACTGGCGACGTAATTTATCCCTGCAGGAACTTCTCCTGGCCCCCTGCCTGCACCCACAGCTGGAATAATTGCAATGCAATTTTATTTATTTATTTATTTATTTTTTATAATAGCCCTGTAATTCTTTCCCTTTCAGACGCATCCTCCGTTGCCTACTCCTAGAGGGGCAGCTACCGGGGAAGCCAGTGGACTAATAACTCACCAGCCAGGCAGCCGCAATGCCCCAGCCTTCACTCGTCCCCCAGGCCACAAAGGCCATGTGTCACAGCCCCGAGACAAATGCTCCTGGCACAATGTGGTGACACAAGCAAGGGGGCCGGAGGTCAAAAGTTATTTGTGTAAGCCGGTCTGCTTTCAGTGCAGAGACAGTGCCGCAACAAAACTTTAAAGGTCAGTCTGGTCTCTTTTTTTCTCTACCCCCTCCCTCCCCCCGAGTTCTTCTGCCTGCACCTGTCTGCAGAGCCCTGCCTGCACAAAAGGCAGGCAAGGGGCTTGCAAAACCTCCATGAGAAGAGTGGGAATCATCCCAGGAGTGGGCATGGGGAGAGTTTTGCCCCCAAGAATCATAGGATCATAAAATCGTTTTGCCTGGAAGAGACCTAGAAGATCAAGTGCAACCATGAACCCAGCACTGCCAGGTCACCACTAAACCATGTCCCTCAGCACCGCATCTCCATAGCTTTGAAACCCCTCCAGGGATGGGGACTCCATCACTGCCCTGGGTAGCCTGGGCCAGGGTTTTCAGGGACAAAATTGTTTCCAGTATCCAACCTCAACCTCCTCTGGTGCAACTTGAGGCTGTTCCCTCTTGTTCTGTTGCTTGTTCCTTGGGAGAAGAGACCGACCCTACCTGGTTCCAAACTCCTTTCAGGTAGTTGTCAAGAGCAAGAAGGACTTCTCTGACCCTCCTGTTGTCTGGGCTGAACAACCCCAGGTCCCTCAGCCACTCCTCACAAGACTTGTGCTTTAGACACCTTCGCCAGCTTCATTGCCCCTCTCTGGGCATGCTCCAGGTGCTCAATGCCCTTGGAGTGAGGTGCCAAGAAGCAGGAAGGCAGAGCTGTACTCCACCTGCAGCCATGGACCAGCTCAGTTTGCTGGTAGCAGCAGGGAGTGTCTGATGCATTTATACTGGGTGCAGCATTTCCATTGGGGTGTTCTCCACTCGTCCCAGCCTGCCCACTTTTAGAGACGTGGTGGTCTCAAGAGGGTAATTTGGGTGGTTTGTGTGCAAACAAATGGACTGGAGAGGGGGAAAAAAATAGAGGAAATAAAGAAAAATAAATAAATGAATTTTTGTAAAAAAAAAAAAAGGATAAAAGCTTGTGGCAGGCCTGAGCAGACAGTGGTGTCTCTATGGAGATAGAGGGGAGGAGAGTGAGTGAAGATGCCTGAATGACAGCCACCCAGCCACCAGCCACCTTGCGACTTTTGGGGGAAACCCTTTGGGTGTGTGGGTTTAGGTAAACCTCGTTTCACCTGCAAATTCACCCAGCCTGGTGCTGCACCTCCTTATGTTTGGTCAAAAAGTTGTTGCCCTCAACTTTGGTGGCCAACTGCAGAAGTTCTGCTCCCACCTGTGCCTCCTCCAGTTGCTAACTGGTTTAAACTGGAGTGCCAGCAGAGATGCACCAGGAGGTTGGGGAAGCCTCAGAACACTCAGGAAATGCTTTCTTCTCTGTATCAAGGAAATCTGGGCAGAAAATGATAAAAAATTCTCAAGAGCCAGGGACTTGGAGAGAAAAGAAGAAAGGAATGGAGGGAACCCCCCCCCTCTCTATCTAGGAATTATTTGCAAAATAAAAAAAAAAAAAAAGTCATTCAACATTTTATCCAATAGATACAGATTTTTTTTTCCCTCCCCATATGAGACTAATGAATTTTCAAAGAAAATTGCCAGTTTTACACCCTGGCGAGAGAGGACTTAGAGCAGAGATGCTGGCTGATAGGAGAGCAAAGTACCCCACACTCCAGAAGCTCAGCCCTTCCCATGCTGGAAAGGATAGGAGGAAAACCAGTGAAACCAGTCCTGCTAATGGGCAGCTCCCTCCTCTCAATAAGGGTGTCAAGAAGGATGAGCAGTAATTTAGCAGAGGTGACTTGCACTTGGTGGGGATGTTCAACTCAAGCCCAAAGATCCTCCCCAAAGCTGCTGCCTGGGCTTTGGGAGCAGGTAGGGTTTGCCACAGAGGTCCTGCGCCACGGGGAGACCCTCCCCAGGAGTGTGCCCACCCCCCCAAGACAAGAGGGCATCCTTAGAGAGTGAAATGGGGCCCTCACCTTTCCCTCTCCTTTCAGTTCCCTGGGACAAAACATAAATACCTCCAGCCAAGTGCACTCAGTAGGTCCTTGTTTGCCAAGCCATTATCTACTCCTGGGTTATGAGAAGGCATTTGTGTTTCAACGGGAATCCAATCAATAAATTCCACAGGCTTTCACCCTCTCTTCTCGGCAAACAGATCCATCCCACCCCACTACACCAGGTTTTCTCCCTTCACTGGAGTTAAATATTTGTGGGGGCCCCTTGTTAAAACAGCAGGAGCACCAGGCTACAGCGGAGGACTCTGGCTGGGGTTTTCAAAAGGAAAACTTCTCCTCCCTTGGGAAGGGGTGGGTGATGGGAGGAGGGGATTCTCCTGCACTTCTGCCCACTCCGAGCAGCTCTTTTAGTCATGGAAAAGGCAAATAAATGAAAGACCAGCTCCCTTGGAGTCAGAGTTGATGATCCTTATGGGTCCCTTCCAGCTTGAGATATTCTGGTTCCTAATATGACCTTTTAAAATGGTACCTTGCCCATTGAGATGGACCATTCTGGTTTCCAAACAAGAAAACCTCCTAGTCTATCTCAGGGGAGATAAATCAGATGCCAAAAGGTCCCCTTCAAAGTCTCTGGGACACCGCTGAAACTCATCCTTGGTTTGTAGGAGAGGCACCAGGCTAAACCTCAGGCCTCTTCTCTCTGTCTGGAGCATTGGAATCTGGAATAGTATGTTTCCAATTAGGATTATCGACCACATTATTAAATGAATTCAATGAGCACTAAGAGCTGGTTTTTTTCCATCCCAGATAGGTACCAGACATGCTATGTAGACACTCTTGTGTCTTCTCAACATATGGACTTGCTTTGTACCTCCCTGATGTCCATCTCCAGTAATGGACTTAGAGCCTGACCATCCCATTGAGTTGAGACACATTAGACCAGTCAGTGGGAAATCTCCCATCAGTGCCAGCAGTGAGATGGGGTGGATTATACTGGTGTGACCACCACATGCAAGCAATACCCTCAGTTATGGACAGGCTTTTTCTGGAGCTTGTACCAGAGCTTCCCTCCCTGCAGCTGGTGTGTCACCTCCTCCAGTCACACCCAGCAGCTGTCCTCACCACATTGGATGTTTTCTTAGTATTTTATTAGATAATAAGGTAATGTTGCAACCTCAGACAGGTCTTTGAAAGCTTTGCTCTGAGTAAGGAGCCCTTTGCAAGACCCTGAGTTATGCAGAGAGTTGAAGGGACTTTTGTATGCCAGGCTTTAAACTTATACTAGAAATGGTTTGTATCAGCACTAGTGTGGCCAGCAGAACTAGGACAGGGATTTTCCCCCTATACTGAGCACTGGTGAGGCCACACCTTAAATCCTGGGTTCAGTTTTGGGCACCTCGCTCCAAGGACAAGAGGAAATGAGGTTTAGGTTGGCCATGAGGAACAATTTCTTCCCTGCAAGGGTTGGGAGGTCAAGGCCTGGCCCAGGACTGCCCAGGGCAGTGGTGGAGTCCCCATCCCTGGATGGGGTTCAAAGCCATGGAGAGGTGGT
>WUAM01000213.1:777212-811648 GCA_024336885.1 Actenoides hombroni
ACTGCCCAGGGCAGTGGTGGAGTCCCCATCCCTGGATGGGTTTCAAAGCCATGGAGATGTGGTGCTGAGCAACATGCTTTAGTAGTGACCCAGCAGTACTGGGTTAATGGTTGGGCTCGATTATCTGAGAAGTCTCTTCCAATCAAAACAATTCTACGATTTTAAACCATCTTCTTTACCTGTCTGTGTTCTCCATAAGATGCTAGAGAGCACGTCACACATTCACAGATTGGAAGATAGATGCTAAAAGTCCAGGAAAAATCAGTCCTGTTTCTAGAGAGAGCAATCCTGGTGATATTCTGGTCCTCAAAGGCTTGTGCATTAAAATGCTGAAGTCAGTGAAGGCAGAAATTTGGCGGCAGCTCAGAGTCTCAGCTGCTCCATTTAAAAGAACTGTTTGCTCTCTGTAGGAGGAATATCTTGTGGAAAAGAAAATAATGTCACCAGAGCAGTGGGGGAAGTTTCTGCCACGAGTAATGGGAGCTGAAAGGTATTGGCCCCACTGCAAGAATCTCTCAATCAAAAACTGATATCAAAGGGTGAGGGCTGAGGCAAGGAGGGAGGAAATTCAGTGCAGAGCTTGTCAGGCGGGCAGGAGCTGCCGGCACTTGACAGGGAGCTGGGCTGGTGCCAGCTGCTGACTAGGGAGCACCTCAAGCTGGGATGTCCCAGCGAAGATCGGGAAGGGAAACCTGTGATTCCAACCTGATTTCATAGGGTGCTTGGTGCTTAGCTGGGATGCAAATGGGCAGAGAGGGAGTGGAGAGGCATCCCACGCTTGCTCATCTCCCCAAAACCACAACACTGAGACCTTGAGGTGGGTAAGAGGGCATGGGAGAGCCCTAGATTTGTCCCAGAAGCAGTTCACCGTGGTTGCCTCTGGTCTCCTAGTTTACACTGAGCCACAGAAACCAAGGTTTGGGTTGACCCTGGAACAGAGCATATTATCCAATAAAGTAACCCCCCCTTGGCTCTGATTGTAGTGAATTGTGGGGGTGAGGCACCAGCAAAGAATGAGTGGCATTGTGGTGGCATCACATGTATCCCCCCCAAAAAGAAATGAAATCAGGCTCTATTATACTAACTGCATTATATCAAGCTAATTTTTAATTAGGGCTATTAGAGGGCTAGTCCCACAGTCACTGAAGTAACCGGGAACTATCTTTAAGCCTTAACCTTTCTAATGATCACCGCATGGGCATGCCAGAGCTTGTGAATAGGAGCCTTTTGTTCCTCCAAAAAAACCATCTCTCAGACAATTGCATGTGAAGGCATCATCTACATCTAACAGACAACCTGTCAAGAGCTAGGCAGTGTGTTCTCCTTGAACCACATGCCTGGATAAAGGAGAGGGTGTCAGGCTTGGTGTTCAAAGGCAACTGTGCTCACAAAGATGAATTAAAGGCCTTGGGAGCAGTGTTTACCCAGCACCTCTGAAAATGGTGGCCTGGTGGCCATGATCCTGGCATCGCTGAATTCCCTGGAAGGGCATCAGTAGGCGTTGGATCAGGCCCTGTGGAGGCAGTAACATCTCGGAGGGGGGGAAATGTGACCTGAATTAATACGAATAAATAAATCTCTCCTTTTTTTTTCCACACAAACCAAACAGTTTCAACTGTAAATGAACTATCTGGGACTTCATGCATATTCGTGAGTCAGGCAATGGCGCGAGAGCTGACAACTCAACTACATTGGTAAACCACAAATCCTCTGAATCAATATTGTTCCGTTGACTGTACCAATAACGGAGAGCAGTGCCACGAGCAGTGCCACAGGCATTGTTATTGTGAGAACACTACAGGTTGGGGCTTTGCTGCCCTTCGCATGCCCGTGGTCAAAACAGGCATAAAATGCACCTTCCAGGCAAGGCAGGGTCCGACAAAAACATCTCAAGCACTGTCATGTCCTCCTTAAGAGTGTGGAGCTGCCAGCGTCTTTCTGTATGGGTGGTACACCTCAGCTCGATCCTGTTTAGGCTTAGATGTTTCTCTCCATTGCACTCCTCCCAGTGAGTGTTTATCCTTATAAACGAGGGAATCTAATTCAGATAAAAAGAGGAGAGATCAATGGTCTGGCAGAGGAGAAAAGCTCATCATACACAAGGTCCTGTTAAACGGTCTGAAACCTTTCTCTGTGCTCTTCCCCTTTCCTGTGCATATGGGATGACACAGCCCAAGAAGTGATGTTTTGGGGACAACATCCATAAATATTTGAGCCCCTTCAGGCAGCTGAAACAGCAGGAACGTTCACAGAGATAAACCAGCAGTGGGGCACAGATACTTCAGGGATGGAAGACCTCTCTGGGACCAAGGAGAAGGCCTCCACCCAATTCACACACCCAAAGCACATTTTGGGCACAGCAGCTAGAAAAAAGGCCATGAAAGCCATTTGAGTACCTAGAGAGATGGGCAAGCACTCATCAAAAGGAAAATATTGAAATTAATCAGGTTCCACAGCTCATGACATGGCAACTTCCATAGCTTCTCTAGGATTTCAGCTGAGTTCATGACATATGTTTCATTTATTTGTGAAATAAATATGTAGATGTGTTTCATTTGTTTAAAAATCAAGGGAACTGTATTGCCTTATAAACTAAATTAAGGGGAAGCTCCATGTGGTGCCTGGAGTTTTCCTCCCGATTTCCTTGCCTGTAGGAGAAGCTCTTTGAAAGGCAAGAAATCGGAGCCCAGAATGAAACAAATCGTGCTTCTCTCAGCTTTTTAATTTATTTAATACTTTCCTTTTGCTTGAGCAAGACCTAACCAGGCTTCCCTAGCCCCAGTTTAAATATAAAGCTATTTCAGACCCATCTGTCGAATTGCTTGCCATATGCTCCCTCCAGTGGGCAAAGGACCTCAAAGCAAAAGGAGAAGAAACGCTTCAATTTTCTGCCCCGGGACCCAAGCCTTACCCTGCCAAAGGAGCTGGGATCAGTTTGGGTTTGACACCCGACGACTCAGGCCTTTTTTTTTTTTTCCACGCATGTCCTTCTTAAAATCTGCCTGAAAATGTTACTTAACTGTAGGAGGAATGTAAAGTTCTGCTGGGGCTTGTTTAGCATGGGTCAACCCAGCCTGATCCAAGCTCAGGAGGGCTCAGGCCACCCATTTCTTCTCTGTTTATTTTCCCTGGCTGGTTTTAGGGTGCCTTTTTAGGATACCTCACCCACCTATCCCCATGATCAAAGCCTTAGCCAGGACCTTCACTGCCTAAATAAACCATTGCAAACCATTTCTTTCTTGGCGAGCCAATATTTCATTAAAAAAAAAACCCCAAACCTTGATGTGCAATCTTCATATGACTACAAAATCACCTTGTTCCTCCTGCCTTGGCCGTAACTAACTTTTCAACACCCACTGCTGCAAGATGGGAGACCTTTGGTTAATGAACAATGGGAAAGCCATTGTTTGGCAGTTTTAGAGGCTAGGCAGAAAGAATGCGTGCTGTCGGTGCAGCTCTGGGGCTCAGGGGGAACACAGGGAGAGCACAGTGACCCACAAGCTACCATCCAAAACCAGCTTTCCTGTTCCAGCAACACGTGCGTTTGGACTGGTGCTTTTACACCTCCGGGTTGCTCGGGTTTGTAATTTATGGTGTGCTCAGGGGTGAAAATTTGGCTGGTATGGGGCTTATGGCGCTTAAGGAGGCTGACTGTACCCCCAAATTCAAGGTGTGCCCCCAAAATGGGGTGCACTTCTGCACAGGTGTGGAGTGGGAAAGGGCACAGTGCCCTGAGCTGCCCATACGTGCATTTAGCTGTGACTTTATCACACCTCCTTCGAAACCACCGACATATTTCACCTCTTCAGCAGTTCTCAATTCTCATCGATATTTAAAGTGTATTTTTTCAGTGTTGTCCCCCTCCCAGTCTGAAAAGGTTTAGAAAGGCTCTTTTCTCCAGCACTACCAATGAGGCTGGCTGGCTGCAGACAGACGGGTTTAATTGTGGGATCAGGGCCTGTGTCATTATTCCTGGCATCCTAGGAACAATAGAGCTCCCTCTGCTAAAACAAGCACCTACAGCAGCCGTTAAATCAAAGCCCTTTCAAACTGACCAATTCTCCCCCCAAGAAAATGCAGTTTTCCTATTAAGCCTGAAAGCAATTATCTGGGATTAGCATCAGATCAAAAGGGATTACTTCCAGTATTGTTTTCAAAACCCTCTGGACTGGCAGAATTACGATACCACCGAGCTGAGTTGCAGCACCCGTGCCGGGCTGCTGGGGGGATGCCAATTGCCCGGCACCCCACCATACAGGGGCTTCAGATGTCCCAGGACAGCGGTGGGGTAACCTCAGCAGCCTCAGCTCCCTGCCCACTTCCCTGGCGTGCTTTGACAAAGGATGAATCACAGTTTTGCAGGCGTCTTCACAGAGTGAACACACCCCACTATGCCTCTTAGAGGGGGGTGACAGCAGCGGCATCACCCTGTCTGTAATGGCATGGGGCTGCTTGGGTACCTGCTGCGGGGGGTATTGCCCTAAGCATCACAGTGTGGAAGCCCCTGCCTTGCAGAGCCCAGGGCTGCACCCAGCTTTCTGCCCAACAGCTGGGCCCATCATGCTGACTGCCTCAGTTTCCTCACCTGTGACAGGCACAGGGACTGTGGCACTCTCACCTGAGAAGCCCTTTGGGAACACCCACTGAAGCACACTGCATAAAAGCCAAGTGGTTTCACCTCCTGGGGTTCAGAAGCTTAATTAAGACACCAGAATGTGAAGGGAGGCTTCAGAAAGCAAAGCAGCCAAAGGTACTTCATGCCATGTGCGTGTCTGACCTGGCAGCCAGTTATGTCCCGGCCAGAACAATGCAAAAAGACGGTTCTGTGTTAAAACTAAACTGGCTACAGTTGTTATTGTGGGTAAGGGGCAGGGGGACCTTTAGGGCAAAGGGTTCAAACCCCTGGGACCTCAGAGCCCGTGCAGCAGCTTTCCAGGCTTCTCCTGCATGATTTAGTGGGGTAGGCTCTTGTGAGAGCAGGCGCTGTATATCTGCTGGAGGCTCACTGCCCAGCACCAGAGAACATTTCATCCTCCTCTGCCCCTGGGAAGCAGGTGAGGCTGGTTCAGGGTGACCTGTGAGCAAATCCACAGCTCGGTGCAGGAAAAGGGGTTGAAGTAGCAAAGTTGGGTTTGTTTTTTTTTTTATATTATTAAACCAGCAGTGTCATGGTGCCTGCGAAGGTCTGGAGGTAGAAGCCACACAGGCTCTGTGCAGGGCGGTGAATGTTTTTTACTGAGCAGCTGGAAAAAATACAGGAAAAGAGGAGTGGGGAAACTCCTGGCTTCTGCGTTTGGCTCAAGCAGAGTAAAGAGACAGCTCAGCTCTTATTATTCAGTTAAATTTATTTTTAGAGCCTGTTCTTCCTGCCCAATGTGAACAAACTCCCTGTGGCCGCCTGAAGCAAGCCTGCAGTTTAAAGGTTTGGGTGCTACCACAGTTATTTGAGGAGCTTCCTGCCAATACTGTATAATTCAGCATTTTTGAGGCAAGATTTAGTCTTGTCTTTATTAAACTTCTGGAAGTAAACAGAGTGTTATTAACTGCTAAAGTCCATCTCTTCCTGTGTGTGTGAGCCAGAGGATGCCTACAGCAAGAACCCTTGAGCACTGGCAATGACAATGGGTCTTCATTACCACGGCAGGGCTGGTGATTTGGTGTGAGTCTTGCTGGGAAAGGGCCAGAGCAGAGTAATATGGGATGGTTAGACCATCCTGAGGTCTGCAGCAGCCTGGGAGTCAGAGCAAGGATGGGAGTAGCTGCTCTGTGATGCTTTGGAGATGGGAAAGGGTTTTGCTGCAACCTCCTGCTTTTTTTCTTTCCTCTTAAGCAGCAGATATGGATTTTCTCCTTTTGAAAGAAGTGTGTTTCTCCAGTAAACAAATAAAAATTACCTTTTGAGGCTCAATGGAGGGGGAATAGTAGGCCCAAAGAAAAACAGGTAAACATCATATCTACTTATAGATGAGTCACAACTACCCTTTCTGGCTCAGGTTTAATAGCAGGATGCTGGATTTTCTTCTCCTAATATTTATTCTCCCGAATATTTAGCAGTTCCTAGTTATCTGTCACAGCACAGTTAGCGATCTCTAATTTTCCTGTTATTGCCCAAAAAAGAACGATCCTTCTTTGCCAGGTGCCAGCAAGGTAATGAAAGTCAGTCTAATTTTTATTTTAGAAAAAAGCAATTTTCATAAATGGTGTTCCGCTAATGGCTCATGATCGCGTATAAGCCCCACAGCAAATTACTCTTAATCCAGTTTGTCTGTGTTATGTTACCTGAGGGAAATAATATCAATCCTTTCTCTTTGCCTGCAAACTGTTCGCCGGGACTTCTCCAATATATATTAATCCCATCATTTATCTTTGTCAACTGAGAACAAAAATAATTTGTGGGAGAGTAAACGTCGGAGCGTACGAGGCAGGAGCTCAGCATTATTAAACAGCGGAAAGCAGGTGTTCGCCAAACCCAGCTTATTTTTATTGCAAAAACTTGAGTAATTCTCCTTCTGCATCCGTGCATAGTAAACAAGAGTTTAGGGAGATTCGAATATTTTTAGAGGAAAGTGAAATTTCATGCCTCTGGGACCAATGCACAAATAACCAAATACTTTATGCAGCCTTTTTATTTGCTGTGAAATGTGTTGGGGACAAAGGAATGAGGTGGCTCCTGAGATGGGGGCCAGGGAATGGACTCCTCCCAACCTGCCCTTTCTCTGTCCTCCTTCTCCTGGTCCTGCTTGAAGGCAAAACCCTTCCCCAGGACTTTGGTGGTGCTGCTGGCTGCCAGCTTGCTCCAAGCTACCCCCCACTCCAATGTCCTGAGGCTTCCTCTCCTCCTTCAGTATTTTCTGTGTATTAAATGTATTCATGTTGCTTCTCACTTGCCATCCTGGGACACACTGTTTGGGAGCTTTGTATCATTTAGGATCTAGAGTGAGGGCTCTAGAGCACAAGTCTGGTGAGGAGTGGCTGGAGAAGAGAATGCTCAGGGGAGACCTTGCTCTCAACAACTCCCTGAAAGGAGGTTGGAGCCAGGTGGGGTCAGTCTCCTCTCCCAAGAAACAAGCGATAAGATGAAAAGAAATGGTCTCAGGTTGCACCAGAGGAGGTTTAGATTGGACCTGAGGAACAATTTATTCTCTGCCAGGGCTGCCAAGGCCTGTCCCAGGCTGCCCAGAGCAGTGATGGAGTCCCTGGAGGGGTTTTGAAACCCCTGGAGGAGTTTCAGAGCCATGGAGATGGTGCTGAGGGACGCGGTTTAGTGGTGCCCTGGCAGTGCTGGAGGTAACAGTTGGACTCAATGATCTTCAAGGTCTCTTCCAACCGAAATGTTTCTATGATTCTACAATTTTCTCTAATCAGTCCTGGTTTTGTCGGCACAGCATCTCTGGCAGATCCTTTACAGTGATTTTGGAGATACCTTGCTTGGGTCTCTGAAGTTTTTTTGGAGGAGGAAGTCCTGCCATCAGCAGCACGCCTCTAATTGGGACTGCTGACCCAATCTGTGCCTGCAGAAAGACCCATTTTTTGTCTAGCTTAAATGGGCCTTTAAATAGAGCTTCATAATGAGCCTCATTACAGCAGGTATTCCCATGTAGTGGAGATTGAATTACCCACGGCAGGTATGCCCCCGGCCACAGCCTGCCTGTGCCGGGGGGAGGACAGCCCAGGCGTCACCCCTCGCCCCATAAAGCACGGGCGAGGAATGAACTTTCCCACGCAGTTGTCACCGGCAGCGTAGGGGAGCCGAGGGTGCTGTCAAGGGTGCAGGAATTATGGGGTGCTGGGTGGCAGCAGGCCACACACCCCTCATTTACCGAAGGGGACGCGTGCTCCCACCCTGCAAAAATAAATTAAAAAAAAAAAACCCAAACCAAGCCAACCAACCCTGTCTATTCTGGGGCATAAAGGCTGCTTTATTAAGTGGCAGCATCAATCAGCACTGTTGATTAACTGCATCAAGGAGGGCAACTGAGCCGAGCACCCGCATCTCAGTGGTGCCATTGACTTGGGGATGCAGCAGGCACCTCACACAAGAAAATCCCAGAGCTCCCCCATCTGACGCTTCTTTTTATTTCCTCTCCAGGTTGCATTCAGCCAAAAAAACTTGGAAAAGAATTCGTGATGGGAAATGGAAATGCTCGGTGGCTGATCCGTGTAGCTGGAGGTGCAGCACTTGGCTCCACATATTTCCAAGCTCTACAAAAAAACTAAAGGAAGAGAGAGTTCTAAAGGAAAAGTCTTTGCCAAGCCTTTACTTCCATTTTTCTGCCAAAAGATGTTTTCTCCAGCTGTCCTCTCCCACAACCCAGGAGTTCACAAGCTTCAACCAAGGTGGTGGGAGGCAGAACTGCCCAGCCTGGGTTCCCCTGCATGGTTGAGGCAGGGAGTGTGAGGCTGAGATGTCCCTGGACCACCTGGTGCCACTGGGCTGCAGGTCAGCATTGGTGGTCCTCATAGGGACTGAGTAGCCCTGGTGCTGGTGTGAAGGATGTCGCCTCTCAGGCTATGGCATTCAAGATAAGCATCCTTGTGTGCTAAGAGCAAGGTCTTGAGGGAGACTGGAAGACCATCTGCAGTGGCCTTGGCTTTCCAAGCTCACTCTTGAACCCAGACTTGTTGGGCAGCTGAGGTTAAGATGGAGCAAGTAGGAGGACACAGAAGAACCAGTGCTACAGCAGATTTCTGGGCATCTGGAGGTCCATGGACTCAGGTCTGTGCCTTGGTGGGTTTGGGAGCACAGGGGGACTTGGGTGATGCTCTGCACCTAGCACCTGGGACAAGCAAGCTCATTCAAGGTGTGCACAACGCGGACCCTCTAAAAGCACTGGTCTTTCACAGTCAGAGTCACTAGGTGGCAACCTAAGGCATCCTTTGTGTTTGGAGAAGGCTTTTGGCGGATGGAAATGCCTCTGCTGCCGCCTCCGACCTGCTCCCTCTCCTTTTCTCTCTCATCCCCCAGTTCCTTCAGCAGCCGAGGATGAAGGACGGTTCTGGATTATGCTTTATCCTAAGATTGTGCCCAATAACAAGGCAAAGACAAGTGGGTGATCACGTGCTGTGCAAAGCCCAGAAAAGATGAGATTTCCCAGAGAAAAAAAAAGGGATTGAGGGTAGAAAAGGAAGAAAAGAATCCCGGTCTGGTCTCACTGGCAAATGGGAGGTAACTGACACTGGAAACCCCGGATTTGGGTTCTGTTGGGGAAGTCTGTGACCAGATGAATAGGAATCGCTGGTTGGTTGCGCATTTTCAGTGTGGTTTTGCTTCTATTCCTTGCCCACATTTTGTGGGTTCTTTTTCTGGACCCTTTCATAGAAATATCTGGAAATATTGATTTTTATTTTTTTTCCCCTAAAAGAGGATGGATTTTAATTTTTTTTTCTAGAAGAGGATATTCTGCCCAGGAACAGAGAGCTCATCAAACATTAGCAGCCTATAAAATGCAGCCAGGATTAGAAGGGATGATGTTTTTTTTCCCAAAAAATTTCCCATCAGCATTGACGTAATGATCTCTCTTATCCCTGTAAGGGACATCCTTTAGCTAAGCTTGGACATGAAGAAATTCCTTCTAGCTCAAAGAGCAACCAGCTTTCTTCACCCTGTTGCCACTGGCAGTGTCCCTCGAAAGGGATGAGTTGCAGCTCTATTGCTCAATAACCTTTTGTTTATCCCATGGCCTGTCACTGCTTAATCCATCTACTCTCATGACATATTTTCCCTTCCCCCACCCCCCACTACATTAGTTGAAGCTTCAAATTTGTCCTGACATTAACTCATGTGAGGAAAAGACACAGAGCTACTCCTCAGTGTTCCTGCACTGTCACACCCTCCCTCGATTCCCTCCTGGTGTAACTTCTGCTGAACATCAGGTCTTCCTCCCCAAAACACAGAGCCTCTTTGCAGCTCCCAGACCCACCAGTCCCGATAACCCCAAGCAGAAGGGAAATGTCACTCCTGCTGAACCCAGGACACTGTAGGAGGCAGAAGACCCTCTGCCCATCACAGTACCCTCCCAGCCAGGGAATGAAATCACAGACCCTTGGCAAGTGCATCCTTCCTGTGCATCACCCACCAGCAAGACTTGAGCTGCTTCTTCCCTGCAAACCCAGATGGAAAAAATGTCCACTGGCTTTACCACTTCTCCATGCAGAGAAAGGAACCCATTCACACCTTCCTCTTATTTAATTTGGCTCCCAGCAGATCTGTTTTATAGGACTGTCTACTCTGGGAACATAGATTTTTCAGAGGTTTTATTCTCTCCAGATGTTCCAACTGTCTTTGGTAACCTCGTTGTGGTGTGGATGTTTGTCAGCGTCCTTCCTCTTGGTGGGGTGTGATTAGGTAAGACAGCTTGCTCCCGGGTACAAACGTTAATCACAAAGGAAAGGAAGTTGTGATTCAGTGCAAAAGCTGGGCTCAAACTTTTATGAGGCCTCAAAAACGCTTCCCCTGTCCTCTGAACTACACTTAAAAGTCAAAATCTCCAAGGAAAAATAAGTTGGAGGGGATCAACAGCTTGAAAAGGTTTTCAGATTCAACCAACAGAAGGTTTGTTTCGAAAAGTTTCATTTGGAATTCAACTCTTTGAAACTATAATTGGGATGTTCACAACAGTTTAGATTTTTATAAGAAAATAGCTTGGGCTGGTTGGCTTTCAGCCCCTCACCACACTGGTATTTACGGATGCACAGACGGCTATTGGATACCGCCTGGGCTCAGGGAACAGTCAGGTTGGTCATCCTATCGAAGAAGAACCATCCTAAAGAAAACAGCATCTCGATACTTTTGCTCTGGCATTGTCTGCTTCTATTCTTTCATTAGCCTACTCTGCCCAGAGAAGCAGATTCTCCACACAGGTGAGATGAAGTGGTTTGCCCCCAGGATGTGTGGTGGCTTAATGGCAGAGGTAGGAACAACACCCAGACTCGCTCCAGCTTTCTGCTGGGCAATGCTGTTCAAGGCTATACAGGCACTCGCTTGTCCACCCAGTCTCCTGCTAGTGCCCCTGGTTCATACCTCCTAGCCAAACCTGGTGTAAACAAGATAAGGCACAACCAGAGCTGAGTGCTCCGGCCAGAGAAAACAGCCTTTGCTGGAGCACAGAGAGAGAATGGATGTTTATGGGTTTCAGGCTACAGAAACCTGATCTTTTACGGGGTTTATAATGTGAAAATAGCCCCAAAAGACTGGCTCTCTCAGCCTGGGCACTTGGCTTTTGGACAAAAAGCCCCACACGCCATTGCTTTGGTTTTGGTTTCTCCCCTGAGACAAAGGGCTGCTTTCTTAGCATGGCTTGTGCTGCAGGATGGCCACCTCAACGTCCAGTTTCTCACAGCAATTAAGTGGTGAGAGTGAAGAGGTTTGGTTCCATTATCAGCAAAATGTCTCTAACGCTTTGTTCCTTGATGGCTTAATTATGGTTCCCTTCCACACAAGCTGAGGAAGAGCATAATAAGTAAAATAGCCCCATATTCTTTCTGCCTTAGCCTTCAGTCAGGTCCAGCTGAAGTTTCTAAGTCTTGCAGGCTTCACACCTGAGTTTTGGCTCCTTCTGTAGAGCCCAGGTTAGGCAAAGGCCTGGATGACCACAGCCGGGTCTTCTTCTACTGAGAGAGAACAGGGTCCTCTGATTCAATGGAGACCATCTTGCTCCTGGTTGCCGTTTGGTGGGAGCTCAGCACTCTGCAGGACCACGTTAATGTTGTGACCTGCAGATCTACATCCTCACCGAGCAGCTTCTCCTGGCACTCAGATGCCTGCAGCTGTGAACCAAGGTCTCTGCTTTGCTCCACCCTGGTGCTTTCCTGCTCTGTTTAGACCACAAATGCTTCACTAGAGGTACCACCTCTCTAGTGCACATGAGGGCCATCAGCTCCAGGAGATAAAAGCTAGCAGCAGAAAGGATCCCTCTGTGGAAACTGGTACGAATTTGCATTGGTTTGGATCAGTTTGCTCACTAACAAGTTGGAGCTTGTTTTTGGTGACACCGTACCCTTGCTCTTCCAGTATCACCCAATCTTTCTCCTGCTGCTATGGCCTGAATATTTCTGTTTCCCAGCCCTGCACAAACCTAACTCCTTACCTCAAAGAACTATTTATTTTATAGTTTTTTTTTTCCAGGCAGATCACTGAAAAATATTCCCGAACAGTTGTGCCAGGTTTCAATCACCAACCCCAGACTGAAGCACAGGCAGCAGCTGTGGGACAATATAAATGAAGTGCCAGAGTGCAAGCACATTAGACAAAGCCCAGGACGTGCCGTCCTTAGGGTGATGTGACCTCCAGGTCCCTAGGCTGGACCAGAGCAAGTTTATTGAGCTCTGTGGAGGAACTCCACCAGCTACAAATGCAAATCTCATTCGTATAGGTTTTATGCTTGGAAGATTGTCCTAATTTATTTCAGCAGCCACATTAACGGGAGGGGTTTTGGCTGCTGGGATGCAAATTGAAAGATTTGTCATCTTCTGAAGATGCTGGGTTTTATCAGAAATACATCACAGGGCAGGCTGGCTGATCGAGGACTTCTCATAACCATCTTCAGCTGCAGGAACAGTTAAAGTCACTTGTAGCTGGGTTAATAAAGAGCTGGCCAAGATCTTAAAGCAATTTGTTTTTTCTTTATGTGCTTGTATTTATCTGACCTCAAAAGTCCAGCCCATGTGTGTATTGAGTTGGTAACTGTCAAATAGTTGTGTTTATAGAACTGCATCAACCTGGGGACTCTCTTCTCCTCTCTCCCCATGTGCTGCTTCCACTGGGATTTAAGCATAATTGGCTTCGAGCAAAGACACAAACTATCCTGGTTTTCCTTGTGAAACACCGTCATATTCTTTTACGTCCTTCAGACTGCTCACGATGAGGATGAAGCCCTTCGCTGAGGCTTTCCAGTGGTTAAAATTCACAGCAGGTTTTGGAAGCCAGCAGCTGCAGGTTGAGATGTGAGAAATGCAGATCTTCAGGTAAGCAGCACAGCGCACAGCGGGCTGAGAGCCTCATGTGTGCCTCATTTATATTTTTGGTGATTTATTTCAGCCTGTTTGGCTGGCGGGAAGACAGAGAGGGGAGTCTGGGAGGAACCACAGAAAGCAGGTGAGATCCAGAAAGCATAACCCGCAAGGAAAGCTCCAATCCATCACCACTGTTTCCTAAGCAGGCTGAAAAAAGATGTGATAAACATGGAAGTAATTAATATTCTGGTGGGCTCAGGAGCATCGCCTCTTGCCCTGATGCTCCTACAAGGGTGTCAGCCAGCAGCTGATGGACAGACCACAGCCCTGAGGCAGAGGAATTTTTATCCAGAGCTAAAATAACTCATCAGGGAGTGCATAGTGTGGGCTGGAGTCCCGGAGAGGTGCCTGGGGGCTGGCTGCCCGCTGAACCACCCCCAGACGCCTGTGCAGCAGCTTGGCCCCACCAGGCACTTCAGGGTTTCATCTGAGCTTTATGAGCTTCAGACAAGCTTTATTTCCTTTTGAATTGAGGAGATGGAATAAAGCGTGATAAGCAGAGGACAGGAAACTCATGCAGCAGGAGAGAAAACGCTGGGAAGTAAGCGGAGCTCTGGGTAATGAAACAGCTAAGGGGGTGTCAGCCCCAGTCTCAAACCAAAACCATCCCAGCACCAGGACCAAGAGCCTGCAGGGGCTTTCCACAGTGGCTGCTCTTCACATTGCTCTCCACATCACTCCCACCTGTGGGAAGCCTTTGGGGGTGCTCGGTGGAGCTGGGAGTTTGCAGGTGCCCACTTGCTCATAGTGATGTCCCAGCCTGGCATCTCAGGATCTGAAACACTGTGGGAAGAGGGATAGGGACAGCAGAGAGGTATTTCTGTCACTGTGCCCGTGCCTGGAGAATGGTGCAAGAACAAGGCAGAGAAGTGTGAAACTGAGCCCTCATCTCAACATTTTCCATCTATTTCTTGGGTTAGAGATATTTTTGGTGCTTTCAGCCACCGTCAGCAGATCTCTGTCCCATCTCTCCTTCACAGAATCATGGAATTATTTTGGTTGGAAGACATCTTGAAGATCATCAAGTCCAACCACTCCTCCAGCAGTGCCAGGTCACCACTAAAACATATCCCTCAGCACCACAACTCCATGGCTTTGAAACCTCTTCAGGGATGGGGACTCCACCACTGCCCTGGGCAGCCTGGGACAGGGCTTGGCAGCCCTTCTGGGGTAGAAATTGTTCCTCAGGTCCAACCTAAACCTCCCCTGGTGCAACCTAAGACCATTTCCTCTTGTCCTGTTGCTTGTTCCTTGGGAGAAGAGACTGACCCCACTTGCTCCAACCTCCTGTCAAGTATCTGTCTCCCCTGAGCCTCCTTTTTTCCAGGTTGAACAATGCCATGTCCTTCAGCCACTCTTCACAAGACTTGTGCTC
Source organism: Actenoides hombroni (assembly GCA_024336885.1). Lineage (NCBI taxonomy): Eukaryota > Metazoa > Chordata > Aves > Coraciiformes > Alcedinidae > Actenoides > Actenoides hombroni. The sequence goes on from WUAM01000213.1 coordinate 791,599, forward strand.
TAGACCCTTTCTCAGCTTCATTGCCCTTTCCTGGACATGCTCCAGCACCTTTTTGAAGCTGAGTGAAGCTACAGCACCCATAATACCCCACAGCTGGGAGCTGCACAGGTTGGTGTTGTGGTTGCACCACTGCAGCCTGGTCCTCTGGATTCTCAGGTCCCCAGCCTTCCTTCTCAGGAAGTTGGGTCACCTCTTTTGTAGCTTTCCTGGTGTCTGATTCTAGGACTAAGTTCACGCTACGCAGATGGGCTACCCCTCTTCAGCTCCTCCAAGACCTCTGGGCACATCGTACATCTCAGCCGTCAACTCCTCTTGTCTGATTAGATTGCACCCAAAGGTCCAGGAGTTCTCTGGAGCAGGGAAGGAGAATCACAGGCAGGCAGTGTGATTGCAAAAGCCATGAGTGCTTCCTCTGGAGACCCAGCTAACAAATCTTGGGGTGATGAACTCAGGTTTTCTCTGTGCTTCCAAGTCCGTGTGCTCTGAATCATATTCCTCAGCTCAAAAGCGAAAAAGATGTGTCCTATCTTTGGCCAAAGGGAGAATGAAAGAAAAAAAAAAAAAAGTCAGTGATGTGCCAGAACTTTTACTTTTTATTAAAAACTTAAGTGCAGATGATGAGGAACCCACCTGTTTTTGATTTTTTTAATAAAAAGTCAAATAATCCCCACAAACAATTCCTTTGCAATGGTTTCAATATCAGAACCATAAAGATGAACTTTAAAGGCGCTTGTAAAAGAAAGAATATTACAATAATTTCAGTGCAAAACTCCAATATCATATTTTTCTTTTATTTGAAAGAAAAAGGGGAATGTACAGAGGATTTCTTCCTTTTTTTTTTTTTTTCCTTCTTTCTCAGGATGCAGCAGTTTCAGATAATCTATTTACTTAGGAGCAGAGGAGGAGGAGGCAGCCTGGGGGCAGATGCTGAGTGCCTTGTGCTGCACCATCCTCTTCCTCCACAAAATTGGGGGCTGCAGCCCCACCTTCCCTGCAACCCAGTGGTGTCTAATATGGGCTGTGCTCCTCCATCAGCCTTGCCCTCAGTGAAGGCAGAAATAGAATCTCCCACCTCCATGTTCTCACAAATCTGGTGTGAATTGGGATTTTGAGATGAATACATTCAGTAAATGGGGAAATCGTTGGGGGAGCTGGGCAGAGACAGCCCGGTGGGGTCGCAGTGGTTCACCTCCCTCTCTCAAGCAGGCTAGAAAGCTTAACTGCTTGAAATTCCTCCCAAAACTTGAATCAACCCAAAACGCAACCCAGCTCCCCAAAAAGCACAATAAAATTTCTCCTTAAAAAAAAAAAAAAAAAAAAAAAAGGACATAAATTCATAATAGTGAGAGAAAACAGCCTTACCCTAATCTGAACTTTTCGTCCCTGAGAAAAGTGCCAGAAATGTTATAAAATGTCTTAGGGAATACTGAGCATGGCAGATGCTCAGAGCCTGCAGCCCACCCGGGATGTCAGCAGGGAACAGAAGGGGACAGGCTCTGCCAAGGGCACAGAGCATAAGGTCCCTGGACCGAAGTCCTGCAAGCAGCAGGGGAGGGTTGTAACATCTTCTGCACCCGTGCCTGGGACTGTGGGGAGACCCTTTGCTGGTGGGGTAGCCAGTCTTACCCTGACATTAGAATTTTAAAATATATTGAGAAGCAATAAAATAAACTTTAATCTCCTTTAAAATATCTTTCAAACCAGGGAATTAAAGCTGGTGAGGATTAGGAGGCGGCCAAAGAGCGCGTCTCCAAACTGCTAGAAATCTGAGGATTTAAAATATATTAGCAAACAGAAGCTTTGGAAAAAGCCACACAGGAGGGACTGGAGCTGGGAGCAAGCAGCATCCTGGTGGTACCTGGCATCAGGCATCATGGGAGGGGTGGGAGATGCTGGGCAGAGAGGCTTTGGCCAGCTTTGGCATGGTGCATAATGGCAAAAATGAGAATAGGGGCTTAACTGGGGCAGAAATTCAGGCAGAAAGAGAAAAGCAAGCAAGCAGACCCTGAGACCTGCACTTGGGGCACCCATAAACCACCAGTTGTCTTCGAAGCTTGAGGACAGGAGCTGGTGGATGGTCCAAGGTGGAGGAGAGCGGAAAATGCTCTGCCACAGCCAGGCATTGGGGAAGTCTGGTCAGAAGCTTGCTGAGGAGATGTGGGTTGAGGAGTACTTAGCAAGTCCTTGCAGTTTGGTCATGTTCCTCCATGTGCTTGTAAATGTGAAGCAAATGTCCATCTTTTCCCCAAATTTCCTGCTCCTGGCATCATAGGATGATGTGTGAAGTCCTGCCTTCAGACACAGTGACATTCTTCACCCTGTGGGTTGTCCAGGAAATTCTGGAAATTGAGGGTGACAAGCATGAATTTTGCCACTGTTATTTATGCATTATTTATTTATGTATTTATTTATTTTTAAATCCTCCTGATCTTCAGCCCTCCCAGACGCATTTGACTGCCCCAAAGGCACTGATGGGGATGGAGGCTGCTGGTCCAGCAGTAATAATAACTAACTGCATGCACCTTCTTGTTCTTTGATAGAATCATAGAGTGCTTTTGGCATGAAGGGACCTTTCAAAGTCAGCTAGTCCAACCCCCTTGCTGTGAGCGGGTACATCTGCAACTAGAGCAGGTTGCCCAGAGTCCTGACCAACGTCACCTGGGATGTTTTCAGGAACGGGGCATTGGTCACCACTTTGGGCAACCTGGACCAGGGTCTCACCACCCTCAGCATCAAAACTTTCTTCCTTTATATATAGGTTTTCTTCCTTTCAACCTGCCCACGCACCTGTGCTGGCACACCAGCAGCAAATGCAGCCGTACCACCAAAAGTCATTCCATTATGGCTCCTGTAGAGATGTGGGGGGAGCCCTGCCTTCTTGACAGAACCCACTGCCAGGAAGGAGTGGGGCTCTTCCCCCCAGCTCCTCTCTGTGCAACACTTGTCCAAATAGTCGTAAATCACCAGCAAATTCCTGGGGCTGCTGGGGAGGTTTGGGCTTCAAAGGCGGCGAGGGGCAAAAAGGAAACTTTTACGAAGTGTGGGAAAAGCCCCCCCACATACTTCAGATCATGCAAAAAGTCCTTTCCAGGTATTTGAAGTAGTGGAAAAAAAGGGGGAAACAAAAAGAAAGGCACAAGTGACATTACAATCTGCTTGTCTGGATCTTTTTGGACCCCTGATAATTCATGGAAGATGGCAGAGGGTGATGGGACTCCAGATTTCTTGTGCTTCTGTATTTATTGATGTGTTTGCACATGTGACATCCAGTTCAGTGGGAAACCATCTAGCAGTACTAAGCTTCTGGTCATTGCTTTTTCACCCTTGGTTTTCCTCCTGGTTTTGTTTGGTTGATTTTTAAATTTTTTTTTATATTAGGTTTTTTAATACTGCAGAGTTATACCTGGAGTCTTCACTGCAAAGGGGCAACACAGCGTCTTCAGCTGGGATTGTCATTTCCTTCCAGCGTGACCCTAGCTCGGATGTTTGACTGTTCAGGGATCAAGGTGAAGAAGAACAAACACACCCCCAGACCAGGAAAAGAAAAATATCGAGTGCAACTGAGCTGCCATGTGGATGCTGGAGGTAGATCTTCTTTCTTTGCTGCCAGCAAGATGCTGGGGTTTGGAAAACTCATCAGTGGGCAGTCTGACAGAGCTAGGCCTTGGCGGTGGGTTGTCACCACCAAAAAGCAGAGAAAGAGAGAGGGAAATGTCTACAAGCAGGTGATTTTCCATGAGGTGATGGGTATCTGTTTTACAACACTGTGTAACTGCCACCCTCCTGTTGAAAGATGAAATTATAATTATGTAAAGAGGAGCCACAGGACCAGGGGTAGGATGTCTGCAGGTCCTGGATGTGTCCCGGGGCCATGTGCAGCTCAGCTGCAGAAGGTTTGGTGTGTCCGCCAGGCTTTGACCTTGTCCCCATAGGGCAGCATGGTGGCACCTTGGTCAGCTGCATCTGCAGGGCCACCCAAAGTGGCTGGATGGCTGTCACCTGTGCATATCCCTGTGCTGAACCATCCAGGGCCACACCTCCTGCTCCATGTATTTACTCCAATGATATATTGTCCCATATATTTATACCAGGTATCCTCACCCCTGCTTGTGAGCTGACTCTCTTAGGATGTAAGAAATAAAGTCAACAACCTTGAGGAAACTGAAAAGGAAAATGCAAAAAGGAGATCAAAATCCAGTGTGATTCCCAAAATACTGATCTCTAATGTGATCTCTAAAGTGATTTCCTTAAGCCCTAAACACACAAACACTGTGGATGCATATGATCTGGAGTTAGAAGGTGCCAAGTCTCCTCTGAACTGGGACTAGCTTCATCAGCCCCTGAACTCCCAGTCACCTGGAGTTAGTCTGGATTTAGGGACAGGCTCAAACTCATCACCTTCTCCTGGGAATCATGCAGTCTAAGTGTCAGGGGAGGGGCTAATCCTCCCACTCACCACACCTGAGCCTAATCCACACCTGGGGCCAGGCTGGAGCCTACTTAAGCCCTTCCCAGGGTGCTTACTACTTTCTAGTAGCTTTGGGCTGCTGGTTGTTCTTCCTGGAGGCTGATTGTGCTCCTACCTTGCTACAGCTTGTGGAAAATGCTACAGTTTTCTTGAAGGAGGAAATGCTCTTAAATAAGGGTACAGGGCTCCAAAGCCATGAGATGGAGTCTGCTGAAGGTCAGGGTGGCTTAACAGGAGGGAATCTTTGGAAGAAGATCTTGCTGAAGCAGAGCCTGAGCAAAGGTAAGGAGAAGTAGATGTAGGAAGGTTGTACATAGGCTGATGGTAAGGGAAGTCTGATCGTGGCATTGTAACTAGTGCTGCTCCAGAGGAGCAAAGTTGCAGTGCTGCCTCTGTGGAGCCTGTTTTGCCTCCACAAGCAGCATTTATTTGCTGCTGGTTTGGTAGCTGGGTGGGCTGCAGCTCCTTTGTGTAGAAGTGTGTGGTGTAAGCACCAGTTTTGTGTGGGGAGGAGCTGGATGGCTTCTTATGGCTGGTCAGGGAGGGAAGGTGTCTAATAAACCCACGGTTCTGCAAGTGTTGGTTCAGGTTGGACCGAAGGTGCTGCTGGAGCCTTCCACTCTGCATTGCCTACAACAAACAGCTTTTCAGCACAGATATCTGATGCTTAAGAAAGTCTCCAGACTGTTGTCTAGTAGATGGCAGAGTTTAAATTACCTTTTCTCGATTAAAAAAAAGCCCCTTTTAACTGCTTCCATGCTGGAATGTGGTAGGACACTGGAGAGTGCACTGAGTGTACCAGTGCAGGGTTGAGCACTGAGTCATGCTGAGGGATGATGATGTTGGGGCCTTCCTCCCTTTGCTGTCACCCAGACAGCAAGGCCACCAGGCCTCTGGGAATCCTGCTACACTAGGCACGAGGCTCCTGGGTTGTAGGCTTGGTGAGGAAACAGAAGCGCTGTGGACCTGCTCATTGGGTGTTTATTTTCTATACATAAGGAGCAGTGGCTTGCGCCGAGTTTCTGGAAGATGGCCCAGGGTCTCCGGAGGACCTAGCTCTCCAATGCCCTCTTGTGTAGTGTAATTGAGCTTATTTTAGCAGACCTCATTCACTGAGAAGCATGGGGCACTCGCATATGCCTGTGTAAAGGTACTGCTTCCTGCAGCTCCACTGTGCTGCCACATTATATTTCCTCCCATCTCTGGGATTTTTGCCCTTGTTGGAGGGGGAAAAAACATGTCAAAAAGCTTAACCTTTCTGCTCCAGCTGCTGAGATTCCTCCTGACTGGGGTGTGCTGGGACAAACTGGAATGGTGTCGATGCAGTTGGATCTCTGGGACGTATACTGAGCATCCAGCTGGTCCCTTCCTTTTTAGCAGGAGCACTAATATAGCCTCTCTTCTCCTGGCAATTGCTGGGTTTGGTTTTATTCCCCCCCTAATTTGTTAAACTCTAATTCTCTTTTCCGTCTGGCTGGAGCTGAGGAGCAGACTGAAAAGCTATGGGGAGAGACGCTGGTTTTGGTGGGGAGATGTACACTTGAGAGATTACACAAACCTCATTTCTTTGGGAAGCCAGGCTGAAAACCCACAATACTTATTTTCTTAGAAAATAAAACCGCTCCAATACATCAACTGTCTGCGCATAGGCGGGGCGATCGCTGTTTAGCAAAATAACTGTAATTTTCCCTTTTCTGGTCTTCCAAAATGGCTCTTCTCGGCTTGGACTTCAAGCAGCCTGTAAAATGCAGCTACCAAAAAAGCTGGGTGCATGCAGATGCTATTTATTACATTACTGCTGAGTGATTCTGTGTCAAAGAGTTCCCAGTTTGGGGAAACGGGGCAAGTGGGATTCTTATTCCAGATGTCTGTAGTGTGAGCTCTGAAATCTTCCTGTCTGGGGGGCTTGAGCTGCCTGCAGGGGGGCCGTGGAGGTCCAGCAGCTCCCTGTCCTCAGCATTTCCACCCGAGGCACAGCTACTGTGTGGATACACTGGGATTTATTCCCCCAGGAGCAGTGTGGCCACGTGATGTGGCTGTGCTGCTGACAGCTCTGGTGACTGTCACAGAGGCTCTTCTCTGCCATGCACAGACCATCAGCTGCTCAGAGGCATCTTTCCAGGAGTAAAGAGGTGGCCCAGGGTAGGAGAAATCGATTATCATGACTCACTGAAGACTTGCTGCTGATCCTCTGGGTGAGAATCAATTTAGGTTGTCACTGAGCATGGACACACCTGCACGAATTTCTTGTTTTCTGTTAAATACTTGTGTTAACTGTTGGGAAGCTGGTGCAAGGTGTCTTTAAAGGGGAAAAAAAAATATAATCCATATATATATCTTTTTGTCTAAATGCAACTGGGGATCACAACTTCTGGCATTTCGCTTGAGCTTCTGAATGCTCAGGAAAATGGGGGTTTTCATTAATTTGGGTCAGTTCTGTGTTGCTCAAAGGCCCAGCACAAAGGGGAATCCTGCCTTGGAGGAGATAAAAAGGGTTTCAAACCAGCTGAACTCAGCTCTGCCATCTCCTGGCAGACGAACCTATCCCACAGCCTTACTTCAAGGTCTGATCAGTCTGCAGTTTCTGACCTCGTTTGTGCAGGGTTAACCCTGTCCTGTGTCTGATCCGGTGGCAACTGGCTTTGGTTTATAGCTCATCAGCTCTGTCCCCCATGCTACTGATCCACATCCATTACCAGTGTCCCACAGCACTGGCATGAGCTGTGCCTGCATATGCCAGTGGGAGCAAGACATTGGAAAAAAGGTCTTGCTAAGCTCTCTAAATGCTCTAAAACTTTCTTTGCTTCTATTCTAGGGTTCAGAGCCCCTGAGTTTAGGTGCTTGAACTCTTGTGCACCCAAGAAATGTCTTGGATCTTGCCCCAGATCGGGATGGTTAAATGGGCTCCCACACACATGCTTCTCTGACTTTGTGCTCATAATATTCTAGGTTGTTTTCTGGTCCCTGATGATTTGATTCATTGCATTTTGTATTTGGTTTATAACTTGCAGGCAGTTCATGTTATTAGTGAAAGAGTAAACAAAAGGCAAACAGTGCCCGTGTTCTAAAAATAAAAGCCATGTTGTTAAAAAAAAAAAAAAGAGACACCCCAAAATCCAAGGTGCCTGTGTTTATCATGCGGAGACCAAAACTTTGTTCGTCCTGCTCCTGAGAAGTGTTTTGTACTTCTGTTTACCCAACTGAACTGCAGCTCTTCATTAGCCCCGGGTTATTAGTCCAGCTGGTTAATGGTAGTGTGAAATTGGACTCTCCCTGTTGTCTGAAGAGGAATGTCTCCAGCTCTGGAGGTGGGATTAGGGTTTGCTGTGGTCCTGTCTGGTAGGAAACCTCCTCCCTGGCAGCTTCCACTGCCCTGTTCCGCTGTGTTTATAAAAGTTGCTTCTATTATTTGTCTCGCTGAGCTCAGAGGGTTGTTGCTGTACAGGAGACTGAGGGGACACAAGAGGCTCCCATACTTTAAAAGAGGGGGAAAAAAAAAAAAGAAGAGTTGTCTAAAAGTGCAACAAGGGATTTGAAAATGAGGCAAATAAAAGTAAGTGCTACTCTTGGTAAAGCTGTCTATTAAAAGTTCAATTTCCCAGCTTCAGTCCTTTGTTAGGGCCCATGGACAAAACCACCTCAGTCTGCTTTTTTTGGTGCAACTGTAGGCTTTTTATTTTAACTAAGTACCCCCATTGCAGCACTAAAACCTGAATTTTCCCTGTGTGGAGCTCCCTTTGCGTCTGGATTTTGAAAGCAGGAACTCAAATATGTATATATATAAAAGCTTACTAGCTGGCATTGGTATATTGAAGCTTCATCTTTATTTTTGTAGCTTCTGGGACACAAACGAGGTACAGAAATGGATTTGTGCAGTTGCTCCCACCATCTAGAGCTCATGTGCTCTGAGTTGGATCCCCATCATGGAGCTCAATGGGTGCCACAGTGAGAGCAGCTCAGCTTCTGCTCAAGCAAATAAGGTTATAGTTACTCAGCCTGAGGGCTGGAGCGTGTCTAGATGTTCGGAGCTGGGTGGTGACTTGTACCTGATTGGGAGGGAAGGTGGTCTGATCTGGTTTCTGCTCTACCATCCAGCTGGATTTCTGTTTGACCCAAGAGATACTACTCATATTTAGAACCACATCTCTGAGTAGAAAAATTACATGTTTTTTAATCATGCAGGATGGAACAGATAAGTGATAAGGTTTTCAAAGCTGGTCCCTGCCTCAGAGACATGCCTGTGGTTTGTATCTTGATTTGGATGCTGGGAGGAGCAGGCTGGGACCTGAGGCGTGCGCTGTGAGTGTGCCTGCGGGAAATCTGTGTCAGAGCTGGGCTATGAAACAAGAACTGCGTCCTAGTCCAGTGCTTTAACCACAACCTTGTGCTCTCCAATAGACTATTTCTTTTTTATTTTTTCTTCATGTCCAAAACCCATTCAAGTGTCTAGAGCAGCTGAACATCTGGTATTAACTGCTTATCCCAGCACTGGGTTTTGGAAAAAGAGCTGAAACCACTGGAGTAGTCCTATCCCAAACAGATGAGTTTATCCCTCTGACTGATTCATTACGTTTTCGTCGGTTTCTCACTCTTTTGCTCTCTGTCCTCTTCCAGGACCAGTTGAGCAATGTTTCTGAAGGACAGGCTTTGTGCTGGACAACTGGTAGGAGAAGATCATTGCTGGAGGTCTAGTCATTATGGAGACCAGGTAAGGTTTTGTTTCTCTTGTTGTTGCTGCTGTTGTTTCTGTGCTGTGTTAAAGTAGCCCTGGCTCAGATGGTTGTTACTGGTTGACAGTGGAAAAATGAGGGACTATGTCTAGGAAACACCAGGTCCAGAGTTTTTTTCCTCTCGATGAATGGGCTCTGCTCTCCTGAGCTGACCATACCAGTCTGTTGTGATCCAACAGCAGTCTGAGTTACTGGGGGTGTATGTCTGAGCTGGTACCTCCACGCATGCTCCTCACAGCTTCTGCTGCAAAAGCTGATGTCCATGGGAGATGTGACTTGCAGATGGGAGAAGTGTTGCCCATTGTACCGGAACAACAGAGAGGTGTTGGTGGCCGAGCTGGGTCTCTCCTGATTTGGAGAAAACAGCACAGCACCAGGCAGGTGCAACTACTGTTGAGCGCTCTGACCTGGTGCACAGATCAAGATGTATAAAAGAGGGAAGAAATGAAAGAAAAGCTTGGATATTACCACCTGGCAAGCAGCGCTAGTGGGAAATTTTGCATTTGATGGTTTTCACCCCAGATCAGAGTGGAAAGTCAAGACACACTTGTTTGGTGGCACAAGAAGTTCAGTATTCTCTCTGCTGTAGGAAACAAAATATTTTAGGCTATTCAAACATGGAACATCAGGATCTGAGTGACGTTTCTAAGTGAAATATTTCACTTAAAAATATCTTCTCATAAAATAAAGGAAAACATTGTCCAAGTTGGGTTTTTCCCTGCAGAGATGTTGATTTGAATGGAACTGCCTATTCTGCTGAAAAAGCTTTTTCAGCAGAATGAGTTTTACCCACAGGACTGAGAAAATATCACCCTGTGCTTCTGTGGACACACGTGGTATCAGCTTAAATTGCATTGTAGACATTGTGATGAACTGAATAAGAATTAAAACTTCACCTTTTTTTTTTTCTTGTTTGAAATAGGTGTCATCTTGTCTTCAGTCAGGGTCCAAGATTTATAGATACCTCTATTCATGGGCTTCAAAGAGGGTGGGAAAACATCTCTGCTAAATTCTGCCTTTGGTTTTTTGTGGACTTTTATGGGGGCAGGATTTCACCCTTGGGCATGAGGCTATGTGAGCAGGTCCTCCTGGGCATAACTTTTGAAGTAAGAGTTTCACTGCTGTTTTACCTTCACACTTATTAAAGCTGAGGCTCAACTGTGTCCCACCCAGAGCTGTCCAAGCCTGGTTTCTTAGTGTCTTCTGCCTGGTGCTTCCAGCAAACTGCAGAGAATTGGTGAAATGATATTGTTTGAGGGTTTTAGTGTTATTAGATGGGTTTTTTTGGGGCAGTAGCTGTTGCAGCATTGAGCTCTGTGTAACAGCTAGATGCAGGAAGAGCAAATTTACCAGTATGGTAATGGCTTGGTGTCCTCCTGTCCCCGTTTAATGGTCAGGGACCAGTATGTTGATTCTTGTACCTTTATCACATCTCAGGCCTGCCCAGTGACCCTGAGTTGGGCAAGCTCAAAGCTTCATACATTGCTCTACCTTAAACTCCATCCCTGGAACCATTCCAGGTGAACTTGGCCAGGGCTCTGAGCAATCTGCACTAGTTGCAGATGTCCCTGCTCACTGCAGGATGGTTGGACTAGGTGAGCTTTAAAGGTGCCATCCCAAAACATTCCGTGATTCTACCAGTCATTTCCTTTTCAAACCAAGGACAAATCTTAATACTGATAAACTGGGAGACCTCAGACACCAGTAGAAATAAACCCTTCTGACATTATTGCTCTAGTGCAGATGCTTAAGCCTGTAGGAAGGAAGGGATAAGATTATTTATATATATATATTTTTTTAGAATGGAATGAAAACCATAGATCTGGGCAGAAAGTGTGGTTGAGAGAAGGAAGACTGATTTGGGAAGCAGAGATCCACCAGTGCCTCTCCTGGAAAACAGTTTTTATTTAACTTGAAAAACATGCCAATAACAGAAAGCATAACTCATCCTGTGAAAGTTATGGTTGGCTGTAAAAGAGAATACAGAGAATTTTCCTACTCAAGCTGAAATGTTTTTCTTTTGATTCTTTGGTATTCTCTCTGCAGCATTATAAACTCTAATTCATGCCTTGGCCTGGGCTGCAAGGTCTAGCTGTACTTAGCAGAAAGGGCTCCGCTTTCAAAATTTCTGAGATTTTAAGTCACACACCTTCCATAGCATTAAAAACCACCATATGTCAGTCAGGTTGTTTTTTTTTTACATTTGAGACCTCTGGCTTAGGGGAAAGGCAAAGAGGAAGATTGGAAGGTAAATAGGTAACTAAATGGGGTTTAACTGTTGTGTGTTGGTTTAAATATACTTTACAAAAAACCCTCAACCTTAATATTGTAAACTGAGATGGGCTTCAGGTTCAGGGGATTGCAGATGTCATTTATTTTCTTTCCAGGTAGTTCGCTTAGACCATATAGTTCCGGCTGTGATTTAAAGCCGACAGGTTAACTGGAACCGTATGCAATTAGCCATTGGGCAATGGAACAGCGTGGATTTCAAAGCACACACAGAGCCTCCCCCATTTTTTGTTAGGAAATGGCTTCCTGTGCAGGTCCCTTATGGTTTTAGGTCTACATAAGCCATCAGCCACAGTTCCCCTTGGACCCTGACTACATGAAGAAGGCATCTCTGTAGATCCCAGGTGTTCCTAGCAGGGCTTGGTGCTGGAGAGGACTCAGAGATGGGGATGAGGAAGATGAGTCTGTAGAGCTGAGCAAGGAGATGCTGCCTTGTCTTCCTGCTCCTTCTCTGGTTTGGACTTTGCACATTGTTGGAAGTGTCACCATCTTGGGCGTTGTTTTCATTCTGAAATAGCGAGAACCAAATGCTTTGGAAACTTCCAAGGAAGAGAATCAAAATAAAAAAATCCCAGACATGGTTTTATTCTGGTGTCTTGAAACCCACAGCATCATCTTAGATTTTTTTTTTTCTTTACACTGTTACCTATGCATAGAATCACAGACTGGTTTGGGCGGGAAGGGACCTTACAGGGTCATCAAGTCCAACCCCCCTGCAGTGAGCATGGACATACGCAACTAGAGCAGGTTGCTCAGAGCCCTGGCCAACCTGACCTGGAATGTTTCTAGGGACGGGGCATCAACCACCTCTCTGGGCAACCTGGGACACTGTTTCACCAAAATCTCTTCCTTCCCTCTAGTCTAAACCTCTCCTTTTAATTTAAAGCCATCACCCTTGTCCTGTCACAGTGGGCCCTGCTACAATGTTTGTCCCCATCTTTCTAAGGCCCCCTTTAAATACTGGAAGGCTCCACTTCCACTGGAGCATCTGCTCCCTTTTGTGAGATGCTTTAATTTCCTGAGAACTGCCTCGTTTCTTGAAAACAGGCTCCATCCTATGCTTTCCAGTGCACTCCACATATAATATGTGATGTACTTTTTAGGTGTATTGGGTATAACTCCAGTGCTCTGGATAAATGAGCACAGAGCATTAATTGTGGCTCATTCTTGAGCTGACTGGTGGCTTGCAAAATCCAAAGCTCAGACGTTTGCTGTAGATCTTAACGGGACTTATTCTGCGGACTCTTCATAAATCTTTATAACAACATCTGCAAAGAGCAGGGTAGGGGAAACCGCAACCAGCCTATGGAAAGGTGTCTTCATGGCTTTGAGGGTTTAGTGTTATTTTTTAAAGTATTTGATATTATTTTTTAGATGGTTTTAGTGGGACTGTTATGTTTCAGAAGGGGAATTATGTCAATAACCTAGTGAACTGTGAATATTGATAAACAGCCCAAAGAAACAACATAACTCAGTCCAGAAGGCTTCAAAACACAAAATCCTTTATCTCTAGTGACAGTAAGAAACATCTCTTGTACTTCTAACCCAGAAGTCAGAAGCTTCAAACCTTGGTGAAGCACAATTCTGGCAGGCCCAGAGCTCTGTGCTTTCCCAGGTTGGGTGTTTCTGCACCCAGCAATAAATAGGTTGCCTTGTCCCAGCTTCAATCCTGCAAGAACAGATTCTTGAATCTCTAGATGGGGAGAAAGGAACCAACAAAAACTCAGATGACTAAAAAATTAAAATAAGGAAATATTCTTTTCTTATTTTTAATGGACTTTTAGGCTTTCTTCTTCAGGTTTTGGTGATTCTGGGTGTTACATTACAGTGGCATAAAATAAGGAAATATTGACTTTTTTTTAATTTTTTTTTTTTAAATTAAGACACTTTTAGGCTTCCTTATTCTGGGCTGGGTGACCCAAGTGTTACATTGCAGAGGCAGAGGTGTCTAGAAAACTGATGTAGTTTTGATTATTTTGGTATTTTTCCTGTTTAAAAACATGATTTGCTTTCAGGAGATAAGTTGTCTTTGCCGATGCTCTCCCAGCCTCGCTGCTGGATGGTCAGATTGTTGTTTTTCCCTGTGAAAACTCGTAGTTAATAATAACAAAATGACTGCAACAAAGAGCTCTCCTATGAGGGGTGTAGGGGAACAAATGGCACAGACAAGCACTAGGCAGGCTAGACAGCAAGTCATCTGATGTTCATAATTCATAAAATATAGATCGTTTGCAAAGTAAATGATTTATCACAGAAAAATAAAGCGTGGTTTCCTACCAGCTCCTTTGCCGAAACCTTGCATTTATTTACCTTCGCAGCATGGCCGTCCAGGGAAAATGTATCTCTCGTGAAATATTAAACACACTTTCTGTTTTTGTAGAATTATCAGCATTTTGGGGAAATAGGATTAGCTAAAAATCTGGAAAACTGCAAGTGAGGAGAAAAGCTGCTGAGGGTTCGCTGTCTTTTAAATGCGGCGAATTTTGCAAGTGTCGGTGAAGTTAGCATTTTATTTTTATTTCGGTGGTGCTGCCTGATCAGACAGTTTAAAAGACTGAAACGTCTTTATGTGGGAGCTCTTCCTCAAGGTCTGCTACTAGAACTGTATACTGAAGTTTGTATCAAATTCCCTGTTTTTCTTCCTGATACGGCCGGTGGGTCTGCGGGGCAGTTGGGAATGTGCTACGGGAGGATTTACAGCATGCGCTGTCTGCCAGCATCCAGCTGCGAGGAGCTCTTATTTTAAACGATAGCTGGATATATTTTATCCCAAGAATTACAGCCATAGAAATACAACGGCACGTGGTATTTCCAGCTCACAATGGAGGGAATCGAGGCTTTTAAAAAGCAGAAGTCGTGTTTCAGTGAGGAGCTGGGCGCCTGTTTCCAGGTGAACAAAAAGCTCTTTTCCAAGGGCTGTTTTTAGCAAAACTGCAGTTATTTAATTACTGAGAAAAGCAATGTAACTTTGACAAAGAGCTAGATAGTTTGTGTTTTTTTTTTATTTTCAGTGTTACATACCTAATTGAAAAGCTGTAAGGAGCTGAGCAGAGTGAAATAAATACCCCATGTTACTATATGCCTTCATACCTGATTCAAAGTATCCTCTCTGGGCTGCTTGGATAAGTGCCTCTGATCAGAGCTTAAGAGATCCCTGACCTTAATTATTTTTAACTTTCTTTTTATTCTTAAAACATCTGGATATGGCACTTTTACTACATCAGACAGTCACCATCTTTATGGAGAATGGGTGTCCACGAGCAAGGCTGGAATTTCTTCCAGAACCTGGAATTTCGTGGTGGTGGCTGGTTTAAGCTGTTGTATTCGGTGTATAAATATTATGTATTTATGTAGCTGGTTTCAGGTTTTTTCAGAGTTTCTGGGAATTTTTTTTGTTTGGTTGGGTTTTGTTGTTGGGTTAGGTGTTTTTTGTTTGTTTTGTTTTGTGTGTGTGTTGGGGTATTTTTTGCTTTGCTTGTTTTTTTTAATATCTGATTGAATTGCAAGTTGGTCAGGGCAATATTTTCCCAAGTATATTTCAATACTACTTTTCTGAAGTGCCAGGTCTTGGAGTCATGTTATTTTGAGATGTTTCTCCTTTCACTTTAATTTTAAAATAATTCTAATTAGTAAAAATGGGAAGTTTGGACAAGCTGAGGCTCTTCTGTCTGAAGTTGAGCTGGAATCTTTCGGGGGATGATGGATGTGCTGGCGTGACTGGAGAGTAACGCAGCTGAATAAAGGTGAAAGAAAGGAGATGAAAGATGTACCAGCACCATAGGTGATACAAACATGTGGAGAAGTTGCTCTGGGACAGGAGTGTGAATTTCTCCTGGAGGAAGGCTTGTCCTGTGCAGTCTTTATCAAGACAATTACACCAGTCCCAGTACAGAATATTTCCAATAAGTGAAAGAGTTCAGGCTTTCCAAGGTCAGGTACTTAAGTGGTGGTGTTAGAAGCTGGGGCACCTCTGAAGTTTGGTTATGGGCTTCCAGATGAATTTGAAGAAATAAGTCCATAGTTTCCCAGTGTATATAGCTCCCAAATACCAGCACGCCCATCGGTCCAGGGATCCCCTGTGCTCTGTGTGTTATCCCCTAGGATACAACCCAGAGGATCAATGTCATACTATAATTAGCATTTCCAGCTTATTCCCAGCTGTAGGTCTCTAACTTTCTGCTTCTAAGAGTGATTAAGGCAGAGGATGCTTTTCTTTTCACTCTAAGATCTGTTATATGCGGAGGAAGAAAAGGAACTCCAAATCCATTTTAGGAGGGACCACTGTTGATATATTCTGATGATTATCTTGAATTTGGCTTTGCATGGCTTAATCTTCAGGAGCAGGAAGGGGAAAGATTGAAAAGAAAATGGAGTCACCAAAACAGCAGCTTTCCCCTTAAACTGTGGAGAGGATGGTGCATTCCCAGGACATCGCTTGTGTAGTTTCCTTCGTGGAACATGGATTTTTTTACCCATGTCCCCTGCGTGCCAGTGAGCAGTTTAGCTTGGTCTGTTAATAAATAAAGTCTGGTCCTTGGGGACCAGAGCTTCCCTTATAGCCCCTGGGAGCCATTCATGAGTCTGCTGCACCTCCTCAAGGCAGCTGCAGCACTGGGCACTGAGCAAAACTGCTCCTGAGCTGTCGTAGCTTTTACCTGGTGCATAAAAATAAACTGGCTGTGATTTTGGTTTATTTTAAAACTCCAGGCTGTAAAACAAACCAGTGGAAGTTTAATCTACTGACAGGCATGAAACAATACCTGGAAGACTGGACTCTGTGCTGGGGCAGCTGAGATACTAGCTCCTGGCTTTCACCCCTACTCCTAGGACATCATCTCTGCATGCAGCTAGATCAAGCCACCACTTCCTGTGTCCCTCCACATCCAAAAGATGCTCTGCCAAATCCTCCTTGCAGGCATAAACTCTACCCCAGGAAAGGCTTTAGCCTTTAGCCACCCCTTTTCATTACACCTGAATCCTGTTGCTCTTGGGATGCAGCTGTTCCAGCCCTGAGTTTTCCATTACGGATTACTGATTTCTTTAAATCCAGTTGTTTTCTGGATCTGGGTGAGATCTGAACTGATGCTAAGGAGAGAAGCTGGCTTCTGTAGGAGCAGACTGAATCTAAAGCAGTGTGCCAGAAGATCCAGCATCAAACGTGTCCCCGTGTCCCCCCCCCCCAAGCCCTTGGATATGTGGGTGACTTGCTTATGATCTGTTATTTACAGACATCACCACAGAGATCTTCCTACAGAAATTTATCTGGGTGGAAGAGACCTTCAAGATCTTTGAGTCTAACTATTAACCCAGCACTGCCAAGTCCACCACTAAACCATGTCCCTAAGTGCCAGAGCTGTATGTTTAGTCCTAGAGCCTTGTGTGCGTTGCTTGAAGGGATTCCCCAGCTGGGTTTAGATATGAGTTTTGTGCACCCTGAGGTTTAACTGGGTAAAAAAAAAAGTATTTGTCTTCTTCCACTGGTGAGCCTTAAATCTGGAAGGCTTCAAATGCATGTTTCAGACACCTTTATCATTTGCCAGAGAGGAATGAGGAGCATTCTTCAGTCAAGCTATACCTGGAGAAAGACACTGCTCGACACCTAGTAACATGTGTGGAGCAGGGGAGAGGACATGCTTACCTGCGTGCATGTGGATATTTCACATGTCCGTGGAGATTGTCATCAAATGGCTAAATCTCAGCTCCTTTGGATAAAAGCAAGAGGAGGGTGGAGATTTTCTCGGCTGCATCCTTGGCTCTGTTTTCCTGCCTGGAATTCCCTCGGGAGCTCCAGTGAGTAAGGAGGGAGCTGTGCTTGACGCAATCTAGAAGGCTGTGCTAATGAAGATCTCTCTGGGCATATGGATCCCATTTGGAAGCAGTGGTGAGAATATCTAGGTCAGGCCATGTATGCAGGGGTGTCTGTCTGTCCATCTGTTTTCACATGACTGGCGAATGATGGAACCCTCCAGACCCAAAGGATCGTAAATCTCCGCGATGAGCGTGGCCGCTTTTCCCATCCGTCATAAAACAATGAATTAAATTCATGCCTGTCAAAATACGGTGCTGCGAGCTCGCCTTCTCCTGCGGCCGGAGGAATACAAAGCCCCATCTCATTGCCATAATTTATGGCCTCCTGGGGAGATTTGGGTGATTAGGGCTTGGCCCACCAACACGCAGAAAAACAGTAGGAACTCCAATAACTCCAAATGGAAATCTTGGGTCAAATTTATCAAACAAATCAGAGAAATCTATTTCTGTTTGGAGAAGGGGGAGATATATTACATGTTTAGTAGACGAGTACAGCTCTGGAACATTTGGCTCTTCGGTATTTGTGAGTTTTGGAATTTCTAGCTTAAATAGTATCACCAGAGGACATGTGATGTATTAGACATGAGCACGTTTTTAGCCAAATAAAATATACAACTGCGAGCAAAGAGGTTTTTCAATGTTAACAACAACATATTTGTGCAAATGATGTAACTGAAAATTTTCTAGGTAGGACTTAAAAAAGCAGAGTTTTTGAGTACTGGAAAAATTTGTGTGGGGGGGTTGAAAGATAAAATATGTTAGAAGTGGATGGCAACAAAACCAGAGCTGGGGGGAGGAGAAGGTGATAAGGTGCTGTTGTTCCACTTACAGAGATTTATTCTGCCTGATAATATTTGGTATTTGGACAGACTCTTTTTTTTACCAATTTTTTTTCCCTGAATGAGACCATTAATACAAACCATGCACTGACCATTCTGTTTCCTACCAAAAATACAGTTTGCTGTTAGAGATGTGCTGAAAACCAAACAGATAAGTGCAGACAGGTGATGAAAGGCATGTGAGCTCCCACTGTAGAGTCTCTTAGCACCAATCCTGGTGCCTGTGCTCCTTTGGGACTCCCTGGGGAAGTTCTTGGCATGGTGAAGCCCTCAGATGGGCAGGGCAGGGATGCTCCTAGATAATAAACTGGTGCAATAGGTGCTGTGTGCATGTACTTTGTATATTTACCCGAATAAATTATTTAGCCTGTGAGGAGATGCCCGAGAACCAAGTGAGGTTTTATTGAGGATTTGGCATTCAAACAGCGTTAAAAAAAAAATTAGGAGCTCTGGAAAGGTGTGTGTTTATTAGAGATTTATTGCTACGTACCTGGACTGGTCTCTCTGATACATAATCTGTTAAAAACACCTCCCTGAGATTTCTTTTTTTATGACAGGCCTTAGATAGGTTCTGCTGCTTCTGTGAGACTCAGCATCCCCACCAGGGGGTTTGCCAGAACAGCCCCTCAGTAACAGCAGGCAGGGTTTGTCCAGCATCTGTGTATTGCAGGCACATTAAAATAACACTTGAGAATGGGGGACAAGAAAGAACCACATATCTCTGTCCTAATTGTGCTCCATTAGCCTCTGCAGGAGAAGTAACCTGTAATCTAAAGGCACCAGTTTATGGGTTCACACTTTGTAAACGAAGTTGCTGTTAGTTTTATTGCAGCCTTGGGTTTTTTTTCTGTTTAATGGGGGAAAAGGTAGTTCCTTATGTGCCAGCCTCTGTTACCTGCCCAAGCTCTGCTGCAGCCTCCTCAGCTGCTCGCAAGGGTCTGTTAAACAGGACCACATGTTTGAGCAGGCAGGGGTGTGTGTGTGTGTGTGTGTGTGTTGGGACCTGCTTTTGCCATTTCTGCAATGCTGCCACTTTGCAAAGGCAGCAGTTGTATGAGCTCCTTGCTCAAACCTTGACAAAACCATAGCTGGGGAGCTGGGTAGGGCCCTGGGACTTCAAGAATGGCAGGAAAAAAAGCCGAATGCATCATGCAATTGGCAGGGAGTGTGGGTTAAGGCTCTAAGGATGTGCTCCTACTGAGCTCAGTCTCTTGAGATATACAGGCTGCTTGCTTATGTTCTGTTTGTGAGGCAGAAAATGTATTTTTTCACATTAGGAAAAATATTTGAATATTATAGTTATTCTTGTCCCAAGTTGGGGTCAAAAGTTGATTTCAATGTAGCTTGTGTACCCAGAAATTTGGGGGAGTAATGTTTCTGGGTCACTGAAATGGCTTAGTTTAAAAGTGATCAGTTTAAAATGTCTCCCTTTGCCTACCCCACCTTATCATGTAATTTGCTTATATCTAAATAGGAAAATCCTTTGAAAACCACATGATGTTTTTGGAAAGTAATGGAATAAATAAGATCAGATCTATCAAATAAAATCATCATTTTGGTGGGGGAAAAAAAGGTGTTGAAACTAACCCTTTAACCCTGAAAAATGTGTGTTTCAAACAATTGCAGATTCCTTTTGAAATTGTGTCTTGTTTGATCTTCCTCGTTCAAGAAGGTGTAAGAAAAGCTTATTGGGAAGAGAATGGAAAAAAATCACACACAAGAGATGTAGCTAACCCAGGAAGCAGCATCAGCTCTTGGATGAGGTGCTTTCTAGGTAGGTCTGGCTGCCAGTCCATAAAACTTGTGCCATATTTCACACTGGTGAAGCAGGAGAGAGGTGAGGTTGAGGGGATGCTGAGGAGGTGCCACCAGTTCAGACCCATGCAATTAATTTATAAGGCAAATGGTATTGTTTT
>WUAM01000213.1:819355-853694 GCA_024336885.1 Actenoides hombroni
GAAAGCATCAGTAGATAAATTGTTCCCTCTTGTCATTCAGACCCTTAAGCATATTTTAGGGACGGTTGTCCTGTGGGGGTACCTCACTCCAGTGCTAAGACATTGGGAGCAACAGGCAGCAAAGTGGGTCCCAGCTCCTGCCTTTTCCACCAGGAAATCTGAATCTCAATACATGGGGCATCTTCCAGGGCAGGGGGCTGTAGCTACATCCTCTTTTTTTTTGCTAAGAATTAATCTTGGAGCATGCAGGCTCATAAGTGAGGCACTGTACACTGGAGTCTTCAGGAAGCAGAGAAGAGGGAAGCCTCTGAATCTCCACTCTGGATTTTTCAGGGCTTGGTGGCATGATAAAAAGGCTAGAGGCAAACTGCTCCTGAACCCAGCCCTGGAGTAGACACGTGAAGGAAAATGGTGAGAAATAAAACTTACAGAGATGCTGTCATTTATGCTTTGTCCCCAAGGATCTGGGAATCTCAGAGACATGTAGAGTGGTTTATAACCTGCCTCCTGAGCTCAATGGCAGGGCAAAGGGCTCTGGGAGCATCACTGCTCTGGAATGCTTCCAGCACAACGGCTTGGATGGTGTGGGCACCAGGGGACATGAGGCAAGCAACTGCTGGAGCTTTTACCTCCCTGTGTGTTACTCCCCAAAGTCCTGTCACCATTTGCAACTCTGCTGCCTCTCCAAGTCATTAAAGCTCTTTAACAGCATTAAGTCTGAACTGGAAAGATGTAACGCAGTCCAACGGATGAAACCAGGGTGGAAAGCTGCCACTGAGAGCTCAGATGTGGGATACGAGTGCCAAATGGTACAGCAGGTTTTCACTGGCTACCAGAAGAGCAGCTCTCTGCTTTGATGAATATCTGCTCCAGAGCACTGTCGGGAAGGTACGTGCCAAGATATTTGCATGGTACTGGAGAGCAGGTGTTGCTTAGAGGAAAGGTGTAACTCCAGAGCCAAGAGCAACAATGGAGGAGGAGGAGGACACCCACGTGTCAGTGGCAGATGTGGCAGTGTCCCAGTGCAGCCCACCAGCATCACCTCACCCCCCTGTGCTTTGCTGGATCCGGACACAGCCAGAGGACACGCTGCCAAAGAGCTGTGAAACAAAAGACACTTGCAGGGCAGTAACTCATTTTCACATTCCTTCCACCTTATTTTCTTGCGCTGTAGTGACCAAGCAGCGCATGACGTGCCGTGATGTGCTACAGTGTGCCTTTCAAAGGCTCACTTTCCCACTTAGTGCTGCAGGTGTAGGAGCTACAGCACTGAAGGGGCTTAAGCAGCTTGTCCCAGAGTGAGCCAGGAGGTGAGAGCTGCCCCCATGTTTGCCGTGTCCCTGCCTGATGCACCATCCACAAGACCCCACAGTGAGACAGAGACACAAAGATGTATTGTGGAGACACCTAACCCATGTCTGCAGTAGTGTTGTTAACACTAATAGTGCTGTTTTGAGGGGGGAAAACAGTGCAAACCATCACACTAACCCTACAAAAACTGCCATTCCTGTGCCTGAGCAGTCTTAGGAACGCTGCAATCCAAACCTTTTGCCCCTTCAGCAAGTGCCTTGACAAAGTTTGGTGGGTTCTTTTTTTTTAAAGTCCTGGCTTTTGAGTTGTGTTATGAAACACAACTGGTGTTTTTAACCACAGAGAACCAACCTCCAGGCTTTGTGTCTGCAGAGGAAAGCTTGAAAAGACCCGAATCAAAAATGGGAAGGGAAAATGAAAAAGGCCCTGGATTTATTATTTTTCTTATTATTATTTGCCTGGTTTCTGAGCTTGTCTTCTATTTACTTTGGATTTAGATCATGATTTTTTTTAACTCCTGGGGCTGACAGTGCTAGAGCCGGGCTCCAGCAGAAGTGCCTGGCTGCTGCCTTTCTGCTCCAGCAGCTTTCACAGCCTGTAAGCAGGACAAAACAAACACGTTTGTATTATTTCTGTTTTGCCAGAGGCTTATACAAGGCAGTGAGTTTGTTTCCTGAGGGCTTTCTTTCCTGGTTGTAACCCCCAACTCCTGTCACTGTTCCTTCACGTTAAATGCAAGGCTCCTCAGCCCACTGTGAGCGTATCCCTCTATAAGCTTTGAACCTTCTCCCCACGAGATGCTGAACGCAAACAGGTAAAACTCCCAGAGCTGAGCAGCAAAACAACAATGCTGAACCCCTAAAATGAGCCAACCAAGGCATCTTGAGATGTTGCTGTGGGATGGAGGTTGCTGTAGCCCGAAGCCCTTCTTGGGGGCACCCGAGCACCCAGAGGCTGTGAGGTGCCCAGCTTTGCATAGCCTGGGCTGGGTCCCGTGGCATGAGTCGATAGCTGAATCTCATAGTTTCATTTAGGTTGGAAAAGATCTTTAAGATTGAGTCCATGGCACTGTTCCTCCCTGAGTGAGGAGCTGGCTTGCTCCTCTGCCCATCTACACATCTTGAGATGAACCTAAATTTTCCTACACTTAAACATGGTTAATCTGGACCTGAGCCCAAAAGTACATAAGGTTACCATATTTGCCAGTAACGTGGGGGAGAAAGAAACAAATTGACTACTTTCCTCTGGTATTTTTGTTATGAATCATGTTCATTACCAGACTGCTCATTGGAAAGGTTCAGAATGTATTTTTTTTTTTTTTCCTCTGGCCACTTTGTAGGTTTGGCAGACATCAGTGTCTTTTGGGAGGATGGAAGGGTCAGAGAGAAGACCGGTTGGTGTCTCTGGAGCTGTAGGAGATAGGATGTGACAGAGAAACTTAGCATGGGTTCAATTCAGAACTGGTGAAACTATTAAAGTCCTAGTTTGTTACCAAAATGGCTTTTTGAAGGTCACCTCCCAGCAAGCTGGGAAATGGCTGTATTGGCTTTCCAGAGGCTGGATAAAGGCACCTGGAATTGCAGGGGCTTGACTAGGTTTGAAGACACATTACTTTTGCAGTTACAGGGCTTAGGTGGCTGGTACTTTTGCAAGGATACCAAATAACATGCTCAAGGTGCTCTGCAGAATTACTGAATGTTGGATATATTTGTTCTGGTATTCTGACTTATGTATTGAGCATGAGATACAGGAGACGTGGTGGTGTGAGAACTGGTTTGCAGAGGGATGCCTGGATTTTAGATCCAGTGAAGTATTGTGGTGTTTAGAGCATTATTTGGTTTGGCAGCTTCTAGATCCGTGTGATCTCCTGGATCCCCTTAAGAAACTATTTTAACTAGCTTCCTGGACCTGCAAGGGGATGGCCGGGGTGAAAGGACCTTCTCCCCTTTTCATGGCAGCTGCTTTTGGAGTAGCTAACCCCATCTCTAGTTCCATGTTGTGTCATTTCCCTTGTGTCGAAGTATGACAGTCGGTGTTTAAATAGAGGAAAACAATCCCAAGTGAAGGCTGAATCAGAAATTCATTGAGTTTTCACTTAAACTGTCCAAGAGAAAGCCTGCAGCTACAGGAGCATCATGCCAGAAGGTCTTTCTACGGCCACCAGACCTAGATATATGCTTGGCCCTGAAAAAAACCAGTGCCTGGTTCTTGGATGCATTGGGCTCATCAAGGCATTGTGGTTGACAGTGGCACATCTGGGATCTGTTATTGCAGATGCTAAAAACTCAGTCATTGGATGTTTTCACAGCCTTGACGCTGGGATTCTTTCTGTGGACTTTGCACTAATCATTTTGTCACAGCGAGGGAGGAGGAGGAAGAAAAATTACTCCTTTACTACTGGTAGTGGGGATTTCTGAAAATATTAAGCCAATGCAAAAATGCCAAGCAACACAGCAGTAAAAATGCAAGGCGCTAATAAAATGGAGTTAATGTTTCACAGTGCGGACATTTCTCAGGGTTTCCTGCTGATTTCGAGTGACTTTGCTTTGGCCTGTAGATTCAGCCTTAAAGCAACATTCAGCTATCGCGTTGTGATGGAGGTAATGGTCTATGACAATAACTGATATAATTGTGATAGTGACTATGGTGATTATTTTATTAATGCCGGGAGCTTTGCCAAAAAGCCTGAAGCTCACGGTAGAAGCCCCTGATCCCAGGATGGCTTTGGTTCGCTGTATGTGTTGTGGTTAGCCCGGTGAAATCCTCAGGCACTGACTGGCACAGGAGTGGGTCCTCTTGCCAGGAGTAGAGGCGAGCTGGCAAAAGACAAAGAAATACAGAAAAAATAAGATATTTGTTGATTTTAACCATATGGGTACAGTTAACCTGCCTCTACTTTGGTATTAAGTGTGGGCTTCTCTTTAAGACCATGAACTGTATTCTTATGAGGTGAATAGTAACCTTCAACATCTATTTTTGCTTCCATTACCGAGATCTTTACCCATCATTTAATTCGCAACAGGCTGCAACCTGGCAGTCCAGATGGATTTCTTCTAATAGGGCAGAAAGCTTCTTTAAAAAAAAAAAGAAATTCCAACAAAAATACCAGTAAATCATAAGCATGTTTCCTGGGACTTCCCACTTCTACTGTTTCTTTTCAGGATATGAAAACAAAACAAGAAACAACAACAGAAAAGCCTCATGCCCCTTTTTCATGCAGTAACCAGCTAATTTAATAAATTCGACCCTCCCTTGAGAGGGTTATAATTCTGTATTAATTTTAAACAGGCTCTTTGTGCTGCAGCTACTTTTAATAGCAGCATTGTGCGAGTTGTGCCAGCACCGCTCATTACCAGCCCTCGTTGCCAGGTGAGGAAAACGGGGATTTGGGGGCAGCCAGGGTGAAGGAGTGGCCCAAAATTTTATCAGGGGGCAAAGATGGAGCATCACCAGGCAGGGGCTGATCAGAGTGGTAAGGCTGAAAGTTGTGTCTCCACCCTCACCAAGAGTTCAGGACTCAAGGAGGAGGAATGAGGAAAAACAGAGTTTCCAGCTGATGGGAAACACCGATTTTCTTTTTTTTTTTTTTTCTATGTTTGTGGGGTTTTTTTTGTTGTGGGGTTTGTTTGGGTTCTTTTGAAACAATTTGTCAAAGCATGACACCCCTCTGCCAAATGGAAAGTCTCTTCCTCACTAAAAGCAGAATTGATTTCAGAAAGGCTGAAACATTTTCTTTCAGTATTTCTGATTGCTGTAGAGAGCTCTGATGTTTTCCCTGCAGGGGGAGTTTCTCTTAGATTTTTCCCTGATGGAGTTGGGTGGAATTTTCCATCTGATTCCATAGAAAAAAATAAAAAGAAAAATCAACTTCGGAAAAAAACAAGACTGGCCCCAGGAGCAGCATCTAGTTGGAGCCCACTCCCCTGAGGAGGTCCTCCCCAGGAGGTCCCCAAGCCCCACAGAGACACCTTTACTCAAGAGAAAGCTGTTGGTAGATACTTGCTGCCTTCCAAGCATCCCTATCATGGGCATATCAGTACCTGCTTCCTTCAAGTTTTTGTTTAGCTTTGTTTGCTAAAGTGAAATTGCAGCCTGCTCTCCTCAAAAGGAGGAAAAGGAAAGGTTTTTTATTTTTATTCTTTTCTTAAAAGAATGCACTCAGCAAAGATCATCTGGTAATAAGTTGGGTTGGGTTTTTTTGTTTGTTTGTTTGGGTTTTTTCCCCACTGAGCTTGTATTTTCATTTTGTTTCATGATCAAATGGTTTAGGAATCTCAATCAGTCTGTTTCACAGCCCTTTCTGCCTCTTTCAGCTGCCCTGGCATATTAATGAATCTGGAGAAAATTGCTGGAGGCTGAGCTTTGTCTGTTCCTGCTGTAGACCAGTTATGGTTTTGCTTTATTTGCTACCAATGGAAGAAAGAGAACTTACCAACTCATGATCAGACTCTAGTTTTAAAGCATACCAGGAAGGTGAGAAGGTGTTTGGCTTTCCAGTGCGATGCCAAGCCCCATTCCTTTCCATTGTTGGTTCAGATGGAGAGCTCAGGATGCTTTAAAGCAGCAAGGACTAAAATGTGGTGCAGATATCTTCATAAAAAACCAGCCACAGTGGGTGTTGTGAAGGACACATCCAGCCTTTTAGCTGCATTGGTCCCACGGAGACAGCATCTGATGCATGGAGAAGTTGAGCTGAGGGTTCCCATGACATTGAACTGTGTTGATGTGCGTCTTGAGCTGCCCTTGTCCAGCTTTGTCATTCCCTCAGCAGGTCCGAGGCTGGTCTCTCCAGGGTTATTTGCACCATGGGTGCTTCTCCTTCCGCTACTGGACACTTATCTCTTCAAACATTGTGCTCTTCAAAAGCTGGCTGCATTCTCATGGATGAGGCTGTTATTTCATGTTACTTGGCATCTGATTAAGATAAGGAAAAAAACACTTCCCATTAAGATGCAGAAGGAATGAAAAGGATGAGTATTCTGGGTACATAACAACCTGAAATAATGATATGGAGCCTCTTTTGTGAAATCTCTGGACAGAGTTCAGAGAAGAGAGTTGAAAATGATCAAAGAACTAGGAAAATGTTCCTCTGCTGAGACCACAAGACAGTTGGCTTTGTTCATCTGGGAAGAGAGGTGAGTTGGAGAGCTGAAGAGGCTTGACTGGGAGGAAGCATGTCCCATTCTTTTTGTGGTGGCTGTGCTGCTGCTTCTGGAGCACTGGTCCACTACCACGAGAGGGTTTGCACTAGGAGAGAGATGTGAAGGAGGCGGCAGATGCTTTGGGAAGCACACATGTGCTTCCAGATAAAAGCATCAAGTTTAGGCTTCTATTACTGGATAAAAGACCAAGTATCCTGGTGGAAATCAGGTAAAGTCCATCATCAGGGCTAGATTTCAACCAGCTGAGAAGCTCACTTTACCTCCCTCCACCCCAAAGTCACTCTTACGTTCTCCTGTTACCACTGCTCTAGCTGCAAAAATCCTAAGTATTTGAGGGTTGTGGAGCAAAGCTGCTAACCTTGAGAGCTGGTGTCACCTCCCGGGCGTCCAAAACACACATTACTGCCTTGAGCAATGCCTCCAGGCACGTTCTGCTGTTCCTTTATCCCTTCTGGTATCTCAAATATCTACTTTCTTTTGCAGCTGGGAGGTAGAGAAGCCTCTTGCTGCACTGAGGGGCGATGAAGAAGTGGAGGAATAGCATGTCCACAAGCTGTGCGTGGCAGGTGGTACTGTGGGATACAGACGTCCAGCACGAACCAGCGCTGACCCAGCCTTTCCCCAGCATTGCTCATGTTTCCATGTTGTTTTCTGTGCTGGTCAAGCGCTGTGGCTCTTTTTGTATTTATGGATTTGGGAAGCACTCGGAGCTTCTAGGTGTAAAACTTGTGTCACAAATCTGAGCACATTATCGCTGTGGTCATGCATGCGTTCATGTTATGGTCAAACTTCATCTATAAGCTATTCAGAGGTAAATATCCGCGTGCCCCTCCCCGCAAAATGTTTGTCTGTTTTTAGATTAAATCTTGGCTCTGTGCTACTTGGAGACACAGAAAAATTCTGCTTAGATATGGTGCTGTTGCTCTGGAGTGAGCTATCTTGAGTTAAGGACAAAATTTGGGTGCTCTCTGTAGATGTGAGTCATTATCCCACGTCTTGAAAATGCCCAGCCAGGGTTCACCCTGTAGCCCGTGGAATGAGATGAGAAATGCAGTCTCAGTTTCAAGAGTTTGGATCAGCTCCCAAATCAGCACATTTCTCGTTTGCGTTTCCCTTCCTCATTCAAGATTAATCGATATAGTTCCCTGCTCAGCACCGGAATGAGGGTCGAAGGGAGAACTCAACTCGGCTTAACCCCCAGTGTTGAAATTTGTGCGAGGAATGCCTCATTTTATTTTCCTAGCCTTTCTTCTCCTGCTCTGCTCCTCCAGGGAGCTGTTTGCAGGAGTGTTTTGGTGTCGTTCTATTTTTGCTAGCTTTCTCCTTGTCCACCCGGCTCTGTGGGGTATAGGAACATTTAGCATAGTTTCGTGTCATTTCCATGTTATTCTTTTGCACTGGAATTTTATTTTAATGAATTACATGTATATTTTACTCACGAATGTGGGCAAAATGCAGCTTGAAAGTGAGAGGGGGAGAAAAAACTTAGATGGGCAAAGTGGACCAAGTCTGAATGGTTTCGGATGCGCCACTGTTGCCATTTCTATTTTATCACTTGTGCTAAGGTTGCAGTTCAAGGCACCTGCTGAGATCAACCTTTGAATGTGTTTAATTAGATGTAGTAGTTCCCACATTGAAGAAAAGGACAGAGGCAATGATGGTATGTGCTGCAGGAGTGTAGGTGTTTTGTGGTGCACAGAACAGCACTGATTTATATGACATTGTAAGAATGCAATAAAGAAACAGATAAAGGAAGTAGAAGAACAGGCCTTTTTGTGATCCCAAACCTATCTGAATAGTGGAAGTTCTCATGCTGACTCCAAAGTGGCTATGAATAGGAGGTAGTAGTCTCCTACCTCTTAGAAATTGCAGTCTATGACTGCATTGGGTTCCTACAGTCAGGAGAACGGTCCCCTGGGTGAGATGGTTTTAGTGCATTAATCTCCTCTTTCCCTCAGATGAGGGAAGAGGAGGCACGTGGAAGCATGGGCAATGCAAGCAGCTTATTTTTAGCTCTTGAGTTGAACACCATAGCAAGCCACCTATGCTGCTTGAGGGTTGAGAGTGAACAGCCCCACTCCACATAGACTTGGAATTACCACTAGAGTGTCTCATGATGCACAACATCCATCCACCAACAACATCTTGTGGAATTTGTTAGTTATGACATGAATAAAAAGATATTTGTGGGGTTTTTTTCTTATTGGTCATTATTTTAAGGCAAATACAGATTCTCAAAGGTATTCAGGTCTCCTCAGCCTCTCCTCACTCTGGCAGTGTTCAAAAGGGAGGCAGCAGTCGACAGCGCAGTGATCTGTGTTAATGCTGAGTTAATGAGAAAACACCTCCTGTCAAAACTGTTCACGTCCTGTTGTGAAAATCAATTCGATGAGATCTCTTAAAGACTTTTTTCAAGCTTGATTGGGGTTTGTCATTCCGCCTTCATGCCTCATTTCCTAATAAAAGTCACTGTAAAGACAATTTTCAGGAGCTTGTGCATAGCTCGAGCCGATAAGCACTGCGGACGTGAGTGGAATAGGAAAGTGAAATGCAAATCAAATAGGGATGGATGGCAAAGACCATTGTTCTGAGTCTGTGCCCTCCTCATGGCTGGTGGGCCTAGGCCCTTTTGTCTTTCACGCATTTTCCCTTCCAAAATTCTTGGGGGTGGGGGGGAATGTACCAGTACCCGAGCACAGTGCTCCATCTGTGGCACTCCTTTCCTCCTTCCTGCGTAAGCAATGAGCCAGTGGACAGGCTTATCCCAGATTTCTGTCTTTTCCTGGCCTTAGTAAGAACTCTTGGAGCTTTCCTTCTCTGTTGTCTTGACTGTGGTGGAGATGCTCACGTTTATCCTTTGCTGCCCTCTTTTGCTTTCTGATAGCCTGATATTTCAGCAGATTGATTTGCTGTGGCTCCTGGAGCTTTTCTGGCAACGCAATAAACAGAATTTTTTTAAAAAGAGATTTGGACACTGGTGGTGCTTTTAATTTCAAATGGCCTCATGACCTTACCGGAGCTGCCTGGGACACCGCCTGCGTTATGTTCAGACCTGAAATAAGACTACCTTAGTTTAGAAACCTGACAAAACTGTTGTAAGGCACTGGTGACACCAGTATCGAGGCACTGTGATTTCTGTGACCAAAATGACCCATGGAGCTGGTCTGTGTCCACTTCCCAGTCTCCAGGTACCAAACATAACCAGGGCTTAGGCTCAAAGCTGCAGACGCAGTTAATTTTTGCAAATTGTGAACGGCAATGACATTTTTGGCTGGCAATTTGACTGTAGCCAAGGGGAATTTTGGAGGAGACCTAACCCTCACCTGGGATCTTGGGAAGGGTGGGTTGGCTGCTGGCCCCGTTGCGTGTTCTGGCTCCTAAATTCTCCATCTGACACCTGGATCTGGAGCTGCTGGTACTGACCTCCTGAATGACAGCTCCTTTTGTCGTACAGCGCCGATGATGTCACTTTGAGTACCATCCTGTGGGCACGTAGGCATCTGCTGAAATATTATGGAATGTAAAAATTGGACCTGCCTGCAGGAAATTTTGTTTAGTGACTAAAAAAAAAATCATTAAGGGAAATCAAAATGCCCTTTTGGTGATCTAGTGGGCATGGTGTGGCTCCCCCAGTTAGCAGGTAGCTCCTCCAGTTAGCAAGTGGCTCCCCCAGTTAGTAGGTCACCATTATGTTTGCTGCTGCCTTTTTGTTGGCTGGATGAAGACATTTTGTACCTGTTGGGGTAATTTACTGTTGCTGTATTTGGTTTGGGTTCAGGCTGAGGTGACCTGTAAAAGGCTGTGGCTCTTGGGGCAGTTGAATAATAAAACACAGTCTCTCCTCCTCCCTCCCCCCCATTCCGCTGTTCTTTTTTTTATCATCCAGTTATTTCTCACCATGTTAGAGCAGGCAACCAGCTCTCCTGCATGACATACCATGTTTCTCTCTCTCTCTCCTTTTTTTTTTTCCCCCTCACTTTTTACCATCTGATAAATAAGATGCTTCTTCCTTGGGTTTGTCTGACTTTTCTTTGCATTTCCCATCATCCCCAGGCTCTGTTTTGTCTTTGCAATATTAAAGGGACCTTCGCAATCTTGCAGATTTGGGCTGGTCTCTTAGCCCTGCAGAAACACACCTGTGCTAAGTGTAAGTGTGTGCATAAGTTTGAGAGTACAAGACGTTTGCTCTGAGGTTATGGAGAAGCAAGTGGGTACGTTTTTGCAGCACAAATGGTCAAAAGTGTGAAAAGAATAAACAATGCTTATTCTGTTGGCATTTGCTGATGTTGGAGGGCATCACAGTGGCCAACGTCCCTTTCCAGTGACAGAGACAAGCCTGTGGCATCCATTTCTGAAAGGCAGCAGCACTCCTAGGTGGGATAAAATGCTTAAGGGATTTTAAAAGAACCATTCACCATCTTGGCTGAGAATAAATCAGCTTTAAGGAAGACTTTTTTTTAACTGTAGTGCTCTCCACATTATGACCCCATGAGCTGCTTTGGAAAAAACTCAGAGAAGTTGCACTCTCAAGTGGAGTCAGGTGCCAGGAGCGTCTTTATTACACTGAACAGTGAAAAGTTGCTTCACAGCATCTAGAAATCATACAGCAATTTTACCTGTGAGTTCATACAGATAATTATGGGACAGGTCCATGACCAGCTTGCAGAGGCACATGCTTGATTTCTGCCCCTAAAGCAAAGAGGGATGTTTCTTCTCTTGGATGCAACACATGAGGTTTTGTCCATTGCTGCTCCCGGGAGAGGGATTTTATGGAGTAAAACACTAAGCAGGGCTCAAGTAGTGGTTTTAAACACTTCCATATATTTATTGCAACTCTATTTCCACATATTTCCAGCTACAGTTGTACCTCTGCAGCATGAAACACGTCTTCATTTGGCCTTTGCAATTTCTTTTCTTGATGGGGCAGGTTGGATGTTTGTGAACTTTTTCCTGGATTGATTTGTTGGGTTTTAATTTGGTTTGTTTGGGGTTTTGTTGTTTTTGTTTGTTGGTTTTTAATTATTTTTGTTTGCTGGGGTTTGCATTGGGTTTGTTGGGTTTTATTCAGTTTATTTGTTGGGTTTCATTTTGTTTGGGGATTTTTGAAAGCTCAGCTAGAATGATTCAACAAAGTCAGTAAAGCTGCAACAGCATCTGAAAATTACACATCCATCCTACTGAGAAGACGTGGAACAAGCCACTCTTCTGTTAGAAAGAGAAAATAAAGCTCTTTCTGCATATTTCTGCTACATTTGAGCAGAGCGAAATATGTATTTTTAAAGCACGGTGGTAACAAAGAGTGGAACAAGCTTTGAGGTCATCGTGCAGCACTGCAGACCCTGCAACGGGAGCTCACTGTAACATCTTTCAAAGTGTTCTCCTGGGGTCCATATGTGTAGACTGGTAAAGCTGTTAACGTTCCCAATTAGGTTTTAATTTATCTTAGTTTCCTCAGCGTTGCCATTAAAAGTCACACCGTACAGCCATTAAACCTTAACATTGCAGTTGCAGAGTTTTGTCAGGTGCTGGCCAGCAAATCTGGCTGTAGACGAGCAGCAGAAACTGGACTTTAATTCCAGCTTTTTTAAAAAAAAAAAAAAAAAAAAAGTTTAAATGGGTCAGGAGAATTTACCCTGGACATCTGTTTGACGTATAACGTGAGGA
The DNA here is from genome assembly GCA_024336885.1 of Actenoides hombroni. NCBI lineage: Eukaryota > Metazoa > Chordata > Aves > Coraciiformes > Alcedinidae > Actenoides > Actenoides hombroni. The sequence goes on from WUAM01000213.1 coordinate 831,493, forward strand.
TATTTAAAAGTCTTTTAAGAAAAACAAATAAAGGCTTCCACATTCCCAAGGACAGAAACCATTTAATCTACTTGTACAGTCCTTTCAAGAATTTACCATTTTGGCAGGAGATATATGTCATTAAAGAAACAACCAATAAGATTTATTACAGCTAATTTATGTCTGTAACAGCTAAGACATGTTTTTGGGTAGCAGAGCTCACCACGGGCAGTATTTTCCTTCCTGCACATTCTTATTGTTTTAGTTTATTACAGCAGCACGTCTTGTGAGATCATTTATTGCTTAGCACGATGGTACAACCAAGCCATTTATTATGGGGAGACATCAACACATTGAGTGAGATCACCCCATTTCCTTGGGGTCAGCGTACTGGAGGTGATGAAATCATGTATTTACCTACAACGTATTAGATGCGTTTGATTGACTGGGGATCAATTTTTGTTTAACCAACTGTGCTGATGAGGAAGTTTCTCGGTGTACTGCCGCGATGTTCCAAAACAGCCGTTAAAATAATTATCATAATATGGGACTGTGGGGCAGCCCCATAACACATGTTTGCAGCACGAAGAGGACAGTTCTAGCAACTAAAAATATAAGCCAGATGGAAAACTCATCCAGCTCTGAGGGGGGAAAAAGCTCAACCTGTTGTACGTTTTTTTTATACATCGGGAACGGTACAGTAAATGTTTGGGATAACCCAAGTCACCAGTAGGTCTTTCCTGCCATTGGTGAACTTCTGACCTTATTTCCTTGGAGGGCTGTTAAAATGAAGTCAGAGGGCAAGCAGAGTTATTTGCCAGCACCGTTTTCACTTGTGTGGTCTAGAAAGTTAACAGATTTTTTTTAATTTTTTTTTTCCCTATTCCATGAGACAGACACAGTGATGAGGGGAAAGACAAGATAGCTTAATTAACCTTCTCTTAGTGGGTAATCTGAGTATGGCTGGGTGACATACATTCCTGGACTGCTGATCCCAAAAGGTGTTCCCATCCCCCTAAGACCTGTTAACTTTGCTGAGGGCTGGGCATGATGTTTTAGGAGATTTCGTATCTCCTCGGCAGTAGGATGGTGAATAGCGACAGAGGGAGAGATGCTGCTCTGGTGTTTCAAATAGATGAGAAGTCTCTGTTAAGGAGAGACCTCCCTTTGTGCTCATCCTCAACTTGTGGGCTGGCCCAGAGGGTGGTTCACAGAGTTCTCAGCATCTCAAGGCAGGAGAAGAGCATCACAGTGGATAAGATTCTTGCTTCTAGAGTAAGGCTAGAGCTGGCAATATCTTTGACAACTTGGCATTAAAGTGACAGTTTACTTGGTAGCTGGACAATGAGTCAAAATAGAGCAAAATGAGCAAACAAACTGGAGTACGTTTCATGATGTCAGGAGATTATCTGAGGGCAAGGTCTTGTGGGCTGGAGCTGGCCTGGAGGCTGCACCAGTTGCCTTCATCCCCTTGACCATAGAATGCAACCTGTCCTCATGTCTCCTTCCTGATGATTGCATTGTGTAGGTTTTTGTGTGATCCTGGTATTCCTGGGGCCTTGGCCTGAAACAAGCCTTGAGTGTTTCTAGGGTGACACATTAATAATGATGGTTATTGAAGCCTAGCCGATGTTTTTGATGACTCTGTGGAAGATGGCACAGCATGGAGATGGTGTTTCTCCATGGTCCTCTGCAAGGTGACACCTCTTATTCCTCAGTTGAATTTGTAATCATCCTGCTCCTTTGGTGTCTTTGACTCAGTTTTGGGGGAAAATGCACCCAACTGTCTTTTGTCCTTGTTACGTGTTACATAGGGTCTCCCTGGGAAAAGAGAGATCAAAGAGCAAGTGTTGGTAGTTCTCCTGTTCTGTAAGCACTTGTTACTCTAGGCTTCTCTGTTGATGGCTGGTGTGAGCTGTGATGATCTTTACTTGGAAATTGCTCAGAGCATCTGCTGTTGGAGGAGGAGCGGGACTTTGTTTCTGGAGGCCAGAGGTGCAGGTAGAAGGAATTGAGGTTGAGTGGAGGGAGATTGCCCCACCCTGAGAGATAGGCTTATACTAGCAAAGCAATACTAGGCAGGCAGATACCCACCAATGTCTGCATTCCTGTGGCAAATGCAGTTAAGGAGAAGAAATCATTGTTCTTTAGCTTTCTGTACTCCCTTCCTTCTGCCCTCAAAGCCGTGCTCTGCTCCTCCACGTCTAATCGCACACAATGGTGATGAATCGGCATGGAAAGCAGTGGCAGCAGGCAACCCGAACCGGAGTTGATGGGTAAATAACAGGCAGCACGTTTCATTTTATCGCTGCGCTCCGGCAAACAGCAGACATATGTTCCCTGGCATGATACATCTCCACAGCCCAAGGTAGATCATATGAAACGCCAACTACTTTCAGCTGTGCTGGTGCGATGAAATGTTTCAGACATATGGTCCCAGGGCTGATCCTTACGTAGACGGTGCCTGGAAATGGGGAGAAGGCTCTGGGAGTGAGTGGTACATGTAAATGGATTCCCGGAGTCTAAGGCTCATGGGGGGCTCTGGATTTGGGGGGGGAACCTGCTGCAAAGGTCATGATGCAGCAATTTGGGGATTCAGCGGCTTGAGTATTTCCCACGCAAAAACACTCTAAAAAGACTAAATCTGTTGCAAAGGATGAATCCTCTCCCCCTCTCCTAAAGTTCCAACTCTGGATCAGTTCCTGTTGAGAAAAAGCAATGGAGTAACAGCTTGCTACGACATGCAAGAGGCCCAAAGGTATCCCAGTGCCTCACCTCTGGGTGTCACCAAAACATTGCAATCCTTGTACCAGCACTGGGCATTGCACCTTCTTCCTACGCATGGGTTTGGGGAAAACCCTGGTGGTTTGGTGATCCATTGTATAAAAGAGATGATTTTTCCAAGGATTTGCAGAATTATGATGCAAAATGCTCTCTCTTTATCTGTCGCAAGCAGTGTTTGGGTGAGTCAATGCTGCAGGGAAGCAAATCAGAGCCAAGGAGTTGGCAGTTCCTGTTGATTCCTGCTTTCCTCACAGAAAAGCCCATCTAGGCCAACCAGTTGGCTTAAGTGTGTGGGGGAAGGGACTACAGATTAGACAGAAGGTCTTGCTGTAATGCTCTAATGGTCTCTTATGACCTTGAAGATCACTGAAATGACCCAGTTTGGGGTGGGTGGTTACAAATTTGTCTGCGTGCACGCCTCTCCTTGTGGCTTTGCAAATCTGAGAGACTTGTGGCTTGAAGGTCTCAGCTGTGCTTTGATGAATCGAACTTCTCATCCAGAGGCTGCAGTGATGCTCACTGGTCTGAAGGCAAGTTCTTAAATCAGGGGAGCTGAATATTCCTGGGGCACACTTAAATCAGCTTTAAGTGACTTAATTCAACTCAGGCTGATTCCTTATCGATTTAAATGACTCATTTAATCTAAACTTTAATGTCAATCAATCTTCCTACCTTGCCACTCTCATCTTCTGAGACCAGAGAAATGAGATCCAGCTGTTTGCGTTTAGGTCTGGGAATGGCTGCCAAGGCAGAGAAATGTGGGGTTTTTTGGTGTGCAGTTATCCAAACATTCCAGGAGGTCAGCTTCCCGCATGGGGAGATGCACGCCGTGGCATCCCTGACAAATAGGACTGGAAGGGGTGCAGAGATATCTTCCCATCCAGCCCCACCGCAGAGCAGGCTCAGACACAGCAAGCCCCTTCCCAGAAGTTGCACCCGGGGTCTTCTCCTGCTGCGAGTGGTGGAGGTCATGCTGCCGGCCTAGGCAAGCTCTTGTCAGGTTTCTATAACCATTACAGAAGGTATCTGAGTATTGAATCAAAATCTTCTTTGCTGCAACTTAAAACCATGACTTATTTCCTTGACCACAGAAATGCATAGAAGCTTCTTCCTTTCCATGTTGCAGTAGCTCTTAATACTTAACTGTTATCCCGTCTAATCTCAGTTTTCTCCAAGCTGATCAATACCATTTGTTCTTTACTTCCTTGGGAGATGTGTTTACCAGACTTCTGGTCATTTCTGGTGCTCTTCACTAGTGCTCTTTGCCAAATCTCTTCAGTGGGTCCATATCTTTCTCTGTTGGTTTGACAATTGAGCCACACCAAAGGGTGAAGACAAACCCACCACAGACACAAATGCAAAATGAAGCATTAGGGTTTTTAGCAAAGGGTGAAACCAGCATATAACTCCAGAAACTCTTCCCTGTGCAGATTCAGCAGGTTCATAATTCTTCACCTCCAAAGCATCGATGCCCAACACTAGACACCCATACCTCAAATGTTCTAGATAGATAGATGACAGTGAGGTCCCCATCCAGAGGAGGCCAGTGCTCAGCCCAGCAGGCTGCACTCCTTTCCTGAAGCCAAATATTGAGGGACAGGCAGCAACTCATTAACTGGGACTTGACAATAAAAAACTTGTTGAGTATTCCCACTGGCATCTTGAATTCCTGCTGTCACAGGCAGGAAGTGTTGGAGAATATCCATAATCCCTCAGGGAAACAGCTGGTCATAGACTGGTTTGGGTTGGAAGGGACCTCTCAAGGTCATCTAGTTCAACCCTCCTGCAGTGAGCAGGGACATCTGCAACCAGAGCAGGTTGCTCAGAGACCCAGCCAATCTCACCTGGAATGTTTCCAGGGGTGAGGCAAATAAATCCTCCTGCTGATAAACCCATCACAAAATGGGGTGTCAACTTAAGTGTTTCAAATCCCAAGGAGAACAGTAGATGATGAAATTACCTCCACAGCTGATGTAAAGAATTAGCAACTAATGGCTGCATGTATCACAGCTTGAAAAAAGCAACAAAACAACAAACACCCCAGGGATGAAGTCATCTGAGGTCTTGCATCAGCCAAGAGCTGAACAATGATGTTAACATTGTTCCTGGGGCAGTCTGAGAGGGCATGCTGAAGACCATGGGATGGCACACATGCCTCCAGCTTTGCACCAGCCTGTGTACCTCTCTGACCGGGGCTGGATCAAAACATGAGTGCCCCCTTTCTCTTTCTCGGATATGTGGTGGACCTCCCAGAGCCGGTTTCAATTGTGGTCGCAGCAAGAAGCCCACTTGAGTTGCAGTGCCCTGCCAGCCTGTCTCAGATACTTCTGAGATGGCACTTCTACTCCCTTCAGCTCCCATCCTTTTTCTCTGGCATCCAAAAATTCCTTCTGAGATGAAAATTGGCACATGTGGTCTTGGCCGGGTAAGAACATTTTTCCACGGGGAAAAAATATTAGGTTCATCTGGTTTTAATGCAGGGAATTGGTAGAGGGGGGCGTGTATGTGGGTATTGAAGTGATTGAAATCTCTTAAACACACACGCTTTTTTTGTTGTTTGTTTTTGTTTTGCCCTGAGCCATTGGAATGAATGAAACATTCCCTGGTTCAGGCTAAGAAAAGAGCTGGTAAGGTGAACCCACACCATGACCATGTCTCCGCACTGTGACTTCGACACAGAGTAGATCCTCCTGATGATTCCTGAAGGATCTCAATGTATTATTTTGTCTTTATCCAGGCAAGATGGAACAGTTCCCCTTAATGGATCAGGGGCATTTCTTTGTTACTACTGTCTGACTCCATTTTTATTGGGACAAAGGACTGAATTTTAGTTTTTTGTGCCCTGTAAGAGCACTTGACAGTGGTGTTAACCTCTGACGTGGTCTTGGGTTTTCTGGCCTCCTGGAAGTTGAATTATGGCTAAAAAGCAGGCTGTGGCAGTGTCATCAAAACACCCCTGCAAACCAGGATGGAGGGGATGCTCACATGGGATGAGCAATTCCTGCATTTAGGACTTCAGGTTACATCAGCCATGTCCTGGAGCAATGGTCTGGGGCTATTTCAGGGAATCGGGACCCTAAGAAGGGAGCTGGTGGGGTTTACTGGGGTCATAGCCCCTGCTTCCTACAGGCTGGATTCCTTTTGTCTGTTCCCAACAGCCTTCTGCTTCTGCAGTCCCATCTCCTCCTTGTGGAAGCTCACTGCCTCCCTCAGCCCACATCTTCCATTGCTTCTCCACCCTTAGCCTGCAGTCTTATCCATGATTTATGGTCCTATCAGCCACAGACCTAAAAATGAGTGGTTGCCTTCCTGTCTGCATCCACCATTCGCATCTCTGAAGGTTTATTGCTGTGATCACGCTTGGGCTGCTCTGAAAGAAGCTGGGTTCATTTCTTCTATTGAGCTGGTCAGGGTTTTATGGGTTCTCCTCTGGTTCCTCTGCAGTTTATCTCCATCTTTCCTGATCTCAGGACTGCTTCGGTCTTAAGCAGAGCCACGTGTCCTATGGCAATGTTCCTAGTGGTGAATGCAAATGTGATTGCTTATTTTTTTTGTGGTTGCTTTTGTTGATTTGTTGTTTTTTTTTAAGCACTAGCAAGGTGTATTCCACCTAGGGTCCATCAGGTCTTGCTTCGGGATCTTCTGCAGACCTGTTGCTCTGCCAGTTGCTTTCGCAAAGGATCTTGAAAAATGGGAGTAATGGCCTTAAAAAAAAAAAATGGCACATGGTCAGGTCCTTCAGGCCCAACTGCTGGGCAACGGCACAACACAGGAGCTTGGCCAAGCTGGAGTCCAGCCAAGCGCAGAGGAGTCTCAGCCATTTTATTTTTGGCAGGGCCAATTAAAATAGTCAGTGTAATTCCAATAGTTCTCCAAGCCGTATCGTATTTTATTTGTGAGCTCTTAAAATTTGAGGCTCTTTTGTCTTTGGTCCACGTGAAAAGTGGACAGTGCCGTATTTTAAGGATAATTATGTGGATTTGAGAGTTTCCTTTTTCATTCTGTTTTTTTTTTTTTACTGTCGGAGCCCTAAACACTGCCTGGGCTATAATCAGCTACAAAATGGATCCATGTGCAATGCACATGGCAAAAGGGTTTCTAACTGCAGCTCTGTCCTACCAGCACCACTGCACTCCGGAGCAGCCGGAACTTGGATTTCCGCTCCAGAAGGAATTCTTGCCTTTCTCATGTTGTTTTCATGCTTGATCAGAAAACAACAGATCTTTTTGTTGTGTGTTTTCTTTGCCGTTTTATTCTTTCTCTTCACAAAACATTATAAAAATTATTTTGGGTCTGACAGAACTTCATTTAGACAAAAAGTGAATATTTAATTTTTGATATCAGCTTTATTTTTATTTAGGTGCTTCTAAATGTGTTCCAAAGAGAGCGTCAAGGTGTGTCTTGCTCCTATATGTCCTCTTTGTTTCGGTGTTTTATAACAAGCTTTTCAGAGGCAGCCTGGTCTCAGAGAAAGTTCTATTTTTTTAATGAAATGGGAGTCACTAATGGAAAACACCCCATCAAAAGCTTCTTGACAAACTTCAGCTGTATTCTCCCCAGTCGCTGCTCCTGGTTTTATATTACTGCTGGTATCGTAACTAGTATTTATTTAATACAGCGCTGTGTTTTTGAGTGGCTGGTAGGAGAAAGTATCTGTTTGGGAGAAGAGCATATTAAAATCAGAGGAATTATTCGCTTTTTAAAGAAGTTAAAATCTGGGCTTGTGGGGATGTCACTTGGGGAATCCTTGTGCTCCAGGCACACGCGTTGTGCGCGCTCAGTCTCCCTTGGAAAGAAGGAAGTTCCCAAACTGTTTCAAACCTTCCCAGCAGACCTCCCATAAATGATAACTTCTTGAAAGCCCAACCGTCTCCAAAGATGTACATGGCTTCAAAAGGGAATCCCCTCCAATGATTAGAACCGTGCAGCCTCCCATCTGGATTGGAGCTCCAATAATAAGGGTCAGGACCTTGTCCATACGTAGTAAAAAAAAATACTGTAAGAAAGCACTTTTTTAGTATTTCCAGATGTAGGGAGAACATTTTTCTTTTTGAAATACAATGAGAAAGCTTTGTCAAGTTTTTTTGGAAACAAATATATAGGAGAGCCTGGCAAAGTAAAACATTTTGCCAAATAGTAAAGACACGTTGGGGCAGGTGAGTTTAGGAGCTGGCAGCATGATGAGTTACCAAAGACCAGCCGATTTTTGAACTGTACTGTAAATGGGATTTATTTAAATTGAATGGAGAATCACATTTTAAATAGATTAATTGATGTTTTTTTTCAGGCCAGAAGGGATCATTAAATTTTCTAGGCTTTCCTCCAGTATAACCTAAAGCCACTGAGTTTCCCCCTCGGTTACTCCTGAAGAAAAAATAGAATAAGAAAGAAAGAATCTTAATAACTTGCGTTTGGATGATGTTTTGGAAGATCTGCTTTAATCAGACTTGGTATTGGAACTTCAAAAGCTGTAAGGTCCACTCGTTCAGATGGTCAGGCCCCCACATGCTTTGTTTCACATTTGGGTTTACCTGGCTTTAGCCTTCAGCTGTTACTTTTTTTTATCCTTTTTTTTCATGATTTAAAAAAAAAAAAAAAAAAAGACCAACCCTTAAGCACGTGGCATTTTTTATTTCACAAAGGTATTTATGTACCCTAATCAAATCGCCTCCTGATCTTGTTTTTGATAAGTGAAAGAGCTTATGCTCCGTGACTCCCTCTCTGCTTTTAACTCAAGCCCTTGAAGGGTTCTTCTGGCTGTCTCCCGAATGACGTCACTCAAGTGTGATCCGAAGCTCGGGTACAGCTTCCTTTCAAAAATGTGCCCTGAGGAACAAAATTGAATAAGAAAGGCACTTCCCAGAGAAAAAGGAAGATAACTGCCTATCTGCAGACAAGATAACATTGCATGCTCTTGCCAGTTTCAGGTGGGGATAACTGGGCACACATGGAAAATAATTCAATTTCCTTGAAAAATTAAAAGCAAAATATTTTTTTCAACTAGTTTGGAATTGGTTTTGTGTTGGTTTTTTTTTTTTAAAGCAGCTGAAGTGGAAGCGTTTTCTTAGGCTCGTTTTTATGGGGTTTTATGTTTCATTATATACCACATGTTTTGCTTGGAGTTTTTGGTTCATGGGATTTCCCTCTGCCTTTTTTTTTTTTTTCCTCTATTCCCATATGAAGAACAGGGGAAAAAAGGAAAGCAGAAAAATGAAAGATTTTGTGTATTTTTAAGGGGAATGATAAGGACTTCAGGGAGAAAATTAGAAAGGCCAAAGCCCAACTAGAAATAAACCTTGCCACTGTGGTAAAGGACAAAGATAAATGTTTCTACAAATACATTAACAGCAAGAGGAGGGCTAGGGAGAACCTCCATCCTTTGTTGGATGCAGAGGGAAACACAGTGACCAAGGATCAGGAAAAGGCTGAGGTACTTAAAGCCTCAGTCTTTAATAGTAGGATTGCTTGTACCCTGGGCACACAGTCCCTTGATCTGGAAGACAGGGAGGGGGAACAGAAGAGGCCCTACATAATCCATGAGGAAATGGTTATGGACCTGCTTCATAAGCTGGACACTCACAGATGGGGCCAGATGGATTACACCCTAGAGTGCTGGGGGAGTTGGTGGATGTGGTTGCCAAGCCACTTTCCCTCGTCTTTCAGCAGTCCTGGCTAAGCGGGGATGTCCCAGTGGACTGGAGGCTGGCAAACATGACTCCTGTCTTCAAGAAGGGCCGGAAAGAGGATCCCAGTAGCTACAGACCTGTCAGTCTCACCTTGGTGCCAGGGAAGGTTATGGAACAGATAATCTCAAGAGCCATCATGGATCAATTAAAGGTCAACCAGGGGATCAGGCCCAGTCAGCATGGGTTCATGAAAGGCAGACCCTGCTTGACAAACCTGATCTTGTTCTATGACAAGGTGACTTGCATAGTGGATGAGGGAAGGGCTGTTGATGTAGTCTACCTGGACTTCAGTGAAGTCTTTGACACTGTCCCCCACAGCATCCTCATGGATAAGCTGGCTGCCTGTGGCTGGAACAGACATACACTCTGCTGGGTGAAACACTAGCTGGATGGCTGGGCCCAAAGAGTTGTGGTCCGTGGAGTTAAATCCAGTTGGCAGCCAGTCACAAGTGGTGTCCCCCAGGGCTCAGTACTGGGGCCACTCCTGTTTAACAACTTTATCAATGGTCTTGATGAGGGGATTGAATGTACCCTCAATGAGTTCATAGATGACACCAAGTTGGGAGGGAGTGTTGATCTGCTGGAGGGTAGTAAGGCTCTACAGAGGGACCTGGACAGACTGGATCAATGGGCCAAGGCTAACTGTATGAGTTTCAATAGGGCCAAGTGTCAGATCCTGCATTTTGGTCACAACAACCCCAGGCAACGCTACAGGCTTGGGGAAGAGTGGCTGGAAAACTGCCTGGCAAAAAAGGGATTGACAGTCAGTTGAATATGAGCCAGCAGTGTGCACAGGTGGCCAAGAAGGCCAACGGCATCCTGGCTTGTATCAGAAATTACGTGACCAGCAGGACTGGGGAAGTGATCCGGCCCCTGTTCTCAGCACTGGTGAGGCCCCACCTCAAGTACTGTGTTCAGTTTTGGGCACCTCAATACAGAAAGGACATTGAGGTGCTAGAGTAGGTCCAAAGGAGGACAACAAGGTTGGTGAAGGGTTTGGAAAACTTACCCTGTGAGGAGCAACTGAAGGAGCTGGGGCTGTTTAGTCTGGGGAAGAGGAGGCTGAGGGGAGACCTTATTGCTCTCTACAAATACCGGAAAGGAGGTTGTAGCAAGAGCAGGGTTGCTCTCTTCTCACTGGTGACAGGACAAGGGGAAATGGCCTCAAGTTGCACCAAGGTAAGTTTAGGTTGGGTATCAGGAAAAGCTTCTTTACAGAAGAAGGTTGTTAAGCAGTGAAACAGGCTCCCCAGGGAAGTGGTTGAGTCACCATCCCTGAATGTGTTTAAAAATTGTCTGGATGTGGTGCTCGGGGACATGGTTTAGTGGTGGGTTGTTAAGAGTTAGGGTAGTAGGGTTAAGTTGAGGTTGGACTCATTGATCTTGAAGGTCTTTTCCAACCTGAGCAACTCTGATTCTGTGACTCCACTGCCAAAATGCTTCGTGATCTAAGATGAAGACTGTGGCTTAGTTATGAAGCCTGCAGCCACAAAAACGTACTAAATCACCTTCAAATTCTCCTGGTAAGAAACACCACTACAGTGTTATGAATGAGAAAGGAAGTGGGGCAATGAAATATCTCCTATTCAACAGCAGGAGATTTTTTTTCTGTGGAGAGGTTTTTAATCCATAGCCCATGGAATTGGAACACAGAAACATGATAACATGAAATAAAGAGAGATCAAATTCAGGTTTCTGAAATGCTTGAAAAATCAGGTATCTGTTCAATGCCTGGGGTCTCAGTCATTCCCTATCATTCCTCACCCCCATTCTCTCTTCTCCTGGTTTCCTCTTTCCAGAAGTAAGCATGAAAGAAAAGGTAAAGGAGATGCCATACAGACCTCATCATGCTAATAATCAGGAAGTAAATAAAGTGAATAAGAAAGGATGAAATTGTTTATGATGTGTCTGCTTTACCTTGGTAAAGCTCACAGTAAATATCTGTGTGAAAGTTCAGAAGCAACAGATATTATCTGACTGATGGTAATAAATGCTTTCTTATGAACTGATAAAAATACCAACGCACTTCACATCTTTACAAAAAAGAAAATGTGCATATGACTAACTTGTGATTAAATATATTTATAAGAATTTTCCATATAAATATTTATAGAATTTTCCAAAATACTTTGATTCTTCATTCACACTGGTAGTGATCAAGACCCCCAGACACAGGTACGTAACATCTCATTTAGGCATTTAATTGAGTTCCACAGCTTTTGGAAGTAGCCACAACTCATAGGCAGATTTAAAACTTGAGCATTGCTGAGTGTTTGGTAACACAAACATTTAGTTATGGTCCAACCTGTGGCTCTCTGACGAACAATATTTCTTGCTTTCTCAACTCCTGGGGCTCCAGAGGTGGTAGCACTTCTGAACCTCATTGGCTCCACAACTTCAGGATGACTTTTCCAGCTTAATGAAAAAGATCTTCCCACTACAGCTGTCTTCTGAGGCTCTAAAATGCCACCTTAGAGACAAAGAAAACAAAATCCATTGTTTTGTATTTGTATAATTGTATACACATTGTATGCTTGGGCAGATACTTCTGCTGAAGTATGAAAAGACATAGAAGCACTCTGACATGAAAAATATTAACCTTTTAAACAACATAGATGAGTTTTTACTACTAATAAAAACCAATTGCTACTTAACTATGTACATTAATTGCAAGGTGGCACATAAACAGAGCTAAAATACTGTAGTTAATAATGTTTAATAAAAATACATGAAAAGAATTAGTACATTGCTGACTGTGCCAGACTGCAGCACAGGGAAGCATAGTTCATTTCTGCTACACAGAAAATCTTCATTTGAAGCGCCTTCTAAAAACTGCTAAATAGCTGTCTTCTACTGACCCCAATTACCTTTCCTCCCACAACGGAGGAGAAGAATACATAAATCCAAAGCACTTCATATTTGATTAAACAGGCTCTTACCAACAGATTAAGTAGTATTTAATGTTAGATTAAATTAAATTAATTTTTAAGATTAAACTTAAATATTTAACTTGTTTGCTACAAAAAGCAGTGAAGCCCAGAGACTAACCTTTCCCTCTCTGTTTTTTTTCTTTTTGTTCACTGAGCTTATCCAAGGGTAAGTTTGTCATTTCCACCCCGTACACAGTCCTCGCTAGCACCGCTGTCAGAGAGTCCATGATATTGGCCCACTCATTGATGAGCTCCTCCCAGTCTGTCAGGGCAGACAGAACGCTCAGCAGCTCATCCCACAGCTCCCGGGAAATGTAGACACTCAGGTTTGCTCTGATCCAAGCCACAATGAGGGTCTGAGAGAAAAGAAACATGGCACAGTTCGTGCATTTCTGTCAAGATAAATTCAGCATAGCAGCACCGACCTGCATATTAGCACTGATTATTTGTGATGCACAGATTTTATGTATAGCAGTTTTTAATAAAAAAAAAAACCCAACAACAAACCAAAACATTCCCAGAAATCAGTGGGTAAATATCTGTGAAAGTTACAGATTAAAGGAAATCTAAAAATGCCAAAACCCATGTTTCAGGAGGTCTGTATGTTGTCTGGAAAACTGAAAAAATATGCTGTGTATAATAATAACAATAGAATAAAGAACTGTCTCCTACACCTACAGAGCAATGGTAGTGATAGAGTTACACCAGAGACACTCAGACCTAGATATTGTAGCTGACCATGTGAAGTAAAACACGACGTATAAATGTTCTCATCTTTCAATGTTATACAGTTTTGACTTGCCTGCTGAACACTTACATCAGGCCTACACTTCAGAGATGCTTGTTGAAGATATCCCACAAAGATACTGTGACTGTCTTTGCCACCACGGCTGGTAACCCTCTGTTTGGAGCAGTTTACAAAATAATTACTTGTGTTACTGCAAAAGAGGGGTTTTGTTGGGTTTTTTTCTTGTTTTACAAGTAGGTTTCATAGTACCGTGCAATAATACCGAATAAAAACTATGGGTAATCATCATGAAAAAAACAACACAAAAAAAACCAACCAAGCCAATGAATCCCAAACACTCACTCGGAAAAGCAATCCCGACATGCTTTGAGCAAACGTATCCTTTATTTGGTTTTCTTTTGGCTTCTGCATCACAGCTTCTGTTATTCTAAGAAGTATCTGTAGCATCTGTTCCCTGGTTCCAAAATAAAATTGTTCTTTTTATTACGTGTTTTATGAATCATACTTGTTAATTTCCATGTACCAAAACCCCCTCTCAATTCTCCAGTAGGTCTTAGTTATTGAGAACGGGATCCCACTTCAGACTTCACAGATCATCTGTAAAATAACATCAGCTAATTGTGGACTGTGAGAACTAATTTCAAAAGGCAAAGTCAGAAATGGAAACACCAGCCACCGCCTAGAAGTCAGATTACAAGGGTGTAGTTGCAGCAGAACCTGCGATCTCACAAATCAATTCAGAAGCCCGTCACAAACGCGACTTCTGTGGTAACATCTACCCCTGAGTTACCCAGTCTTTTCCCTGCCCAATAATTCTCCCATGAAATTTAAATGTTGATTATTTTCTCTCGCATGATGCTTACCATGTCCTTTTATCCATTGATAGTTCCATTATCATGCGCCTGAAGATACTCAGAACCGCTTTGCAAGCGTCAACTTGCTCCTTCAGAAGCAGAGGGACATCAAGGCACGGTTCCAGTAGGAAAACATTTGCCGAGTTTGTCAAGAATACCTTCAAGACAGGCATTTACAGGCAGTTTACATAGTGTAAGGAATACAAAAAGTCAAGGCTTACAATAAAATACTCGTCCTCCTCCAGCTAAACCTTTCACTTTCCTCAGAGCAAGTTTCATGTCTTACGTATCACTTCATTTTTCTGTATTATTCTAGCAAAAAAGTCTGGTGGCATTTCAGACCCAACAAAGGGCTTCAGACCCAAGCCATGTGTTGCACCGTATGCGGTTTGTAGGTATCTCTTCTCTTCGGCCAGGCAAGAGTAATGCTCCTCTAGCTGCTCATTTCCTGGCAGTATGCGTTTCAACAACCGCCAATATTTCCAATAAACGAGGTTCAGTGAAAGCAAATGTACAGTTCTGATGAATTCCTAATACCCAGGGTAGAAAACCAATGAACCTTCTGTCTTAAAACGCAGACTTCTGCCTCTATGGCATGGTCATATGGTTCAATTTTTAAAAAGTGAAATCGTATTTACAAAACCCACCAAGTGCTGGTAGTTGTTTTCCTTAATCTCATAGACTGTATCATAATTTCTAGTGTACATTACATGGTTACATAAAATTACAGTCTTTCTATACAGCACACCTGTAAAGCAGCTTGAGCACCGGCTTTAACGTTTTTGTCCTCATCTTCTAATATGCACCCTCTGTTAACAGCACTGGTGAAGGAGTATGTTCTTCCCCAGCTGGATGAGCGCTTATGTCCTGAATGGTCAGAGGAAAGCTTTCAAAAACATCATTCCATTAGTGACAAAGCAGAAAGGAACACGTCCGTATTTGTCCAAATTCATGCAACACGGCAAAGGTAAAAAAGGGGGAATTGTCACACCCTCCATTCCTTTCAGCAGGGGATTCATCTCTGTTATTTCTGAGACTCTGAACAGACACAACGTGGAATTAAATTTTCATAAAAGTTTTAAGAGCTATGTTACTCAAAATATTTTGTATCACGTTTTGCAGTCACTGCAGTAATATTTGAATTTAAGTCTGGCAAAACTATGCACCCCCTACAAAAATAATCTGTCAAAACCTTGTAATTCTCACTGTGTTTTTACAACTCAAACCTCTTTCTCTGCACAACAGAACTTCCATTTAAATGGCTTCACAGTGTCAATAGCATCAAAGTCAGCTTCTACTCATGGTTCAATATAGGATACTAAAGAGAATATGCATAGAATTTGTATCTACACTTTAGTTTCCTAGATTAAGGTGTCTGAATCCAATTATTTCATGCAATATCTACAAATTAGTAGACTAACTCTTAAAAGCATTTTTAAGTCTTGATTTTTCCACACCTATTTTCAAATTGCTACTCATTTACAAAGCCAGTTTAAAACTTCAGCGATGTATGAGACGCATAAGAGAACAAAGTATGTAACACTGATACCATACATGTTTACCATCCGTTTGCACTGATGAATCCTCTAAGCTGATCACAGCATCCTGACCATCCTCCTTCTTATCTGGCTCCTCCATGAACACAGGTTTCTCTTGCAGTATCCACTTCCGATACACCTTAACCACTTTCCGTGTTGCAGAGACGTCCGAAGGTGGCAATAAAAAAGCCTAAATTGAAAAGTCAACTCATTTTACTATATATAGGATGTAGACAAGCAGGCACAACTAAACACACCCGCACACCACCACCCATAAATAACGCAGCTCAAAAGAGAAAGGAGACATAATTTTTACTCTTACATCTGTACCAGGAGGAGTTACAATTAATCAACCACCTAGGCATGTTCCTCCATCACTCCCAATCCCACAACTACTCATTCCAAACTACTTCCACGTTGTGTGTGTTTGGACAAAACCCAAAGAGGTGGAGTTTGCTCCCTGACTTAAGGTGGATTCATCTCATGAGCTGTCAGCAGTCGCAGAGGTCTGGCCAGCTACACCTGGGTACTGTGTCACACTGTCTGGAGAAGGTGACTTCACATTTCCTTGTCAGCACGAAGTGCAACAGCCAGCAGCTTATTGCAACGGAAACTGAAAAGTTAACAACAGCAGGTTTAAATACTTGCTTCCCTACAGCAAGTGTATGTCAAATCTCTGAAAAATGTCTTAACAGACACTGGCAAGTTATTCTAGCAGTTGGCTTCTGGCTTTTTCGGTTTCTTCATCCTTAATAACCAAATAATTAAAAAATAAGTAGATAAACAGCAGCTCATCAGCAGGATGCATTACACAGAGCACATTCTAAAAGGCTAAGAAGTATGGTGGAAATGAAAAAGGAAAAATAATAATAAGCAGAGAAATTCACAGTGACTAGTGAGTTCCCTATAAGGGAGAGAGAAACACAAAAGGGATCCAAATACCGTAATCTGTTACAAGTACTGAACGCTGATCATATTTAATAGAGATCAAAACGCTGCACCATGTTGGCCTTTGTTCCCTGGAAGCTGGTCTAACCTCCCATCCTCAGAACATGCCTCAGGAGAGGGCAGCACCCCACCCACAGGGGCCCCTCATGTGCACGACAATCACTCTTTCCTGTCAAAGTGCCACCCCACTCAAAAGCACTGCCACAAGCTGTTCCTACACTGTGCCACACGAGATACTTCACTGTACAGCACATGTGCTCACTCAGTTGCTGGAGAGCATCTCCTGTGCACTGATGTGACCTGGAGCTTCTGACAACCGATTTCTACTTTGGTTCTGAACAAAAGAAAGAATCCATGTGTTTTTATCCCAAATAAGTGAAAAGATGAAAAATACTAGTAGAAGCAATCAATGTTAGAACATGGCAGAAGAGCCAGAGGAGGTTTAGGTTGGACATAAGGAACAATTTCTTCCAGGCTGTCAAGGCCTGGCCCAGGCTGCCCAGGGCAGTGGTGGAGTCCCCATCCCTGGAGGGTTTTCAGAGCTGTGGAGATGTGGTGCTGAGGGACATGGTTTAGTGGTGACCTGTCAAGTGTTGGGTTAACAGTTGGACTCAATGAGCTTCAAGGTCTCTTCCAACCAAAATGATTCTATGATTCTATGTTTGAATAGGCATTACATACTGATGTTGATCACAGCAACAAGAATATTACCATTTCAAATAATAAATTTGCAAGCTAATAGCTCTTTACACATCTTTAAATTATATCATAGTACCAACAACAAATAAAACAGCCCATTCAAATAAGACATGTTGCTGTCTGGCATCAGCAACATGCTTCAATTCTCATTAAAAATGTCCTAATTTTATTGTTACAGCTAGACCTAGGAAGGACTCCAAACCTAAAAGGTTCTTTTGTTATTAGATTCAAATTTGACCAGCTACCTGAGCAACAGCCTTTACAGTGTTTCTCTCATAACCGTAACACTTCCTTTAACAAACATATTCAGTGAAACATAAGCACTTACTTGTCGAAACACCTCATTAACAAAGTTAACATATCCTCGAGTGGATAAGAGGATTCTCTGCACCATCTCATAGACTGTCCGGTGCTGCTCCTCAATGCTGCAGAGGCTGGAATTGCTGAGCCTTCGGTCGGACAAGGTGCTGCTGTTTGAGTGGCTTCTCTCCTGCTCGTTTGCATGAGACATGCTGGTCTCCAGCTCTGCATTTTTGTCTTGGTTTACACCACCAACAGTCTACACAGAAGAAAACACACGACTGATTAAATAACTGAAATAGCGTGCACCAAAAAATCTGCAGTACTTACGCAGCACTCAAGATGCCAGTGCTCTTTTTCACACAACACTCTGGGATCCCGGCAGTCAGGAAGTGTCATTTTCAGTCTCACTGCTTGATATAAGAAGGAATTTGGTCTTATGCCCTTTCATGGTGTACACTTCACATGGGCCTCTCCCCCCAGCCCAGAACAGCTGACTGACTTGTCCACTCCACAGGACAAAAAGAGGGAGGGGGGCAGCAGGGCAAGTGGAGGAAGGCACAAACAGCACAGAGGAATATCCAAGTCTCTTTGTTTTTGGGAAAAGATGGATCATGCCACTATACAGGGCTCACGCTCTTGCACATTATTACGCCTGACAACTCTTCGTCAGGTTTTGGTCTGGCATTGCATGTATTTTGCAACATCTCGAACTGTGTCTGGTTAAAACGATCCACTCAGAAGAGTGGACTAAAAACCCTACTTCTGAGTTACCAGAAAAACTATGTCTGTGGGAACAGCACAGCTGTTTACACAAAAGGTGGAATTTCCAACAAGAAAGAAAAGATCAATTAAAAAAAAGCACTTTCAGTAGGTAAGCTACACTTTGTTGGTTTGGGACTTCTAGAGTGAAAAACTCCCCAGACAACTGATGTGAAAATATAGAGTTCTACCACAATAGTTAATGTATGCTTTTCTGCTAAATCCAGATTGGACAATGACCTACGACTCAAGAGAAGAATCTAAGTTGACAATGATCCCAAACTTTTAACAGGAAGCTGAAGAGTCTCCTAAAAGAAAAAGGATCTATTGCAATAAAATCCATTGTGAAGTCCCTAGTCCTAGGGAAGTCTCAACCAGCAATTTGGAAAGAAAATATTTTTTCACTATCTCATTGTAAACAGCTCCTACACTCAAGAAACACAGGAAAGGAGAGGTAAACTTTAAAGCTCACCTGAATAATTTTAGGGACCATTTCTCCTCCATTTTTTGTATTCTGAACAGCAGTTAGGTATTTCTTCTCAAGAAAGAAAGTAACAAGCCATTTAATAAAAACAACTCGAGCTGCCATATATGGGATTTTGGTGCTATAGACGTTCTCATTGTTTCGTGTTGCAGTAATGTATGCTGGTCTTGGTCTTATATCAGGAATATCTGACAAGAAACAGAAGAGAAGATATAAAGAAAACCTAGTCTTAAAAAACTGTAATTGCTTTCAGACTCTAGTTAAATGTATCTAATGTGTCACCAACAGCATTGTGTCCATGCGAAATAAGAGATGCGAAGACTGGCTGCTCTTATTGTATTAACACTTACATTCTATCATAATTTATAACTCCTAAAGAGAAGCAAGAACATAAAAGCATAGATTTTTTCCCCGAAGGTTACAATTTGTATCACACAAAACAAAGGAAAGCAAAAGAAAAGGGCTGGAGGAAAAAAAAAAAAAAAAAAAGAAGCAAAATCTGAAACAAAGTATGTTAATTTTATAAATTTCACAGAGTTTTATTACTAAAGTAGACTGAGAAAGGAGCAGCTCTGGAACACTCGATAATGCAAAGATTAAGAAGAAACGGGATACTCAGTGCCTTGGAAAGTGAAGTTAACTCATGTGCAGAGAGCACTGCACAAGCTGAAATAAAAGAAAGAAAATGCATGGGAAGAAGCGGAAGACTGACAAAAGGAGATAGGTTGGATCATAATCCAAACCCATGCTTAGATTTAGGAGAAAAAAAATCACTTGTATGTGACTAAAAAAACAAGGAAGGCCTGGTCTCTAGCTGCAAGCACCACAGCTGAAGTGGCACTGATGTGATTTTAGGCACTAAATATTAAGCTGCAAAGGACAGGAGTCAGAGGAGGGAGGGGAAGGATGATGAAGAGGCTGCCATACATCAGGTGAGCATTAACACCACCACTCCTATGAACTCCGATACATAATTCAGTAGAAAATGATGAAAAGTATTTCTGAAGTAACATGCTTTTAGTCCTACACCTGTAGAAGTACATCTCCATTTCCTTTCAGTTGGCCCTTCATGCTCACTTTCTCTTCAAGAGTAACTAATTCAGCTACTCCCTTACACTCAGGCAGCTTGCTGGTTCCTTAAAAAAGACCATCAGAGAGCATGTTCTGCCTTCATTACTGATCACAGGTACAGAGTTCTCACTCACTCCGTACAAATGCTACACAAGTGGAAAACATCCTTGGAAAGGAGAATCAGGCCAGCCGTTCCGCAGCAATGAGCAGCAGCAGCAGCTTCCTGGACTACCTCAGAAAATCAAAAGTTGTGCTAGGAAGAAATCAAAGCATGAGACAAGGCAGGAAAAAAATCCTCAGTCAGCACAACTGTAGTGATGCACCAGCACGTAACAAAGACGGTACTGAGAACACTCACCGCTATTTCTTTTTCTACTTTCAAGACAACATTCACAACTTACCAAGAACAGGTTTGTAGAGGTTGGTTAGCTTGGTAAAAGATGGAAACAAGTGAGGCAGGTAGTATTTTCTAAACAAGGTGAAGAGAAACTTAAACCCGGTGTCTTGGTTCTCCTTATTCTTCCACTCTAAACTTGCAGCCTTTGTCATGGAGTTAAGAAGAAACAAACAAAAAGCTTTAAGGTAATGTGCTACACTGACAATAATTCCACACTGAATCCAAAAGATACGTTATCACACTAACAAGAGAGAGAAAAAATGAGCAGATAACAAGTTCACTGAATCTATATTCAAGATGATCGTTTAAGTTAAACTGATTTGTTTACATCAGTTATGTGAGGCTTTATTAATTTGTTTTCTTTCAAGCACATTTTCTTACATTAATCTGTACCAGATCTTTTTACAAATCTCGAAAAACTGAGTAACTTGCAATGTCTTAGTTTTGCAAAATACACACGTAGAGCTTAGAAACAAGACTACTGAGATTTTGTATCTTTTTATTTTCTATATAAACAAACTGACTCAGAAAATTCTACCCAGTTAAAGGCACAAATTTTCTCAAAGGTGTAGAATTGTTCTGCGTTCTGGCTCCGAGCGATCACTCTGCACTTGCATCAAATCATTTTCATCTCATCTCTTGTCTGTAGCAAGGTTCCTGACCAACCATGCTCCCCTCTACCAAGCAACACAAATAAATGAGTTGATGAGGCACAATGCAGTTGGATCTATAGCGTAGTCAGGTTTTTCAGATCCCAAACACATAATAAGGATATAAAAAGAACACTGAAAATATTTTTAACCGCAGTGTTGTGAGACTCTGATAGGTAAAACAAAGACTGTCATGTGGAAAGCTGAAATTTCCTATAACCAATTTTCAAAATAAAGCATTTATTCAAGATGACAAAACCCCTTCCAAATACCATTTTGGTCTTGCCTTTTGATATTAAAAAAAAAAAAAAAAAGTAGTATCTCAAAGTATTTCCTTTATCTTTATTTTTACTACTGAGTTCTTTAATGTTCATTGTCTATGCAGTTGCCACTTCATGGAAAATGTTACTTCATTTATATTTTTTATATATACATTATCTTAATTCCTTTTTGGTACAGATTAATTTGATCTATCTCTAATTAAAATTTTTGATGTACATGTTACTTGCATCCTTTCTTAGAAAAGTAACCTCAGAAGCCATCTCTCCTTTTTTCTCTCTCTCTCTCTCTCTAGTGGTTCTTTATGTGTCTTCTCAGCTATGTATGTGTCCAAAAAGAACAAACTGGGTCTTTAGTCCACAGCAGTTCTCTAAACGCGACCACAAGCAAATAAAATAATCAGTTATTCTTCAAGTTTGGATAACATTGGTTAATTCTTATCACAAGTGTGAAAAACTTCTTATTTACACCAAAAACAGCCCAAGGAAATACCTCTGGGATGATTTCCCTTTTAAAACCAAGAATAAGAAAATGCAGAAGATGGCTGCTTCCAGGGGAAGGGCAAAACCAGCTCCGTGTAGACACAGCGTAGGCTTAATTTTCTACCACAAGTACACTCCTCCAAACATGAATAGTTAAAAAAAATTTATTCTCCGCACCTGAATCACCATATATTTTAACAGTAGCTGAAGAAAATAGCAGGTTTGGTCTTCAGCAATTTTCTCTCCAGAGACAGCTGGCAAAAGTGGGGTTATTTCTTCTGGAAAAATCTTAGCTAAAATAAAAAGAAGACGTTTTAAACATTTAAAAAAAAAAGAAAATAGTGAAGTGAAAGATATTTTCTAGAAGAAGATTAATTTGAAAAATAATCATTAATGTGCTGTTAAGTTCAACAAAGACCAGTAACTGCTTGGGCTTCCCGCATTCCCCAGGTCCTACTGCATACCATCAAGATCATTAAGGGAGTGGAGCCCCTCCCTTATGAGGAGAGGCTGAGAGAGCTGGGTCTCTTTAGTCTGAAGAAGAGGAGACTGAGGGGGGATCTCATTAATGTCTTTAAATATATTAAGGGCGAGTGTAGAGAGGACGGAGC
>WUAM01000213.1:869758-892790 GCA_024336885.1 Actenoides hombroni
AAACTTTATTGGCATTGTATTTTCTACCATTTTACTGCAGAAAAGCAACTTTCTTGAGTATTATACACCGAGCGCACAGTCCTGAAAGGAAGGAAAGAGGGAAATAAACCTTTAGGCAAATGTGGAGATGTCTGAGAGCGCTTTCAGTCATTCTTACTGGGTGAGTAACACCCTGTTTTAGAGTCTGGTGCCTTAGGAGCTGAGAAGTGTTTAGAGGAGCGCAGCTGGCATCTGCCCCTGGTTTGGGGGGCTGGAGGGATTGTGCTGGGCTGGCAGCACCCCTCAGAAGCCCTGCTAAAGCTTGGGATTGAAACTAGCTAAAAATCCACTCTGGCTTTTTAGGCTTTACTGGGAAAATTTGTTTACAGCTCTGTACTGGGCAGAGGAAGCTTCCACAGCCCTTCTGCAGCACTTATTCACACAAAACTTTAATATTCGATAATGTTATTTAATAAAATCTGTTACAAGGTTCTTAAATAACTCTTTATGACCCTTTTATGATTTATGTCACGACACATAACCTCGGGTGTATATATTTTATGTTATTACAGATGTGTAAACTGATATTAATTGTACACATTTTCCCCTGAAGTATAAGAACTTATTTTTTTTTCCTCTTTTCCCTTGGCTATATAACTAGACATATAATAATTTCTACAGAAGGTAAAACCAGCGCATATAGTAAAAAAATGGATGAAAAATGTTTGTGCAGCTCTGCCTTTCATTTTAAATGAATATAAATGTTCGTCTATGTCATAAATTTAAGCAGCAAGTAAATTACTGCCAAGTTCTGAGCCCATCTCGTGTTTGAATCCTGGAGTAAAATAGAAAACATTTGTTGAATCAGTCTGCTGAAAGCAGCAAGGAAATGATGTAATGTTTATGAAATATGCAGGTTTGATACAATCCAATTAGCACTCTCGGTTGCAGCAGGTTTGCTGGGGGGGGTGACTGGCCATGGAAAACAGGGCTGTCCCCATCAGGAGCAGGGATGGGTGGCTCTAAATCTGTATTTCCAATGGTGCTTTTCATGAGAACTGCTCAATCTTCTCTTTTTCCTGAATAAAATGCCCATCAGCAGCTGCCACGTCCCCATCACAGCATCCCCTCTCTCCAGGGGCTTCCAGGGAACAAACCTGGGAAGCTTACCCAGTATGGCCATGCCCAGTGAAATGAGGCCGGGATGTGTGATAACATCCCAAAGCAGAGAGACAGCCCCAGGACCTGCACCTTGGCTTTCTGAAATCCTATGATTTTCTACCCCATAACCCATCTCTGCAAAGGATAACCCCAGCCAAGGACATGGCAGCATCAAAAAGGAGGAGAATCAAGCCAAGATACCTTTCTCTTCAAATGTGATTTACAAAACATTTCAGCATCTGGAACGAAGGACATTAGTTTTGATTATTTCCTTATGATATTGATTCAATTTGTTATACTTCAAGCTATTATTGTTTTCTCTTCTATCTCTCTCTCACTCTGTTCTTCTCTTTCATCCCCATATTTCTGTTCATTTGTCAAGCGCAGCTAAGGAAAGAAAAAAATCAGCAGCAGGAAAAAAAAAGAAAAAAAAAAGAAATATGTCATCAATGTGGCCTTTTTTGTTTTACAGCATTAAATGAACTGCCTGCCTGGGCAGAAAAAATAAAGTGAGTATTTGAAGTTTGACATTATAACAACTGAAAGCGAAGCATGAAAGTGAGCCAGTAATCAAATATTCAGGCACTGTATTTACACAGAGCTCTGCTAACGATGGTGTAAGGCCACCGATGGATGCACACATGTGTCTGCCGTGTCATGGGCTGCAAGCTGACGTGAAGTTAATGTGAACTCACAAATATTACATTAAAAGTTGCTGTCCTGGGACAGCACAGGGATGTGAGCATCACT
The DNA here is from genome assembly GCA_024336885.1 of Actenoides hombroni. Taxonomy (NCBI): domain Eukaryota; kingdom Metazoa; phylum Chordata; class Aves; order Coraciiformes; family Alcedinidae; genus Actenoides; species Actenoides hombroni. The sequence continues at coordinate 871,649 of WUAM01000213.1, forward strand.
TGAAGCTTTAGAAATCAGTGAAAGCTGTAGAAATCAGCCTGGACGTGCTGGCAGATTTTCCCAACAGCTGGGTCTGGTGGCCACAAGGCTTGTTCTCCACCCTGCATGAGGACTGCGGTGCTGTCCCATGGGCCAAGAGGCCACTTCTTGCCTGTTGACATGCCCATCCCGAGGAAGGAGCAGAATGGATCTCTCAAGCTCCTCATCAAACTGGGCCATAATGGATTTTTTGGCTCACTGGCCAAACCAGACATAAAAAAAACCCCAACTCAGCACATGTTGAATCTCAGCTTTTTGGGGAAAAATATAAAACCTAAAACATGTCATGTTGGGTCAACCTGAAACATTGTCTTTGACTCATATCCGAAGTACTTTGTTTTGCTTTGCTGAGTTATTTAACTCGTTTGTTCTAACTTTTGTCTTTTAATTTAGATCAATTCAGAAACAAACAAATGCTGTTTGGGAACAAAAGGCTTAAAGGTTTTGCTTGGGAAATGTCAAATATTTTAGCAAGTCTACAGTGAAATGTTTTGACATTTGACACAAAAAAAAAAAAAAAAAAAAAGGCATGCTTTTTTTCTAGCTGAAATCAAAAGCTGAATTTGACCTGAAAGTGTGAAGAGTTTTTCTTCTCTTCTCTTCTAAAACTCCATTTGTAAATGAAATTCTTTTCAGTGGTGAAAAAAGCCCATATGCCCAAGTGTAGTTCTATTCTCCTGGTACACTGGAAGCCTCCAGAAACCCTGTGCTCTCCTGCTTAGGAGGTGCCTGACCTGGATGGGCAGGGCTGGGACACTCATGGATCTTCTTTTTCCAACCCACAGCTATTCAGACGGAATGAAAATGCACCTGTTAATAACCATGTGGGACATGGCTCTTCTTTATAGGTAAGGACCTTGGCCTACACATCATCTGCAAATCACTCCGACACCCTTTTGTTCCTCACACACACCCCTGTTAAACCCTCCTCCTGTTAGATGGTCAGGGACCTTGATCTCCATTCAGGGAATAGTCAAGGCTGATGCTGATTTTGGTGGTGTTTGCTACTTCAGTGTGGTTCTCTACTTGCTGCTTGGTCCCCTTGGATGCCTGTGCTCTTTACAAGTTGGCCAGTTGCTTCATCTTGAGCAAGCCCAGTTTATTTAACTGGGTTTACAGTGGCCTGGGTGTTGCAGCACACACTTAATAAATTACCAGCCGGTAAGAAACGGGTTTGGACAATAGGGAGAGACAATAGCCCAGATTAAAAAAAGAGTAAAAGTCACGCCTGCTTTGAGGAAAGCAAACATGACGTTGCTGCCAGCAGCCATCCCACATGGCTCTGAGCTTGCGTTTTCCACATCTCCCATGCCTTATCCAACTAACCCTTTTTCTGGGCATTACCATGGCAGATCAGGCTGAGAAACCCAACTTTGGGGTCAGGCCAGTTTCTTTTGTTGCATAAATTATAGAATCATAGAATGTTTTGGGTTGGAAGGGACCTTTCAAAGTCATCTAGATCAACCCTCCTGCAGTGAGCAGGGACATTTGCAACTAGAGCAGGTTGCTCAGAGCCCCAGCCAACCTCAGCTGGAACGTTTCCAGGGATGGGGCATTGACCACCACTCTGGGCAACATGGGCCAGGGTCTCACCACCCGCAGCATTAAAAATTCCTTACTTCCTTCTCTGTGATCTAAATTGAGGGGGCTCAGGAGCTCTTCTGGCTGCTGAAGTGACGCATGAGGCTGCTCTGCTCCCTACCCAGGCAAGAATTGCAATTCCTCAGCTCCTGGCTGCTGGGAAAGTTTACTGTGGAAACTGATACCCTCCTAAAAGTCATCCTTCGCGCTGGTGTCACCGCAGGTAGGGCTGGGTGAGAGGATTACTCTGGGCCTGCCTGCCGCGCCCATTGTCCTCCCAAGCATGAATGAATGGGGTAATTTAACCCCGAGAAGATAACAAACCCACCGTGTCCGTTCCAACAGTTGGTATTAGCATTTCCCATGAAGCTGCCGGGTGTTGGCTTAAAGGGTCTTTTATCGAATTATCAGGAGATCTGGCTCCTTCCAGGTGATGAGTGTCTCTGTGACTCAGACGCTCTCTGCTCCTCAAAGAACAGGCAGAAAAGTTTTTATTACTGCCAATTCTTGTCACAAGTCTGTCAGGAATTTGAGGCAGGACTGACAGGCAGTGGGGACCACGTCCAACACAGAGTCCACCATCCCATTGGAGAGCTTTTCCTCCTTGGACAAAACCTGCACCCAGGGAACTTTATGAAGTATTTATCCACTGTTCTGATTACGCACTAATATTTGACCTTCAAAGTGGGAGGTAAAGAGGTATTAATTGTATTGGTTTAGACCAATACTGAGAATGCTTACACCAATTGATATCAAAAATTATGAAAAATATACCAGTCTAAGGTTATGCCAGATAATTCAACTGGAAATCGGTTGTTTGACAACATTTATGGATGGACAATTTCCACAAGTAGCTAGGCATGTTAAGCCAGGCAGCCTGGTACAGACCAGCAAATTTCCTGGCTGATGATAAGAGGTTAACTGGAACACCTTAACTGGCTAGCTCCAAATTTATTGGCTCCTTAAGCAAAATGTGATTGTTGGCATCACATCCTTGCTTTCTGCTCATTTGCTGCATCTGCCCAATCTTCCTTGATTGTCATCACTCTGGATTGGAGAAGATCCAGCCATGGCTAGATGGGATGGGTGGGTTTGCCGTCAGTGGTGGGCTTTGGGTCTCACACTGCTGTGGAATAACTGGTTTGCTTCATTTATCTGCAGGATTTATCTGGTTTGCTCAATGTTTCAGCGCCCACCTTCACAAAAGGCTGCAGATGTTAGATGAGAATTTTAATTCCACCCCACGTCAGATTGTCCAGCAGATGAAATGCTCTGGGAACACATCTACCCTTGCAAATGTTCAGCATAAACCAGCCTATCAGTTTTATGAAGCAGGATGCAGGGCAATTTAATAGCCTCGTTTAATTCAGTAGAATTCATCCAGCTTAAGTATTTTTCCATCTTCTCCTCAGCCTGTTTTATGATTTATCAATTACCTATTTCACATATATCATAGGTTTAACTTTTTCACTCTGTAAATCATATTCCTGGATGAAGAAATGGTTGGTTTTGGGGTTTTTTACAACTGAAATAAAAGCCCTGACACTTCTCTCTGTATAAGATGCATAATACTTTCTGTGAAATATTTAAAACATTGTTTACAATAGATGCAATTCAGCAATGAGTCAGAAGATTTGCAGGATGTTTGGGAGGTTATAGTGACCTTTTGAGGATAAACTGTATTAAGAATTAATCTTTCCTACAAATAAACCAGATTTCCGTCAATAGGTGGATCGGGGTTGGGGGGGGGGGGGTAGTCGTCCCCTAAGAACACCGCTCCTTTTGGAGGAAGCCTCTCCTTTAGCTTTGCTGTCATCTCAGATGGTTGGAGAGAAGCTGCCCTTCCATTCCAATGCAGAGATGACTTTTCATTGATGATGGGAGGTTTGTGGGTGTCCTCCCCCAGAGCCTTATTTTGTAAAGTGCTTACTGAAATGCTGCCTGAAAAAACAAACATGAAACTGAAATCCCTCACCCACATCCCGAGGGGACGTCTCCATTCACTCCGGCAGGCACTGACCCAGGCTCTGGCTGGGCAGAGGCAAGGCAATATAATTACAACGGCACTGCCAAATTAAAGTCAAAATTTTGTAATTCTTTTCTTTTAATTGTCCATTGTATCCGATCCTGCCCGACTCTCGGAGACGTTAAAAAAGAACAGACCACTGGGTAAAAATCCTGGCTTCATGGAGGTCAACGGCGGAACCTTCCATGGGCTGGATGAGCTCACAGACTCTCCCCATGCCTGCTATGGCTTTATTTATGGTGTGGTTAAATGAATGATTGTCTAACACAGATGCATAAATGACTCCGAACGAGACCCAAGTCCCTACAATGGCTGGTTCTGCATAGAAATGTGGTATTAGGCTATCACTGTCCCAGAGACTTGTGGGTCAGGGGCTGAAGAGAAAAGATAGGGAGAAAGCACAAAGGCTCACCTATGGATTTTAAGCCAGGTGGTAAATTTTGCCATTTTTTGCTCAAACCCACATCAGGGGAATTGTTACTTGGCAAAAATACCCCAAAAAAGCATCAAAGTTACACAGGAAGCTTGCACCAGAAGAGAGTAAAGGCTGAAGCCCACCACAGAGCCCCTCTCCTCAGCAGTCACAGATCCTTTTTATGGTCAGTAGCATTCTTGATCCATCAGCATCTAAGCAATAGGGACCAATTTACTGAACCGATGTGATAATTAAGTAGGGTTTTATGGATTCAACTTGGAACGTGACCACTGGCAAAAATGGTTTTAATTTGAGGTTTTAACATGGAAAATAAACCTTTTGCAAAAACAGAATCACCCATTAAAGTTGACAATACTGTGGAAAACATTCATCTTGTCCTCAGAAATGTGTGTCCTTTACGTTCTAAAGATGTATAACAGAAAACATGATCAGGAGCATTAGAGGGTTTTTTTCTGTGCCAGGAACTGGACGGTTGCAAATGCTTTCAAATGGAAACAACTCAGAAATTTGAAAAATGTTTGCAAAAAAAGACATTTTCGCTTTTCAACCCACTCTGTTATTGATTTTCCACGATGAATAAGGAATGCTTGTTGAATTTTATGGAAACTGATAGTGGGACTATATGAAACTGGCCATAAAAGATAACAGATTTTGTTTTAAAGTCAGATAAAAGTTATAGTCCCGTGTTATTTGGCATATGAATTTCCTATGATACCAATAAAAATGTTAGATATAAAGCATTTCCTGAGGAACGTTTGTAACCCCCAAATGATTGTGGTTATTTGCTGAGGAAAATAGGTTTTATTCCGAACAATAAACCTATGCAGATTTATTAACCTGGGAAGAACACAGCTCTTCCATGTACCAATCCACTGCGAGCTGATGGAATTAATAACGCCGATATAATGAAAAATATCTTTTTACACTCCAAAACCACTGCCTGCAGAATGTCACACATAAAAGAGTTTGCTTAGCAGCCCTTTAGCTCTCTTTTTTTCCCCATTCTTTGCAGAAGTCTTCATTCACAGTGGGTTGGTTCTGTTTAAAGGGTGATATTTGCCGTGGATCGCGTTACCGCAGCGCTAGTCCCTGTAGATGAATGAAAGCTGAGCATGAACTAACAAGAAAAACACTCAGAAAATGAAAATGCGAAACAACCGAAAACGCCACTCATGCTTTCAAGGTGATGGCCAGCGAGCACGGTGGGCGCTTGTGGTCCTCCCAAGAGAGCACCTTCGCTCGCCTTTGCTGCAGGCGTAAATAGCCTGAGCCCCCCCCGGGATTCAACTGCTGACATTTAAGTGGAGAGAAGATTGAATGAAGTTTTTCACCTTATCATGCAATTTTATACTTTTTTTTTAATGTAGGGGTAGCTGCCTTAAACTAAGAGCTGCAGCAAACAGGCTCACTCGCTCACCAGCTATCAGCTGCTGGGGTGAGGTGGGGATATTTTTGGAGGGTGTCTTCTGTCTGGTTTCATAGAACCATGGAATCATCTTAATTGGAAAAGACCTTTAAAATCATCAATTCCAACCATTAACCCTACTCTACCAAGTCCACCACTAAGCCATATCTCCAAGCACCACATCATCATGTTGGGTTAATCATCACCAGCAGCTGCTGGCCCAAGCAGTTGAGAGGGGCTGCATCTGAGAGGTGCCCCAGCTGGAATAAACAACTGAACCAGCCAACAGGATAGTCAGTACCATGCCCCTATATAAGAGGAGGGCCAGCCTGAGGCAAGAGTGCCTGTTTTCAACTTGTTTCAGTATGGCAGGAGTATGGAGAGTTGGTGTCTTGGACACAGGTAGAGCCTCCTGGCTTCTATCACTTGCTTTATATATTATTTCATCAGTATTATTGTTATTTTCTTTGCTCTTTGTGTTGTTGTATTAAACCGTCCTTATCTCAATGCCTGGGGTTTCACCTTTTTTAAATTCCTTCTGATTCTCCTTCCCATTCCCCAGGAGGAGGGGGTGGGAAGAAGTAAAGCCAAAAGTAGGGGTAAGACACAAGAGGTAAATCCTAAAACAGGCAGCTGAATACAAGGCTTGCTTTAATTAGCAATTAAAGCCAGTGTGAAGATAAGATTCAGTTTGAAGAATAAAGTTGTTTTTTTTTCCCTAACATTGCTTCTTTTAATTTTTCTTAATTTTACCCTGAAAGCAGGTACCACTGTTTCATTTTTCCACAGTTGAAGACAGTCATCCTGAGCAATGGTATATTCTGCCAATGTTATACATTTTGGAGCATGTAACATAAAGTGGTTTACCCCATCTACTGCCTTCGCATCCTCCGGATGATTGGAAGTGGTGGGACAGCAGAGAGTTCCTGGAGAAGGAAGCCATCATGAGTCCCATCCCACCTCAGTGTGTGGAGCAGAGAGAATGAGGAGGGTGTGACAGCATTTTGGGGAAGGTCTGGACCCCGTAGGCCTCATTTCAGGCTGAGGAGATACCAATAGCTGGGGCCAGTCACAAGTGGTGTTCCTTGGGGCTCAGTGCTGGGACCATCTCTGTTTAACATCTGTATTAATGATCTTGATAAGATCATTAATAATAAGATAGAGGTAAGATATGAGATAAGAGAGACTTGGATAGATTGGATTCATGGGCCAATGTTAACAGTGTGAGCTTCAATAAGGCCAAGTGCCAGGTCCTACACTTGAGCCAAAACAACCCCAGGCAACGCTACAGGCTTGGAGAAGTGTGGCTGGAAAGCTGCCTGGTAGAAAAGGACTGGGGGGTTCTAATTGACAAGAATATGAGCCAGCAGTGTGCCCAGGTGTCAAAGAAAGCCAATGGCATCCTGACCTGTATTAGAAATAGTGTGAGCAGCAGAAGTAGGGAGGTGATTGTGCCCTGTACTCAGCACTGGTGAGGCCACACCTTGAGTATTGTGTCCAGTTTTGGGCACCTCAACACGAGAGAGATGTCGAAGTGCTGGAGTGAGTGCAGAGGAGGGCAATGAAGCTGGTGAAGAGCCTGGAGAATAAATCTTATGAAGAGCAATTGAAGGAGCTGGGACTGCTTAGTTTGAGGAAGAGGAGGCTAAGGGGAGACCTTATCACTCTCTACAGCTACTTGAAAGGACATTGTAGAGAAGTTGGTGCTGGTCTCTTCTCACAGGTAATTGGCGATAGAACAAGAGGGAATGGATTCAAGCTGCAACAGGGTAGCTTTAGACTGGACATTAGGGAAAAATTTTTCACAGAAGGAGTAGTCAGACACTGGAATAGGCTGCCCAGGGAGGTGGTTGAGTCATCATCCCTAGATGTGTTTAAGGGTTGTTTAGATGTGGTGTTGGGGGACATGGTTTAGGGGGGAACTTTGTAGAGTAAGGTTAATGGTTGGACATGGTGATCCCAAGGGTCTTTTCCAACCTGAATGATTCTATGCTTCTATGAATATGACTGAAGGAGCACTCTAGAGCTGCAGATGCACAGTGCTGCACACCCTCTCTGAAGCCTCTGAGGGTCAGAAGACGAGGACAGCTGAACCTCATCTGTGGGCTCTGCCTTTTCCCATGGCAGTGTGTTCTCCCCTGAGTATTGTGTCTTTTTGTAATAATTCACCTTAAAACCACCTCTGAAACTACCACTGGAGAAGCAGGTGAGAAAATCTGTTTCACCAGACTTTGGTGCCTCCTTTCAGAGTCCATCATGTCTGCCGATAGCTGTGTTTATAGAGACCAGTGCTAATGCTCTCATCCCATGAAGCTGGGGTAGGCAGAAGGACACATGGGCCACAGCTCCTGCCTGGCCCCATCGCCCAGCCCAGCTGAGGTCTGGCTGGGCACCTCCAGTGCAGCCAGAGAAAGCACTTAGAGCCACATAACCACAGGCATACCCCATCCCCCACCCCAAAAATATTATAGATTCACCTGACACGTGACACTTGCAAACAGTAGTGAGAGGGTTAATAGAGGAGATTGGATTTTGCACAAATCAGCACTTTCTGCTTTTATAAATGTATGTATCTATATATAGAGAGAGGGGTGACCATGTCGGCTAAATTTCACAATTTTATAAAGCAGAACCTCCGTCTATGGGCCACATATGAAGCCAAACAGCATGTTTGCAGGTAATTAGTGTTTATAATCAGTTTGTAAAGCTAAAGTGACTCCAGATCTCAATGCACTCAAGAATTAAAAAAAAAAAAATATGTAGAAAAGGTTGGGTTTTTTTAGCTTTGCGCAGGCATGCAAATGCCAAATTAACATCTGCATACAATATATGCTCTGGTCAGACCCAAAATATTGTTGTGGTTATGGCCAATTCACTTAAGAGATGATATGTTTGAAACCTCACATTAGTATAGATGAAATGTTTTCTGTTCCTTTAACTTTTTTTTTAGGGTCGGGATTTTGGTTTTTTTTCTTAAGTTAAAGTTTCACATTAATGGTCCTTATAAACCACAGCTGTTTCCCTGCACTATATAACAATAGTGTTTTGTACATGAGCAAGTTTGGAAATCTTCATGCTTACTCAATTCTTCCAAACCCAAAAGCAACCCCACTTGTTCCTGGAAATGGAAGAGGTATCTGTAGCGTTCACAAAACAATTAGATTCCTGACAAATTCTCATAAAGATGATGGTTTGTTATTGCTTTGCAGATGAGATGAAATTCAATCTTTGAGTCAGATGAAATTTGACAATTTTGGCTCTGGGACCTTTTTTTCTGTTATTGCTGTGGAGAAAGTGAAGCGGAGTGGGCTACTTCACTGCAGTCTCTCCAGGGATGGAGGCACCTCTTGGGTGCTGGGAAAGGTGAGTGGTGCCCCTCTCCTTGCCAGGGAGTGCAGCTGGTTGGCTCATCATATATTGAGCATAGCTCCTATTATGCTTTCATGGCGAGAACAGGCTCCTGGGAGCTCAATCTGCTTGTGCAGCCTCTGGGCGAAGCTGTCAGGTGAACAGCCTGCAGGTCTCCTCTGAGGAGCACCAGCAGCAAGAGCCAAAGCTCTACAATTACTTGGTGACTGATGTCTTTGTCATGCAAGGCTTTTTTCCCACGTGGTCATCCTCAGAATATGTTTTTTAGATGAGGACTTGGAAAAGTGCTTTGCCCTCCCAGAGTGCCCCCATTATGCTGTGTTCCTTCTTCCCTGTCCTCTTTTGAAAACTGAGTTCAGTTTTGGACCCCTCCCTAGAAGAAGGACACTGAGAGGCTGAAGCATGTCCAGAGAAGGGCAACAAAGCTGGGTAAAGGTCTAGAGCACAAGTCTTGTGAGGAGCAGCTAAGGGACCCAGGGTGGTTCAGCCTGGAGAAAAGGAGGCTCAGGGGAGACCTTCTCGCTCTCCACAACTCCCTGAAAGGAGGTTAGAACTCTTGGTGATGTTGGCCTCTTCTCCCAAGGAACAAGTGTCAGGGCAAGAGGAAATGGCCTCAAGTTGCACCTGGGGGCAGTTTAGGTTGGACACAAGGAAAAATTTCTTCCCTGCCATAGCTCTCAAGGCCTGGCCCAGGCTGTCCAAGGCAGTGGTAGAGTCTCCATCCCTGAAGCGGTTTCGAAGATGTGGGCATGTGTTGCCAAGAGACTTGGTTTAGTGGTGACCTGGCAGTGCTGGATTAATGGTTGGCCTTGATGATCTTGAAGGTCTCTTCCAACTAGAACAAAACAATTCTATGATCTGTTCCTGACTGTACTGGCCAGGCTGGGACAGCAGGGTCTGTGCAAAGTTACCCCACATCCCATAAGGCTGTTGTGCTGCTGCCCATCAGATGTGCGTGTACCTCTGCATGTGACCCTGACCCATCCATCTACTGCATTTATCCTGCAGTGAACCTCCAGCTTAGCCAGTCACCATGAATAGCCCTCAGTAGAGTCAGGTGGTCCAGATTTGGCCGACAAAGGTAGCTCCTTCCTTCCTCACAGTGGCATACTCACGCTAGGAGCAGAGAAGGGGACATTCATGAGGTAGGTAAGTTGCTGGTGATGGAGTTAAAAGGGCCTGGGTGAAGCACCGCAGAGGATTTGGGGAACAAACTAGTGGCAAAATGGGAGAAATTCTTCAATAAACCTATGTAAGAACATCCTGATGTGGCCACAGAGGTGGCCACTGTTAGCGTAACAGTTCCCTACCTGCATGTTCACACTTGCTGGTGGTCTCTAGGCCATCCTGTAAGACCCACTCAGGAGCCAGGTTGGGAAGCCCTAGTACACATTGCTCAACCTTTAAGTGCCTTTGCAAGCCCAGGAAGCCACAGGACCTTATGCTGCAGGGTCCAATGATAGAGCTTGGCTTTGAGAGATGTGGCTGGTGCTCTGTGGCTTTGGAGGTCCCTGGATGACTCCACTGGTGACCACAGGAAATGATAGGCATGTGTGAAGACACTGCTCTGCTGCCAAAAGCAAGCAGAAGATTGAGTTCCTGACAGAGAGTATTTTATTCTCACTTTCAAGCAGATTATGAAGCAGTTTATTGCTTGTGGGTTTTGTTTGTTTGGGTTTTTTTCTCATCACACTTCATCTTTCTTCAAGCCTCCAGTTTTCCAGGAGAGGTTTTGAAGTGGCCTCATTTGTAATCTGACCTCGCTTCTTGTCATGTTTGCATCATCAGCTCTGGGGGCTGTGCTAGGATGCTGACAAGTATTTCTAACTTTAAAATATGACTCTTTGGCAACCCAGAGAAGAAAAAAAGACAAATACACATCTGTCATCAGAGTATTTCTGCAGAAAAGGGATGAGGGTTCATGGCACAGCACAACTGCAACCATGATTGCCCAGAGTTGCCTGGATCCAACCCCGGTTTACTCTCACTGGTTATTTCTAGCCTAGTTATTTTCTCCTGAGGGGACAGTAGAAACTGTAGCCCAAGAAACGTGAGGAGCTGATGGGAGCTGCAGTTCCAAACCCTGCACATCTCCACAAGTCTCCTGTCTTCTTCTGGGGATCAAATGGAATCAGAAAAAGGCTACAGCAAACTGTGGTCCTCTTCTGCTGGTTACCACACCACAGGGCACAGATGCCATTGAGCCCTGTGCATGGCTCCACAGTCCTGCTGGGCCATGGCACATCCCACGAGCAGCTTTAGGGCTTTTTGTAAAGGCATGAGGTTTGGCAGGTCCAGCCAAGGCCACTGCAACTGAGATCAGCTGGCCAGACCTCCTTTTTGGCAAAGTGAGGTCTTCTCTGTAGGAAGGGGACAGAACAACGCCGGCTTAGAGCAGAGGCCATTACAGATCCTATGAAATAAGCAGGGACTATTTTAAGGCCACTTCCCAAGGCTTAGAAAACCTGCCCTGACTATTGATCCATCCCCTTCCTCATGCAAAGACCTTCTGGCCATTGCAGCCCTGTGTGCCTGAGTAAATGGTCTCAGAGACATCTGTCTTTTTCACATTTCTCATGACAACCAGTTGCCTGATGGCCAGAATTGACCCAAATGAGCATCACAGAAGACATAGGCAGACAGGACTTGGCCAACCATGAAATCTGATAGAACTCTGTCAGAAACATTCTTTATAATAAAATTAAAGTACCTTAGTTTGTGCTTGTGAGAAGAGACACGTCTTCACTGCCTTGGTGAGCTACACAGATTTCTGCAGTCCTGAGTTTTTTAAACAAAATTCAGGTCTATGTAGATTTAGAACTTCTATCAATCCCTTGGTTCGTCAGGAAACTCTTCAAGAGTTGAGAGCTTTACATGCCTCTGCAAGTTTGAAACCAACAGCTCTTTCAGCCAGCCTTGAAATGAAAAACGTAAATATGAAATATTAAAACCAGATCTGCTCTAGAGAAGAACTTTGACATTGCCGCAAATCTGAAGAAGAAAGGGAAAACTCTGGCATATAAATTGAGGATGACATCACTTGCTGAGAACCTGATGCCAAAACAGTGCTATCTCTGGGAGAGCTTCAGTGAAAGCTTTTGTCATCTTTGCCAGGTTAATATAACTTTGAGATAAAAGAGTACTTTCATATTTATACTGCAGTTTGGGGGACAGGAGGAAGGGAGGGAGGGTATTTTCCCTGAAGGAAATATCACATCCATATCTGTAGTATCAAGTCAAGGAGCAGAAGACTTGTCATCTTTGTGCAAGTCATTGACCTTCCTTCCCCATCTTGCTCCAAGCACAATGCTTCTGAAAGGCAACCAAACCCCTCACTGCTCCTTGGTGGCTGAGTAATGCTATACTTAGGGTTCAGGACTACTTTTTTTTTTTCCCCTTCAAATTATCTTCACCAGCTTTCTACAAATTATTGAGGGGAGCCTTTGTCAAAACTGTGATGCTGCCACTCTCCTTGAGTTCTTCTCAATCAATTTGGGAAGGGTGTCCAAAAAAAAAAGAGAAAAAAAGATATATAACTGTCAACAAACACTTTTCTGGAAAACAGCTTCTTATCAAATGCAATCTTCATAACTCCCTCCCTGTGGGAATCCTGCTTTGGCCCCGAGGTTGTTCCTTTGCAGTACTCCCTGTAATCCAGGTTCTGTCACGAATCGCTGATGTTGTTTCCAACACTGCTCAGTGAGCTATAAAGCAAGACAGCCGCAGGTCACCTCTGTGATAAGGTCTGAGGCTTATATGTTGGGGGAATGATGGAAAAAAAGAGTGGTTCACATCTTCACACTAGAATTCAGGGAGTGTAGTGCATTTTCTCCAGTTATCCACAGCGGTCAGAGCTCACACGCATGCACAGCCTGTGCACAGCCCCAGCAAAACTACAGCAAAGGAAAGAAATCCCACAAAAAGTTTTTGGGTCCCATAACCACAGCATTCATATAAAGGCTGATGCACGTGGTGGATTTGCAGCCGTGCTGGGCTCAAGCCCAGGCAATTGCTGACCTCTGCACACCACAGACTGGCTCTTGACGACGGTAGTTGCTTTCCCTCTTAAGCTTCAGCTTATAAACGTCTCTCAGCACCTCCAGGAAACAAAAGCCTCTCGCTGTCAGGACAGACATCTTGGACACCAAGCAAGCAGCATAAATATTGCCGCTCGGCTAGGTGCCGATGTGAGCAGGAGCTCGTGTGAGCAGCGTTACAACTGAAGAGATTATCGTGGTCACCTCTGGGACTTTACAGGTAATGCATCTGGTCTAGCTGTACATTGCATCTCTCCCTATAGGGGCTATCCCAGCAGGACTGCAGAGCTCAGTAAGCAGACCTCAGGCGAAGGCTCTCCTTAGGGTGATGCGCATCATCACAGTCATCTCTTTCTTGGGAAAACTCTGGTTTTGCTCAAGCTAATGCCAAGATTCCCCTTGGCATTCAAGGGGGCTGGGCTTTCACATCTTTTCTTTAGAGATCTTGCTCAGGAGCATTGAGGAGGCTTCATTGTGGCTGCTCTGAGGAGACGAGGTGATAAGGTGTTGGCCAACATATTGCTGGTGTGCAAAGCACCAGAGGCTGGTCCTGCCGCTGAGACCTGGGACAGCAGGAACAATAGTAGCAGGGGACAGCTGGGAGGTTACCACTGCACCCAGAAGCAGATGCTGGTTCACAATCAGCCTTTACATGTACATCGTGGTGGAGCTTCTTGTCACGGGCCAAGAGCAGAACCCAAGAGGACTTTGCAGAGTGGTGTTTAGAGAAACAGTAAACCTTCTTGTGGAGAAGTCATCCCAGACACCTGCCCAAGACAAATCTCCCACCAGAAATGACTCCCTTAGGAATGCTAAAGCAGGGGTGCCAAAGGTAGATCACCTGAAGCAAGGCAAAGACCCTCCTCACTGCTCACATCCATCGGCTTTCTGGCAGAGGGCATGGGCGGTGGGTTTGTAACCAGAGCTGCTAGGGAGAGAGATGGACAAAGGAAGAGGGACACGGCAGCGGGAGCCACCTTTCAGAGGCATGAGCTTTATGGGCTGCAACCCACCCTGGGCAGTGCAAACTCATCCTTATCAACGTTTACATCAAGGCTTGTCTGAAGCGTGTTCAGGTTTCATCACCTCCCATGTTTGGGTTCTCCCCCTGTCAAATACATGTGCTGTTAAATAAGGAGATTCAAACGAGGGAAGGGTGACTGTCGGGATACGTCGGGATAGCCCCTGCTGAGGGTGAACATTTCAGGCACGTGAGGTTCTGGGGGGTGTGGGAGAAATCTGATTTATTCGCTCGGTTCAGGCCTGGAGAGCAGGTTGCCCGGGATGCAATCACCTCAGTGTCCCTGTGTCCCGGGTTGGGCTCGGGTTAATCATCACCAGCAAGCTGCGGGCTCGAGTAGGTGGGAGGGGCCACACCCGGGATAAACGACGGAAGCAGCCAATGGAATAGTCGGTACTGCACGGAGCCGTGCCCCCTATATAAGGGGAGGGTTGGGCCAGGGTGAGGGTGTCTCTTTTTAACTTGTTTTGGCTTCATCGTGCGGCAGGAGCAGGAAAATCGTTTCGGGCACCGGCAGAGCCTCGAGGTTTGTATCACTCGCTGTACATGTTATTTCATCAGCGTTATCGTTATTTCTGTTGTGTTCTTATCTCTCTGCGGTGTTTTAAACTGTCTTTACTTCAGCCCATGCGTCTCACCTGGGATTTTTTTTTTTTCCTTCTTCCTACTGGTTCTCTTTTCCATCCCCCTGGGGGGAAGGGGGGTATTTGTCGTGTTTAGCTGCTAACAGAGGTTAAATCGTGACGGTCCTTTTGTTGCTCGATATGGGACATGAAGGGTTTGAGATAAAAACAAATCTGAGCAGAGTGTGTTTAAAACAATTTTGTTATCTACACTTTTTGTGTTGGTTAAACAATGCATGGTCATGATGCTGGCCCATCTGCTTGCATGGTGGTGTTACGTGAACCCTTAGGTGATCTCTGTGCTCCCTGGGGTGATGTTCAGCATCTCTGGGGAATAGACCATCCTGTTGTGCTACTGCATATTGTCAGCCTATGATATGATTGTACTACTGATCATGAGGTTTAACTGGTCTCTGTGTGTGGCCTTGTCACTTATTAGTGATTGATCTTGCCTAGTCTATGGATGAGATAGAGGAGGAGAGACTCTCAGCTTTTAAGAACTGTAGGTATCCTTGGGATGTCTAGGCCAGTGTGTTCTTAGGGCAGTGGTCACCTCCAGTGTTCTGGAATTACACCCCTGAACAACTGCAGAATCCTGACAAACAAGTGAAATTTGGAAAGTCTGTTGTCAGCCTGGCAGTTCCAGAAAGACTCAAATCACTGCCATGTGCTGGGGCCTGGCCCATGCCTAATGAGGTCTTTTCAATACTATTCAGTGCCCTCAAGGAGAAGAGAAGACCTCTGGACATAAAACCCAACTGGCAGGAACTACAACTATTACAACCCTTTGACAATCACTGTAGCTACTCAAACCCTGGCAGCAGGTGCTGCAGCAGAAGTAGAGAATCAACCCCTGCTGGAATCGGTTGCTCCAATACAAGAAAAAAAAAAAAAATACAAAAAAAATCAGTTTGCTTTGTGAGGGATGATGATGACCCAGAATCATTATGGGAACAGGAGGAAAAGCCAGAGGCAATCGCCCAATCCCTGTACCTGAGTGAGATGCAACATGTGCAAAAAGACTTCAGTTATCATCCAGGCAAGCAGATGATCACCAGGCTGCTCTGCTGCTGTGATAATGGGTCTGGTAGTTTGGAGTTGGAGGGGAAGGAGGCCAAGCAACTATTGTGGCCTGAATGAAGTTACACAACTGCTGAGTGCTGCAGTGCTGGATATGTTAGCGCTCCAATATGAACCAGAGTCCAAGGCAGATGAGGGTTACATCACAGCTGGTATCACTGATGCGTTGTTCCTCCATTCCTACACCACCAAAGTGCAGGCTACAGTTTGCTTTCACCTGGATCTATGTCCAGTACACCTGGAATTGACTGCCCCGGGGGTGGAAATATTGCCCCACCTTTTGCCAGGGACTGATCCAGACTGCACTGGAGAAAGGTGGAGCTCCAGAACTCCTGAAATACATTGATAACATCATTGTATGGGGCAACACAGCACCAGAAGTTTTTGAGGGAGATAAGAAACTAATTGAAATTCTCTTAGGTGCCAGTTTTGCCATAAAAAGCAGCAAGGTAAAGGGACCTGCAAGAAAGAGACAATTTTTAGGAATAAAATGGCAAGATGGGTGTTGCCAAATCACAATGGATGTGATCAGCAAGACAGCAGCCATGTCCCCACCAACCAGTAAAAAAGGAAACAGGGGCTTTCCTGGGCATGATGGGTTTCTGAAGGATGCACATCCCAGACTACAGCCTGATTGTGAGCCCTCTCTACCACATGACCTGGAAGAGGAACAATTTCGAATGGGGCCCTGAGCAGTGACAAAGCCTCTGAACAAATTAAATGGGAGATTGTTCATACTGTAGCCCTCAGTCCAGGCCGGACAAGAAATTTAAAATGTGCTCTACACTGAAGCTAGGAAGAACAGTCCTACCCAGAGCCTCTGGCAGAGAGCACCCAGGGAGGCTCAAGGCCAACCCTTAAGATATTGGAGTTCGGGGGTGTAAAGGCTCTGAGGTCTGCTAGACTCCAACTGGAAAAGAGATCCTGGCAGCATATGAAGGACTGGGAGCTGCTTCAGAAGTGGTCGGGACTGAAGCCCAGCTCCTCCTGGCACCCTAACTGCCGGTGCTGGGCTGGATGTCCAAAGGGAGGGTTTCCTCTGCACACTGTGAAACTGATGCCATGGGGAGTAAGTGGGTTGCACTGATCGCACAGTGGGCTTGAATAGGGAGCTCCAGCCACCCAGGAATCTTGGAAGTAATCACAGACTTGCCAGAAGGCAAAGATTTTGGGATGTTGCTGGAGGAGGAGGTGACATGTGCCAAGGAGGCCCATCGATATATCAGACTCCCAGATGACAAGAAGTGATATGCCCTGGTCACTGATGGGTCCTGTCAACATTGCAGGAAAACATAGGAGTTGGAAAGCTGCTGTGAGGGGTGACACACAATGAGTCATCAAAGCTGCTGAAGGGATAAGGTGAATTGAGTCAGTTTGGAGTCAGTTTGCAGAGGTGAAAGCTGTCCAGCTGGCCTTAGATATTGCTGAGCAGGAAAACTGGACAATACTGTCTCTAGACTGACTCATGGATGATGGGGGTGACTATAGCAGTGGAAGCAGAGCAACTGGCAATGCAAAGAGAAACCCATCTGGGCTACAGGGTTATGGCAAGATATTTATACTCAGGTAAAGAACCTGGTGCTGGAGGCGTGTCATGTGGATGCCCATGTACCCAAGAGCTGGGCCACTGAAGAACATCTGAACAACCAGTGGGTGAAACAGGCTGCCAACAATGGCTCAGGTGGATTTGGACTGGCAACATAAGGATGAAATATTTGTAGCACCTTGGGTCATTAAGGCACAGTTGTAACATGTAGATGGGCTTGAGATCAAGGGGTAGATTTGAGCATAGACACTATTGCAGAGGCCCTCCATGCATGTGCCACATGTGCTGTGATCAAGCCAAAGAGATAAAGCCCCAGTGGTGTGGAAGATGATGGCCAAAATATCAATACAGAGATGCTGGGCTTATTGACTATGTGACACTCCCTCAAACCCACCTGGGCAAGCACCACATGCTCACTATGGTGGAAGTAACCCCTGGATGGCTGGAAATATATCCAGTGCCCCATTGCCTGGAACAGCGTCCTGGGCCCTGAGAAGCAAATCTTGTGGTGATGTGGCACCACAGAATGAATCAAGTCAGACAGTGGGACTCCTTTCCAAAACAGCCTCATAAATGCCTGGGCTGTGAAGCATGGCACTGAGTAGGTCTGTCACAGCCCCCATCATGCACCAGCCTTCGGGAAAATTGAATGGTGCAATGGACTGTTAAAAACCTCGCTGAGAGCTGGGAGGGGTGGGACCTTCAAACCCTGGGACCCACATCTAGCAAAAGCCACCTGGCTGGTCAACACCAGAGGATCTGCCAATTGAGCTGGCCCTGCCCAATCCAAACTGCCATGTGCCATAAAAGGGGATAAAGTCCCCACAGTGCACACGGAGAATGTCTTAGGGAAGATGGTCTGGATGAGTCCTGCTTCAGACCAAGGCAAACTCATCCATGGGATTGCTTTTGCTCAGGGGCCTGGGTGAACCTGGTGAGTGATGCAGGAGGACTGAGGAGTCAAATGAAAACCATGGTGGGGACGGGAGATGGTGTGTGGGTGGTGTGTCTGTGTTTGATTTTTAGGAGAGAACAGACAGTGAATTAAATGGTGTGATTGCTAATTGTCAACTAACACTGCTGGGTGTAATGTAGCTAGTAAAGAGTAAGGGATGGAGAATGTCCTGGGTTGGGTTTGGGTTAACACTAGCACTGTGATCCAGTCCAGGTAGCTGGGAGGGGGTGCAGCTGGGATGAACAACTGAAACCAACCAATGGGATGTTTGCTACCATACCGAGTCATGCCCCTATATATAAGGGTAGAGCTGGCCTGGGGTGGGGGCATTTGTTTTTAACTTGTTCCAGTGTATGGCTTCAGTGCAGCTGGAGCAGGGAAATTGTCTTGGTCACTGGCATAGCCTTGATGTTTGTATCACTTGATCATACCAATAGAATAATTCCCAATCCCATTGGAGGGCTGCCCAAAAAGCCATTTATTCAGAGGAAATGTTACAAAGCACCAGAGTGATTTGGGAACCAAGTTCCCGTTTTCAAAGTAATTGTGGGCAGGTTTCTAAATTCCCAAGCACTGGTTTGATTTCCACCTTCTGCTGAGAGACAGTGGCACATACTCTTGTGTGTTCACCTGCAGATGACAATTTCGGAGGACAGGTTTGGATTTTGGATGAGGATTTAGTTACAAGGAACCTGAAACATTTGGAGCAATCAGATTCTGAAAACTGTGTTGGCTGTTTCTAAACAAAGCCTCTCCTAAGGAAGTCCCAGTTGGGAAAATACCATTTCTAGCAAATAAGCATCATCAGCCTAAAACTTCTCTCCAGTGGTCTTATTTTCATTACTAAAAGCAATTCCCTGCCTGGGGAATTTCTAACTGTTGGTTTATAGGATTAGTTGTGTAAATGTGGCACAGCTATGGTGCATCTACTGTTAAACAGAACACAAGACTGTCTGAGCTTAAAGAGAACAGGGACAACCAGTGATTTTGCTGAACTTTGGAGCAATTGGTATCTGAAAAGGTAAGGATTGGGGCTACTGTCCTTAAGCTATCTCAGCATTGTCACCTAATTCTCTGCTTGTTGTAGGAGGCCAGGAACTGATGGTGGTTGTGATGACGCAATTTTGGTTGGTGGCTTTAGTCTTCTACGAGATTCTTTGGGAGTGTTCTGCAGCTGGCAGACTGGAGTCAGTGAGGTTTGAAGTGGATGTAATATGGATTGAGTGGTTCCATGTGACTGAGAAGCAGGAGACTCCTCTTTTGCCACCTGCCATCTCCATCCTGGCCAAAGCTGTTTTGTTTGAGATCAGTGTGTCAGCTTTTCCAGCTGTGGGACAGCAGAGAAGACATAGGGCACGGCGGCAAAGCACAGACCTTGCTGTGAACCCAGTTCAGGTGCTATCCTAGTTGCACACTGATCTGGGGCTATGGACTGTGAGGAGGGCTGGTTAGGAAGAGAGTACCTCCAGCCAGCACATATGTGCTGGGAAGCCAAAGGCAGCTGGAGCATGTGAACTACAAATGTCCCATTGGGCCTTTCCTCAAGGTAGGACTAGAAATCCGAGGGTTGAGGGTGCCCAGGCACCTGATTCAGCAATGTGCCTGGCTCCTGGAAAACACACTAGGGGTGCCCAAGGGTAGTGATCTCGAGTGGTGGCTGAGCACGGGAAAGATCTCAAGGGTGGGTTTATGTGTTTGAGGAGGTGCTTCAAGAGGTGTGTGAGCCCAGCTGCGTTAGAAGCTTTGAAGATGTTCCCATCATTGCCTCAAGAGTTCAGCCTTTGACATTTCTCCTTCTATCTGAACTACTTGTAGGGAAGCAGGGAAATAAAGAATGTGAGGAGTCTTATTTTGGTGTGTTTTGGGTTGTTTTGTTGTTATGTTTGTTTGTTTGCTTTTAAATTAACACCTCCTTTATCCCCTGATTCATCAAGTAAACAGAAGCTTCATGTTGTTCATTTTTCCAAGGCATGAGAATCACAATGTGGTATTTTACATCCAGTTGGCCCAGTTTTCTCTTTCGACAGCAGAAAGACAGGTTAAGTAGCAGCACCAGAGCTCTCCATGGGCTCTGGCAATAGAGCCTCTGACAACAGCCACCTCTTCCCTTCCAGCAGTGCCTGGCCAGGGGCTGCAGCAGGTAAAGCGTTCTAGAGCCCTCCTGCCTCTGTCTCTTTGGAGAGCTCTAAATTCAGCTAGAAAATGATTGGAATATTTAATGCCTGGAAAGATGCAAGAAATATAGGCTTGAAAAACACAGCCTTGTATGGGCTCAGCTGCTTGCTGCTGGTGGTGAGTGGAGTCTGCAAATGCTGATTTAGATCAATTCACATTCAGGATTGTTTGTAGGTTTTTGAAGCAGCAACCTGATGCTGCAAGGCAGCTTCTGTTCAAAGTGGGACTGACTGACCAGCTTTTTGGGTCTGGGGGAAGTTTTATGACTCCTGAAGTGTATTTGCTTACATCTTCTAACAGAAGAAGATGGTGGCTTAGGTTCCCCTAAAATGAAATTCCCAGGCAACTTGATTTTTTTGTTTGTTTTGCTTAAAATCAAAACGTATCACCCTAATTTGTCGTCTGATAAATTTTATGGAACTGTTAAAATGAGTTTAATTCAGAACTGTTGGTTTGGACCAGAATCAAAATGCTCTGACACTTTTGAGCGTAAAGAGGAGTTCCAAGATGAAGCTCCTTTGGAAGAGCTGAAAGGCAAAAGTTGATGAACATGTTTGTCTACGAATACCAAAGCTGGCAAATCCTTAAACCAGTTTGCTCTAGAAATAAGGTTTTAGTCTTACACTGTTGTTCAGCACCTTTTATAAGATCATATCTACAAGCAGAAGCCCCCACTGCTCTAATAAACGTCACATTCCTACAGCTGGGAGGGTGGAGCTGCTCAAAGCGGGGCTGGTGGGGTTTGATTTCTTCTTATCTCTTCTCCCTTTCTCTTACCTCCACTTCCTGCCCCCCCCCCCCGCCCCCCCCCCCCCCCCGCCCCCCCCCCACCCCCGCCTCCCCCCCCCC
>WUAM01000213.1:923570-937729 GCA_024336885.1 Actenoides hombroni
TAATCTCCGCCCCAAGCTTCTCCCTTCTCTCCTCCCCCCCCCCCCCTTTTCCCTTTTTTCTGCCCACTCCTTCCTTCTCCTCTGTACTTATCCCACCCACCTCCCGCACCAGCATCCCCAGAGCATCCCTAGGCTTGTCCTTCCCTCCATGGGGACACAGACCGCGCAGCACGGCACAGCTTGGGATATTTGTGCACTGGACAGTCTTACTTCAGCGTTTCTATTTTAATTTGGTTCTATTGTTACATTTTAAATTGGCTGGTCATTTAATGAGCCTGTTTAAATGGTGCTGCACTATTAAAACTGTGTGGGAGGAGCACAAAAGATGTAGCTCTCTGTTACTGATTTACTCCAGGATTGCATGGAAATACAGGTTTGAAATGCAACTTCCCAGTATTTATCCTTCCCAACCCCACACTGAGAAGACAGAAGACTTACCACCAAACAGACAGAGCTTTTCAAGCCAAGTGTTGCTTTATACACTGGCTTTATTCTGGCCGCGTTAAAGAGAACAACTAAAATGATGCAATGATACTTTTTTTTTCTAAGCAGATTACACAGCTGGCAAAGTGGGTTTCAACAGATATTTTCCTTAAATGAGATTTTTAGTAGCACTTAGAGTTGACTAGCACAAGCACTCTCGCACAGCAGCCCACAGAAAAACTCTCCCAATGCCAACAACTGAAAATTCATACCCATCTTAAGCCTGGCTGTGCTTCCAGCATGATCTGACTCCTGCAATCCAGCAGCCTCACCAAAGTGGGTCATGCTCACTGCTGAGCATTGGGAATATCTTAGCCAAGGAGATACACCTAGTCCAGTTTTTCCACCATAGGCAGCAGAACTAGTAATTTTTCTCATCACAAAAATGTAATAGCAAGAATCTAACAACGAATGAGGCTCTAAGACTAGGTGCATGCTCTGGAGCTTCCACTAAAAGGGACCAATAAGCCCCAAGTACAATTTTATGGCCTTCTGGAATATGAAACTGGTTGAACTGGAGCACCTGAACTGACACGTTGCCATCAGAGGGACAATTACTACAACAGTTTTCAAGATTAAGGTGACAGCTCCCTTTGGACAGAACTTGACCATGTCCAGCATACTAAGTCCCAAGTATTGACAAACACAAAAGCCAGTAGAGCAAACACGGTGACAAATGACAATCAGCAGCATAACCTTACACCACGCAGGATTTTTTCATTAAATTCTCTTGGAAGTTTGGAGTTTTCCTTCCATCCAAACTTCCCTTTCCCTGTGCCACAGACGTTTTTGGAGTCTGGCATTGGCCATACCACTGTTTTCCTGCAAAATGGACCCAAACTGCTCCACAGAGAGAAACACTCAGATTTCAGCTCACCCTTCATCAGTCTGGGAGAGGCCAGGGCACTAAACGCACCTCAAGAGTGGTGGGCATCAAATGTGTCTTACCACATCAGACTCCATCAGCATGACTGGTGTCCTCACCATCCTCTGGGGAGCTCCAGTATGCACCGAGACCCATCACATGACCACCAAACATAGAAATGGGCTATCTCAAGATGATACTTTTGCCTACGTAATTGCCAGCTGCTCTGAGCAGCTTTTTAAGTGGGTGGCTCTAAGTGTAGGTGGGTTAGAGGGGATGGGAGAGAAATGCAGGGTCTGAGGGAGTCACACAGGGCAGAAGCTCTGTGCTGTCAAGGGCTCCCTGCCTAAGGGCACCTAAGAAACTGAAAGAAAAAGGTCTGTGCATCTATCTTTCCAGGAGAAAAAACAGATGTTCTGTTTCAACAACAAAATATAAATATTTTGTTTGTAAAGTTCTCACCAGGCAAAACTTCAATGGGTTGGAGTGGTGCTTTCACTTTAGAGCACAGGAGTTTTTGGGGTGGTGTGAAATGCTGCAAAGGGAGATGCTGAGCTAAGCCACAGCAGAGCAATCCACTGGGACTCTTTTTCTCTCCAACACCAGCATAAACACACTTCACATAACGCTGTTCTCAGACAGAAGGTCATCGGTGCACTCACACAGGCGTAAAGAGAAGTTCTGCTCCACAACAAGAACCTTGAAGAAGCACCTGAACCCAACCTGTGCCAGCATGGCGTGACAAGGATTGCTGAACGTAGGTCAGCACTGCTCCACTGCCACCAGCCAAGCTTCAACACCGAAGTTAAGTATTTACACCAGTGAGCATGAAAACAAACTGCATCCATATGAGGAAGGATGGAAGCAATGTAGTAGGAGTTCTTGTGACTATTTCAGTCCTCCCCAAAAACTGCTCTCCAGATCAAAATCATTATAGCGCTACAAAAGCAACACCCAGAGCATAGACCTATTTATAGAGGGCATGAGTTAAATCAAAGCACAATGCCTTCACCTGGCAGAAAGCTATTGAGTTCCTGGAATTAAACCCAAACAATCTCCTCAGCAGTAAAAAAGTATCTTCAGTTATTAAGGAAGAATATAGCTTTATAAAGCTGATATTGCACAACAGGGCACTGGGGCAAGAAGGCGGTCAGTGCTCATGGCAGGAGATTCGTGCCATCTTCTTAGACCCTGTACAGCCACTTAGAGCTGTTACACATCTACTACAGGGGAAAATTTAAGTGCACAATTAACAGGCAGCAGGACCACTATTGGTTTTCTTCTGTCTAAACAAGCAGGTTCCTGGCTGCATGGCATCCATCCTCTTCCTCCCACCCCACGCCTGAGCCCCCACCCCTCTCCCCTTTCCCCACTGCCAGGGACTTACAGGGAAAGTGTCAAAGCACATTTCAGAGTAATATGGCTGGAGAGCCGCATTCAGATAGGCGCGTTGTAATGTGTCTGACAACATTATATTCTGATCCAGCTCTTCACATAACCTTCAATTTATTTCTAAGCCCCTGTGTTTATTTAACCGAATCTGTCTTCCGTCGTTTGGAGCAGTAGCACTCAACCTTTAAACAGCCCAAGAGCCACTTCAGCCTCGAACAGATGCAGAGAGCTCCCGAGTCAGGGAGTCACAAAAGAACCCAGTGCATTGTGCTGTGGGCGCACCGAGCCCCGTGTTATTCATCACGCCGGCGCTGGCACCTCAGCAGAGGTTGCAAACTGCGGAGCTTTGCTCAGCGCTTGGGCAGGGAGCGGGTGTGTCAAGGCTGGACCGTGCCAGTAGGGTGGGAAGGTGATAGTGAGGATGGGCTCCAGCACAGCAGGAGCCCAGCAGAACCTGTGCAGCTGGAAGACTGGGGCTTCAATGCAGTGCCATGGCTCAATCCTGCAGCCTTGGTGAGCCAATCCCTTAGCGTTTGGGCATGCTCACCCATCCTTCACAGAGTTACAATTCCACCAAGGGCCTGTTGTGACAGGACAACGGGTGATGGCTTTAAACTAAAAGAGGGGAGGTTTAGACTAGAGAGAAGGAAGGAATTTTAGTGAAACACTGTCCCAGGTTTCCCAGAGATATGGTCAATGCCCCCTGCCTGGAAACATTCCAGGTGAGGTTGGACAAGGCTGTGAGCAGCCTGCTCCAGTTGAAGATGTCCCTGATCCCTGCAGAGAAATTGGACTAGATGACCTTAAAAGGTCCCTTCCAACCCAAATCATTCGATGATTCAAGGCATGTTCACAGGTGACCACTGGCAGCTGCTGGCCCCCATGTGCCAGCACCAACTCACCAGCAGCTCTTGCAGAGGTGAGTCATGGTATCACCGCCTCCCTCTAACAACAGAGAAAATCACTGCTTGCTCAATCATTTGTGAGCATCATTGCATCCTTGTGATACATTGATCTCAAGAAAGACTCCCTTCCCCCAAGCATTCTCCTTCTGCTACCCAACACTTCCAAATTATAAGAGGAACGCAAGTCACACACCAGTCTGGTCACAGGTGAGAGTAGCCCTGAGCATGATGCCATGGCCTCACTGATGCCCCAAAACCAAGCAGATCCCCCATCCCACCAGGGCAGCCAGCACAGCCCCAAGCACCCGATCCTCCAGCAGCAGTGCCTGTGTCAGCACCTGGGCCAAATCCATCAGGATTTCTGTCACTTGCTGCTACATTCCCTGAGAGCAGAATCACCAAGTCACCCCAGAATTCTGGGAACCCTCTACAATATGCTTTCCAAAGCCAGGGGCTTCAAGGACCAGGATTAGTCCTTCCTTTGGCAGGGCTGGGGAGGGGACAGGAAAACTTGGACTGTGACAAATCCACCTGCGCACTTGTCACCCAGAGAACCAAAGTCCAATGATTTCTTGCCGCTTTCCCTTTCAATTCACTGGAGTTTTGTGCTGGCTTCAGGTTCACCACATATCATTTAGAAACCTCATACAATTTATAGGAAAAACCTTGGCTTGCTTTTCTGTTTACTGTTCCCAGGCATAATGAAAATGTTAAAATGCTAAGTCACTTGACATCTGCCACTCCAGTAATGCACTTGCTTTACTTTTTTTTTGTAGTTATGAGAGTTGGTGAATATATTTAAAGCTCTTCAATTCACTTAAGTCGAGAAAGACATGCTGCATATTCAATGAAATGCCACAGTTGTGACATGTTCCATATCCTCTGCTGTGTTAAGTCTCTTCATTTATTCTTTTACAGACAGTCACAGAATTTATTCTGTTATGAATAAAATTATCCCTGATGTCCTTCAGAAAATAATGTAGGGCTTTTGACTGAATGCAAGAAGTTCAAGGAAAATATTCCAGGTGTCCAGGACATGAAGAACAAGTCATTGAACCTCTTTCACTGAGCTGTCATCTCTCCCTTCTGCGCTGCACCCACAGTTCCAGACAGGCTTCTGCCTTAGTGAATAATGATTAACAGCTCCGAAAACTTTAGTCTGCCAAACATCAGCCCCATGCACTGCAGTAATGTTGGCTGCTGCTTAAAATAAATAAAATAATGCCTCTGACCCAATTTCTGATACCACTGGAGCACGTCACCCATTGAAATCAGAGGGATTTTGTAACACCAAAGAAACCACAGAAGCTTGTTACTCCACTGCACGTGGCAACTGAGGTTTTGCATTAAAATAGTGCTTTGGGTTGTCTCATTTCATCTAAATCTTTTCAAGAGGCAGCCTGAGCTTCCTGGCCACAGGTGGGAGGCAGTCACATTCCAGCTCTACCCGATGCTGCTGAATTTTAGCCGTGGTTGGGTTTTAGCACTGGCACAGAATGAAGTACCCCAGGAACCAGAGGTGGGGGTCCCCAGGCTAGGAGCAAATCCCAGAAAGAGGAGGGAGCTAGATTAGCAAAGGGAAGGCTGCCAGCTCAGCACACCACGCTAATTACTGTTTAATTGGCCAGGTAGCCCACATCAGGTGAGCAATTTGCCATAGAGTTTTTTCTTCTGAGGAGGACAGATCACAAAACCTAATGGGGCATGTACCCAGGGAGGATGGGACACAATGGTGGGGTGGGAAGCAAACAGTGAGGCTCTCCATGGACTACAGTACCCAAGCTGTGAGTGTGGACACCCCAAATGTAGGTATTGCAAGAGAGAGGAGGCCAATTTAGGGTGGTTGTGCTTCACTCCACAGCTCTGAGTCCTGCAAACACAAGTGACTCAAGGAAAAGCCTTCACTGGTGACTCTGCAGAGAACTAGGGAAGTGATGCTTTCCCGGGGTTTGGTGGGATTTTCTCTGTTTGGGATTTATTTTAAGTAAGGATCCTGTTTATGAGTTTGGTGACAGCCAGGAGGGTAGAGAACACACACACACACACACACACACAAAGCACCTACATCCCCCAACCAGGGTGTCCCCATGAGGAACACGCCAGATAAAACAGCACCTGAACATCTTTAAACCTGGATCAGCTTTACAACCAAGAATATCAACACTTCCAGGTACACCTCAGACTTACCTCCAATCCCAGCTTCAGCTGAAGCCACCAACAGCTCCAGCCTCTTGGAAGCCAGAGCAAGAGTGGCTGGAGAAATGAGAACTAAAGAGCCTAATTTTCAGTCCCAGGCTTTAGAAACACCAATCACTATTTGCTACTTCCTGAAGCACCCACTTTCCCAGAGACCCTCTGCTTTATACACTTAAAAATCACAGACTTCCCTAGCCGAGGTCACGAGTCCCACAGTGTTTCAGTTATTTAATATGACCATGTACTTCTGGTTTTTGTAAAGAGCAAAAGTAGACCAAGCAAAAGTTGATCTCTGCATTAATTCAGAATATGGATAGACAGATGGTCTATGAACAGCAGAATAAAGATGGGGATATGGAGTCATTTTTCTGTGCCTCACAATGTAATTTTTTTTCCTCTATTGTCAGCATCATTGTTGATCCTGAAATTATAGTGTCTGAGGAGTTATTCAACAGGAGATGTTCGACATGAAAAGAGAGTCTTAGAAAAATAACTGCAACAAGAACATTTAAATAAACCCAGAGATTATAGAGGCGAAATACAAAAAATGACTCCAAGAAGCTCATTTGGTTTCATTCCACTACATTTGAGCATTATCTGAGAGCAGGAGAAAAACACATCCCAAACTGGTTAGGCACAATGAGAGAAAGCCCAGGCATCTCTCCACCTACATCACAGCCTATTAATTACCCTCAGATTGCAACTCGAGTCAGGCATTCAGCATTCAACTAAACCACTAGTCAAAAGCTTTATAAGCTCGCCTGCATCTCCATGGAAGAGATTGGCCTTTGTGGAGGACTAGAGTAGAATTGCTCTTGTGTAGCTCACAGAATGGTGGTGGGGTGTTTTTTTCCCCCCCTTTTTCAGTTCACCTCTTCATTTTCAAGGCCTGGCTGTTGGTTTTCTTCACACATTGAACAGTATAAGCAGGACATAATTCCCATTTTCCCCACTATGCCCCCAGATAGCTGCAGCAAAGGGACTTGCTAAGCCCTGGAGATGAGTCCAGTCTTGCTCTCCTCCCAGCAAAGCCAAGCAACAAACACATCTGCACACCCTGCAGTGAGCATTTTAAAGGTACCCCACTTTCTGAAAAAAACCTAAGCCAACATCCCCAGTCTGCCAGATGTCTACACAACAGCAATTTTCCCCTCTCTGACTCTCACTTGAATGAGGGTTTTTTTGAGACCCTCCAGCCTGACATGGGGGGAGGAAATTAAGCTGCTGCTATTGGTGTGAACAGTATTTTGCGATAAGTAAATCTTTTAGGTTTACTTTCAATTACTTTTTTTTTTTTTAATATCAGGCTTTTATCTTAAAAAGAATCAACATTTCTCTGTCTTTGAAGAGCAGAACCCTCCTGATAGTCATTACTTGACTCAGCTGTTCACTCAGGTCTTTTCCTTTGATGAAAAACTTTGGTTTACAGACAGTATTTAGCATCCTGATTAGTACATAATGTGACCTACTATTGCAACAAATGGTGTGTGCAGCACTGTTTTAGAAGCAGACTTAGTTGTACTAAGATGGAAAAACAAAACCAAACCCTTGAGATGCATTATCTAATATAACTACTTAAAAAAAGAAAGGGGGAGGGGGGGAATGGCCAAAATGGGCACTTTGACCTTCCCATCTTGCTTTGAGGAAAAAGGAAGAATCACAAGTTACCACCTGCTAGCCAGTGCTTGTCCTACTTCTTCCTGGCCTTGGAGTCCCAGATATATAAGTCTTAGGAGAGGGGGAGGGGAATTGCAAATCAATAAATGCATCTCCACAGCAAGAACAGTTAGAGTTACACCAAGGAGAAAGTGAAATAAATGTATCTTTTTTACATTATTACATGTGGCAAGGCTTTGATTAGCAGTAGCTCCAGCAACACTGTTGCCTTCAGAGTGTGTCTAGACAATAACTGCACAGCACCCTAAACCTGAGCATGTGGAGCCAGCAGCCCAAGTTCACCATACTACTCACAACTCTAGCAGCTCAGGGTTTGCAATTCCCCCCAGAATGTGATGCCACAGACCAGGCAGCACAAGCAGAGGAGACCTAAGTGCCTCATTAGCCAGGTTTTAGCAGGAAAACAGACTCCATATAAGCTGACTTTGGTGCAAGATCTCCCCAGGATTGCCCACAAAGTATTTTGGGGTGCTAGAAAAGTGTTTATCCCTAAAGATCAAGAACATCAAATATTCTCTTCAGCACACATCACCTACTTCTATGGGCACAGCCCCCACTTCACTGAGCCACCTTAGCTACTGGGACATCCTCATGGAAGGGAGCAGCGAATATCTGGGATTACACATTAGCCAGAGCAGCCGTACCAAGGTCCCCAGTAATAGGAATGGTTACAAGACAGAAGGAAAAAAAGCAGTCAGTCACGCTGTTAATGTGTAACGCTCCTGCCAACCTTACTTTACCTTCTGTTCTCCCACTTTTGGGTGTCAGCATCAGCCAGAAACCTCACAGAGAGAGCAGCCTATATGGGAAAGTTTAAGCAAGCCCCCAGGCAAGGTTTACATAGCCCTCAGGTGTGGGTAGGAAGAGGGCAAGGCAGGAGACCAGGGAGGGTTGGGAAACCTCATTTAACACCTGCAAGCAATGAGAACCCTTTCCTTGGGCTCAGGAGGGGCCTTGATGGGGGAAACCTGGTGAAGTTTCCTCTCAGGAAAGGTCCTTGAGATGCTCTTTCTAAGGTGATCCTGAACGTGCAAAGGCCTGCTGGGGTTGTCACAGACCTTGAAGCCCCCTCTTTCCACCTTTCCTCAGTTTTGCAGATCTGTTTCCTGTCCCCTCACCAGACCAGCTTTCCTAGTGTCGGGCTTTAAGGTCTAGGTCTCGGGCTTCAAGGTCCAGAGCTGTAGGGAACAGAGTTTGTCTGTCCCCCACAAGAGCCACACTGTTCCACTGGGGACAGAGCTTAACTTCCCTTATCACTAGATTTGTATCCTGTTTCCATGGAAATGAAAGAAGCCAGGCAGTAAGCCCCCAACTTAGAACAACCCTTTCAGTATTCTCCATCACGCCGTCACTTCGCACGTGCCATGGTTTTCCCAGGGATGTCCTTGGAGTATATGGCACTGCTGACCTGCTCCAGCTGGGGTTTCACCACTGCATGGCAACATGCCAAGAGCTGGACAGACCTAGGAGGGTTAGCAGTCACTGTTTCCACTGACACTCGGGTTTCGTGTAAAGGAGACCAGCTAATGTCATTAGCAATGGGCAAATTCAGCTGAAAAGTGACGAAAACAGATGAAAAAATGAGCTAAGCACCACTTCATTTCAATTCCCAGATCTCCCAGAGTAACCCTGTTGCCAGTGAGTCCCACATCCATCAGCACAGTGGGGATGAGATTAGGCCAAATCCACCCACAGGCACTCTCCAGGAAGCCACTGGAGCAGGTGATGCCACCCCAACCTTACCAGCCTCTCCTGCCATCCCTGCTTCGACACCAGCCTCCGTCGCAACCCGTGTCAGCAGCAACCCCACCAACAGCCTCCCTGATCCCTGCTGACAGTGATGCCGCAGCCACGCTCCCATCTGGGGTCTGGGTGCTGGGAGATGGACGAGTGATTGATGGGGCGCCCGCGATACGCTCCTTATCTGTGGTTTCCCAGTTGGTTCCCATGTCGCTCGCAGGGTTTACAGCATCAATGTCACTTTCTTTCCCTTGGTTTTCTTTTTTCTTTTTTTTTTTTAAACCTGCGTTGGTTCTTTCACACCTATTCATATACCCCAGGGAATCTGTTTCATCTTTGGCATTAGTAAAACTGGGCAAACTCTCCTGAGCAAGATCCATATTTCCCAGCTGTTCGTGGAAGGCAGGTAAGTTTGAACAGATGGGCACTTGTTTTTCATGGCAGGTCCACTGAAAGCTAAATCCATCTAAAGCACCTTCCGAAGGAATTCTTAGTCAAATGCCACAATGGCAAATGTCATACAAAAACTTGGGTGCACAGTGAAAGACCAAGATGAGCTATGGAGACAGAGAACTGAATGGACAGGCTTCATTAAGAGGAGAGGAGAAGATCAGTCTGGGTGGGAGCATCACTGGTATCACCAGGAGATCCATCTCCCTCTTTTTGGGCTGACAGTTCCTCCTCACCGTGGATGTGCATCTTCACTTGAAACCACTGGGAAATGTACCCCCTGGGCTTTGCCAGACAGGCGAGATGAGGACAAGCCCACGGTATCCCCAGGGAGTCCCCAGCACTTGTGCAAAACTGCTGGTATTATGGGACACCGCTGCTCCCCACCAGCCCACACAGTCTCCTGTGGCCAAGGGCTGGTGTCTAAGCTCAAACGTCATGACTTGAGGCTACTCTGTCCCCATCAGCCCACTGACACCAGCACCTGTGCCTCACCAGCTCCCACCAGCACTTGCTCCAGCTCCTCCTCATTGCAACCAGCAGGAAAAAATAAAGAGAATGACAAAGGGACACCAGCTTTTGAACTAAACCTGGCTGAAAGGGGCAACTCACATCCACCTCTCCACAGGCTTCATCTTTCACCCCCACTCCTCCAGATACTCTAGATGCTATGGACAAGAGCCAGAGCGAACCCTCATCCCAGGGATGGGGTTTTGCTGCTGCCAGATTGAGTTGTGTGCTCAAACCTGCAGGGCCAGCCCACAGCCATCTGTTAACCCCAGGTGTGTACACGCCACAGCTCTGCCCGCAGAGCTAGTCTTCTCCTGCTTCCTCAAACACACTGGTCACCCGACTTGGCATGCATGGGGTTTGTTAAAGCGGTGTGCTGGTGTGCCCCCCCATACCCTCTCCCATCTACTACTGTTGAGACAGGACAAGATGTAACAGCTTTAAAAGAGGAGAGATTTAGACTAGAGAGAAGGAAGAAATTTTTGCTGCTGAGGGTGGTGAGAGACTGGTACAGGTTGCCCAGAGAGGTGTTTGATGCCCCATCCCTGGAAACATTCCAGGTCAGGTTGGCCAGGGCTCTGAGCAACCTGCTTTAGTTGCAGATGTCCCTGCTTAGTGCAGGGAGGTCAGACTAGCTGAGTTTTAAAGGTCCCTTCCCACCCAAACCAGTATATGATTCTATGTCCTGACATACAGTACAATATGAGCACTTTCCCTGAGCTGTCATCCTCTCTGCAGGAGAAGGTCCTCCTGGTCAGTTTGAATTCCTTCGTGTTTGTGAAAGGAGTGGGTGTGGGTGTGTGAAAAGTGGATATATATTCCTTCAGCCAGGGAAATAGTGGGATTATTTCACTCTACCTGGTCAACCCTCAGCATCCGAAGCCTAGGGACCAACCCTCAGCATTTTGTTTTGATTTGCAGAAAAAGATCTGTCCCGGGATTTAGGAACCTCTTGGGAATGCTTGGGTTCATGTCTGCCTCAGCTTTTACAGACAGCACAGGCTGGTCTTCACTGACACAGACACCTACATGCTCTGGGGACCACAGCCTGAAGCTCAGCTGCTGAGAAGGGGTCTCTCCGGAGCCCATAGTTGCATGAAAGCATCCCACGTGTCTTCAGGTCCCCTCTGTGCACTGTCAGACAAGCCTCTGGACAGGTCAAAGAAGCATGGGCTGGCTCAGAAACACTGGGAACAGACCCACAGGAGCACAAGCCCATCCAGAGCATTCTGCTGGTGCCATGCTCAGGCTGCTTCAACCCAGCCTCCAGATATTGCTTCCCAGGGGCACTGGGGATCATACACATGAAATGCTGGAAGGGTTTATTAACAGGGCCAAGGTACTCTGAACTGGCTTAAAATCAGCACCAGCTGATTGGGTTGGCACCTTACATTTTGAGCAATGAACAGGATGAGGGAAGGCATCTCCACCCTAACCCCTGCAAATGGAAGAGCCTGGTGAAAAGTTGGCTCAGCCTTGAAATGGGAAAAGTCCTTTCCCCTCACATGGAGACTCTTAACTCACCATTCCGTCCAGAGCTAGGGGCACAAATAGGCACCAGTGGACTCTGCGCAAGAGAAGTTGAGCCTGTGACCACCAATACTTGGAATTAAACACCCTGTAACAAGGTGGAGCCCATCCCACATCTAAAGTGCGTTCCAGACCACCCATCTTGCACACTCATCTTTCCAAGAGATCCTGTGCAGGATATTTTTAGGAGTAGTGTTTACTAGTCACACCTCTTGGAGATGGGATGTGTGTTGGGTGCTAGGACGGAGGGCAATGGGGATGGGTGGGGGAAGCAGACATCTGCTGTCCCACAGAGCTGCTGAAGGAGGAGATGTGGAGGGCACCAGACCACAGGGCAGGGTTGAGTTCATCACTGGTTCAGTGTTATTTATTATGTCCCAGGAGCTGGAAGGGATCCGGTAGCTCTTCCCAATCCATCTTTATGGTTTGAGAGTCCAGCCTTCTCCAACAAACCCATTACAATTATTGAGATTGTTTAAGGAAGAGGGAACAAACCCACATAGTATCCTGACCTCTGCTCTTCCACCATTTTTCCCTGAAGCAACATTTCCTGATGATCCTACAAACAAATAAATACCTAAAAATCCTCCCCCACCTGTGAAACATACCCTCCAACAAAACCCCCCAGCCTGTTTTTACTCACTAATGCTTAATTTCCACAACTGAGAGAAATGAAGCCACGTGAGTTTGGTGTGGGAATCTGCACTGTCTGCTTCACACAGCCTGCGGGTCTGGCTTTCAGTAGCTACTCCTGTAGCTGTGGACCACACTTCTCCTCTCCCCACCTCCAGCCCCATCTCCTCATCCAGCTGCTCCCAGCCTCATTCTCCCTCCCTTTTTGGGTCCCAGCTTGTTCCCCTTTGACCCTGTCCCAAATCCAGGTACTACACCCTTGCCTTTCTCCCATGCTCCTCCTCCTGCTGTGCTGTGGGGATGCTGGGGAGGTGATGAGACACACTCCCACAGTCCAGGGCTCTGCCACAGGGGCACCTGCATGAGCAGTACATCCATGAGCTCACACCCCTTACATAGGTTTATAAACAAATGTATAGAAGCACAAGCTCAGATCCCTCCCATTTACCTGGGGATGTAGTGAGACATGTTCCAGATAATCAAACTGAATTTTTTGTTATGAAAGATTAAGACTTTGTAGGTATGTAAGTAAAGAGCCAACTATTTACATTTCTGTTTTAATGTGGGCAGCAGGCTTTTTTAAAATTATTATTATTATTCTCTCTCCCTTGGTCAGC
The DNA here is from genome assembly GCA_024336885.1 of Actenoides hombroni. Taxonomy (NCBI): domain Eukaryota; kingdom Metazoa; phylum Chordata; class Aves; order Coraciiformes; family Alcedinidae; genus Actenoides; species Actenoides hombroni. Next base: position 936,569 of record WUAM01000213.1, read on the forward strand.
AATCTGGGCACTTCTTTATTTAAAAAAAAAAAAAAAAATAGCGCCCGGTTTGGCAAAGTTATTAATTGCTCAGAACAAGATCTTTATTGATTAGTTTAAGGATCAATCACCTTATCTGTGACCAGGGTATTCAGCGAAGAGATATCGGTCCTGGGCCCTGGAGAGTTTCACAGTGAAAGCCAAGGTCTCTCCAGTGCTTTTAAAAATATGGTCTCCAGTGCTTTTAAAAATATGGAAGTATGGCAGGTGGTGGAGAGAATTTAGCTCTCCTTCAAGAGGGCTTGGTGCTTCTTCCTAGAGAGATGTGGTGGGGAGAGATTTCTTGAAAATGTCTGAAGCATGCCTGAAATGTCTGAAAAATGTCTGAAAATGAGGCAGCACAACGTTTTACTGTGTGGGGCATGACTCCCCCTGACCTCACCTGTGCCCAGTGGCATGGAACAACCCACAAGAAGATGCACTGCTGGTGTTCATTGAAGCCACAGCCATTGGAAGGGAGGTGGACTACTAGGCTTAGATGTCCAGCAAGCCCTTCTGGAACCTCTTCATATTTATGCCTATATTCTCGGGGAGGGTCGTACGTTTCACAGGTGCCTCTTACAGCCAAGTACCACTTTTCATCCCTAGCTTCAGGAAATTTGGACAGTGACAGTCTCCCTTTCTCCAACTCCATCACCTTTTCTTTGCCTCCCCTTATAAAAAAAAACAACGAAAAAAAAAAACCCAAAAAACCCCAACCGAACAAAACAAAAAACCCACACCATAAGTAGATAAAATTACCATCAAAAATAAAAAGAAATCCAAAAAGGGGCAGGGGAGGGGAGGCTGCAGCTGGAGCCGTCTCTGGCAACCCAGCTCTAATCTCTCACAAACCCCTGCTATCAAAGCTTGGATCAGCATATCTAATGTAAACGAGCTTTCACACATAAATAACGTGCCACATCTGGCTATTTGGTTTTTACAGCGTCTTAGCTACCGAGCGATTTATAGAGGGCGAGCTTGTTAAAGAGCCGCCCGGGCTGGGCCGGGGGAAGTTGAGGGCTGGGAGGTGTGAAGGAGCGAGGTGGGAGCGGGAGGATTTGGGCAGCTCCGGGCGTGTGTGTGTGTGTGGGGGGGGGAACCGGACTCCCCCGCGCCGGCAGAAAAGCGACATCTTTGGGG
>WUAM01000214.1:0-29356 GCA_024336885.1 Actenoides hombroni
GCAGCTACCAAAAAGCCTTGGGAAGGGTATTCAGGCACCTTCCTGCCACCTCTTGCAGTGCAGACCCTTTCTCCTGAACAACCCATGTCTCATTTCTCACCCAGCAGAACTTCTGATATTAAGGCTTGTGTGGTTCTGGCTGAGTTGCCTTCTCAGCAGCGCAACACCAAGGAGCAGAAACTCCTGAGCACAGTCTGTGTGTCCCGGTCCTCCCTCAGCAGGAGCATTGGGATATTTCTCCCTCTTTTCCTCCTGTCCGTGCTGTCCTTGTTCTTGCCCTTGGACCCTCCGTGGGCAAGGAGAGGGGCAGGTCCAGGAGCAGCTCACACACCAATACTGCAGGTCCTGCCATGTGGCTGTGTCCATGGAAGTAAAGTTCCTCAGCCCACCCTAACCTACAGTGCTCTGGCCAGACCAGTGAGTGGGACTGAGGACTGAGCTGGGTCTGCTCAGGTCACTGCAGTTTTAACACATATGTGAGTTTCACTGGGATTCTCCTGCTGGAAAATGCTGAGCAACTTCTCTCCATTACAAACAGATTACTGAGGAGGGAAATGGTGAGTTTTGGAAGCTGTCACACCTCTCCCAGATGTCCACTGCTGTAGAGCAGAGCTGTCTACTCAGAAGCCCATGAGCAGAGTCTTTCTTCTCACACTTAGCCACCACAAACCAGTTCTCCAAACCTGGGGTGGTACAAAGGTCCTGAAAGGAAGGAGAAAAGGTAATATGTGTTTGGGATGGGTTGGGGAGAATGGGAGACAGGGAACATGGAGATATTTGCTTAGAGCAGTCCTAACCTGTGAGCATTGTTTCCTCCTTTAGCAGTACACCATGAACAAAGGGGTCAGATGTTCAACAGCAGCTCCATCACCAAGTTCCTCCTCCTGGCATTTGCAGACACATGGGAGCTGCAGTTCCTGCAGTTCTGTCTCTTCCTGGCCATCTACCTGGCTGCCCTTCTAGGCAACAGCCTCGTCATCACCACCATAGCCTGTGACCACCACCTCCTCACCCTCATGTACTTCTTCTTCCTCAACCTCTTCCTCCTTGACCTGGGTTCAATCTCCATCACTGTCCCTAAAGCCATGGCCTACTTGCTCTAGGACACCAGGGATGTCTTCACCCAAGGGTGTGCTGCTAATGTCTTTTTCATTTTTGCTCTGATGTCAGCAGAGTTTTATTTTCTGACCATCATGGTCTATGACTGCTACGTTGCCATCTGCAAGCTCCTGCACTACAAGACTCTCCAGGACAGAAGAGCTGGTGCCCACATGGAAGCATTTGCCTGGGCCGGTGGCACATGGCCAATATATTTTCACAACGACTCTGCCAGGGTGATGCCCTGGACCAGTTCTTCTGTTAAATTCCCCAGACCCTGAAGCTTTCCTGCTCAGACTCAGACTATGTTAGGGAAGTTGGTCTTATTGTGGTTACTGTCATTGTAGCTTTCAGGTGTTTTGTTATCATTGTGGTGTCCTATGTGCAGGTCTTCAAGACCTTACTGAGGATCCCCTCTGAGAAGGGTTGACACAAAGCCTTTTGCACCTACCTCACTTACTTGGTCATGGTCTTCCTGTTTATCAGCACTGGACTGTTTTCCCACCTGAAGCCCCCGTCCCATCTCCTCCCCATCTCTGGAGCTGGTACTGATAGTTCTGCACTCAGTGGTGCCTGCAACAGTGAACCCCATCATTTATAGCATTAGAAACCAGGAGTTCAAGGATGTAGTTTGGAAACTGCATGTACAGTAACATGACAAATTGACAGCCATGCACTGACCAGCATGTGCCTGAAAAGTTCAGGAACACATTTGGTTACTGTACACACTTGTTCAACACATGAATTTATCACAGGAAATCTGACTTGCTGCTGTGTTAAAAACCTTTTACACTTCATTCTTATTGTGGAGATGTCATAAAATTTCATCCGTGGAGGATGACTTCAGTTCCAGACAAATACACAAGTGACAAATCAAGTCAGCATGCTTGAACAGGAGTTCTTTCATAGGCTGCATAAAGGACCACTCAGAGTGGAAAACTTCAAGGAATTCGACCTAGGAAGAAATCAAAGCTCTGCCTGTCATTGGAAGGACAACAGGGGGACAGAGACAAATTAGCTCTGTAATGACAGCAGTTACCAGGTTGTTATTTAAACATCCAAATAGATGCATTTCCAGGAACCTAAAAAATAATACACAAAGAAGCAATGAAACTCTGGAACACGTTAATTGATGGGGGATTTTGAAACTTTAAGCAACCTTGGAGCCTTGCACAGTGTTTAGAACTTTCTTATGTAAACCACTGTCAGTAATTTCAGCTCAAATTTGGAATAAACTCGGAAAAGTAGTAATAAATTACCAAACAAGGCATGTCTATGTAGTACACTGAAGTGGAGATAAAGTTATCTTCTGTAGGTCACCCTTATGTCACCTGAAGCGATTTACAGGATCTACAAAATGCCTGCTCACAAAACTTTCCATGTTGGGAAATAAATGCCAAGACTGGGACTATTGCAATACAAAGCTAAGGATGAAACTGATTACATGGTGTTCACTCTTTATGTCAGACTGATCATTGCATTGACTTATGGACCATACAGCATTGATTCTGACAAGGGAGACATAGAATCATAGAATATTAGGGGTTGGAAGGGACCTAGAAAGATCATCTAGTCCAACCCCCCAATGAAAAGAAACATGAACCCAGGAGAAAAAAATCCTATTACACAAGGGTAGAACAAGTCCCTTTAGGCATTTCAACTTCATCGTAAGTCCATCAGAATTTGAATGATTGACAAAGAAGCTCCAGTGGACCTGCAGATAAACAATGCCACATGTCCCACAGAGTCTGATAGAATTCAAGTTATTTGGCCTGGTAAACTTTTAATGTATCTTACAACAGCTTTTTAGGTTAGAAGCCTCTTTTCTTTGCAGTACTAGGCTTGAAAAAAACCAAACCAGCTTGGAAGAATAACACGATGAGGCCTCCAACAAACAGATAGGAGCAGTCTAATGTCCACAGGCCCTGGAAGACTTCCACTACAGTGATGTTTACTGAAAAGAAAAATCAAGCAGGACATAAGCAATCCAGGAGGCTTATGGAGGCATCAATGACAGCTTCCTGATCCAAGGAAGTTTTGATAGGAAAAACAATGAGGAAATGACCTGATACTTAAAAACATGGAGGATCTCATTGGGAATGTGAAAGCTGAAAGCAGCCTTGGTTGCAATGACCATAAGATGGTGGAGTTCAGGACACAGAGAGGAAGGAGTGAGCAATGAAGGAAGCAAGACACAACCCTGGATCGCAAGAGAGAAGACCCTGGCCTCTTCAAAATTGTGCTTGGAAGGGTGCCACAGGATGAAACCCTGGAGGGCAGAGGAGCCCAGCAATGCTGGTTAGTAGTCAAGGATCATCTCCTTGAAGGTCAAGAGTAGTCCATCCCCATAAACAGGTAGACAGATAAAAATATCGGGACATCAGTGTGGATGAACAAGAAGCTCCTTGCCAAAACTGGTCACAAAAAGATGCATTCAGAAGGTGGAAGTGGATGCAGGCAGGCAGGGGAGAAATAGAGCGACACTGTCTGAGCATGAAGGGGAGACAGTGGGAAAGACAAAGCCCAGTTGGAATTGAATCTGGTGAGGGACACAAAAGGCAACAAGAAAGGCTTCACACAAGTAACAGAAGGAAGGCTAGGGAAAATAAGGACCCACTGCTGAACAGGGCAGGGGACCTGGTGACACAGGATATGGAAAAAAGGCTGAGACACTGAATGCAAGACTGGACTTCCTGAAAGCCAGGTCTCAGAGCACAGGGGAAAAACCTGGAGCAAAAAAAAGACTTATCTTGGTGAAAGGATCAGATCAGAGAATCCTTGAGGAAGCTGGGTAGACACAAGTGCATGGGTACTGATGGGATGAAAGCACAAGTGCTGAGGGAGCTGGCAGGTGTCTCTGCAAGGCCTCTCTCAATAATCTCTGGACAATCATGGTGAGGGAGGAAGTGCCTGAGGACTGAAGGAATGCAAATGCCTCTCCTCTCTTCAAGAATGGCAAAAGGAAGATCCAGGAAACTACAGGAAAACCTCACTTCAATCCCTGGAGAGGTGATGGAGCAGCTAATTCTGGGAACCATTTCCAGGTACATGAAGGAAGAGAAGGTGATCAAGAGTAGTCAGCATGGATTCATCAAATGGAAGTCTTTCTTGACCAAGCGGATAACCTTCTACGACGAAATGACTGGTTTGGTAGAAGAGGGAGGATGAGCAGGTGTTGTCTCCCCTGACTTCAGAAAGGTTATTTGAAACTGTCTCCCTACAGGGAGACAACATCCCCATGGAGAGGCTGATGAAGTATGGGCTGGATGAGCAGACAGTGCAGGAGACTGAAAACTGGCTGAACGGCCATGCCCAGAGGCTGATGATTACTGACACAAAGTCTAGTTAGAAGGGGTAACTAGCAGTGTACCCCAGGGGTCACTACTGGGCCTAGTCCTAATCAACACCCTCATTAATGGTCTGGATGATGGGACAGAATGTACCTGCAGTGGATTTCCTGATGATACAAAACTGGGAGGAGTGTGTGGCACACCAGGGGTTCACACTGCCGCCTAGTTGCACCATGACAGGCTGGAGGAATGGGCTGACGGGAACATTTTTAAGTTTAACAAGGAGGAGTGTAAAGTCCTCCTTCCAGGAAGGAAAAAGCCTGTGCACCAGTATATACTGAGGGCCAAGAGGCTGCAAATCAGCTTTTCAGAAAAGGCCTGGGTGCTCTGGTGGCAAAACAGTGTCCTGGGCTGCATGAAGAGAAGTGTTCCCAGCAGGTCGAGGGAGGTTATGCAGCATTGATGAGGCCTCATGGGAATTACTGTGCCCAGTTCTGGGCTCCTCAGTACAAGAGTGAGATGGAGCTATGTGAGACAGTGCCATGGAGATGAGGAAGGAGGTGGAGCATCTCTCTTATGAGCAAAGGCTGAGAGAGCTGGGACTGTTTACCCAGTAGAAGAGCCTTGCACTTGGTGAAACCGTGCTGGCTATCTTGAAATATTTCCCTGTCCTCCATGTGCTTTATCAGAGCTTCGAGGAGATTCTGTTCCATCATCTTCCCAGGCACAGAGCTGAGGCTGACAGGTCAGTAGTTCTCAGGGTCCTCCTTTCTACTCTTTTTAAAAATGGGTGTAATGTTCCCCTTCTTCCTCTCACCAGGGACTTCACCTGACTGCCAGGACTTGTCCAATATCATGGAGAATGGGTTGACATCTACATCAGCCTCAGCACTCTGGGATGCACCTCACCAAGTCCGGTAAGCTGAATTTCATTCTTATTCAGGAAATGTTCCAATGCCTTGAAAGTTCTGGATCTGCACGTTTTCCTACTGTTCAGTGCATTAAACATTTTCACCGTTCATCTCTTTCTAGACATTATGAACATTACAAACAAGCCCTGGGTACTTTGAAAACAGCAAAAGAGGCTGAGCCTCATAGCAGAAATTACTTAGAAGTACGTGATGCCCAGCAAGCACAACGTAACTGCAAGACTAGGATTAAAATCAAGTCTGTGCTCATCAGCTCTCACCAAGACTGCATTTGGAGGCACGTGCTTCTAACCAAGAGCTGCAAAATCCATCACCTTTCATTGCCTTTAAACTGCAGCACTTCACTGGTAAATGTTTTGCTGAACAATTTGTGGAGTTCACAGTGTGAGTCTTTAGAATTAGAATGATTTTGTGACTCTGCTGACAGCACCATACCTGTGCTTTGTCAAACTGATCCCACTCATCTCTGAAATAAATAGATTAAATGAAGCTGTTAAATTCAAGTGCATGTCAGAAAAGTGATTAATCTGTCTTGAAATGCATGACCACGTGTTCTACCAAGAAAGATGAAGAATTTAGTTCCATGACCCCATTAATTTTCTTACAGCTAATTATATCTTGTTCCTCATGGAGGTGGTTCCTTCAGATGTCACTTCTTACCCATAATGAAATAGCTCTTCACTGAGAGTTATTTTCCAGAAGTAAATTGTTCCAGAAAAACATTGTAAGTAATTTTTGATTGTAATGGGGGAAAAGCAGTCACATAGTGCAGGCTGTAGCTATAATTATTTAGAGATAGAAGAGGATTAAAGTAATTTTGTATGGTTTTTCAGAGGAATTATTTCAAAGGAACAACGGAGTTCTCTACTTCTTACTTACTAATACAATAGCCAGTAAGTGGTCTTACAGTCCACAATGGCCAATTACCTTATTTTAACTCATCTTTTCAATAACACACACAGATCTCATTTAGTAGGTCATGGATTACTAAGAATGAACTGTAAAGATATTGCCATTGGCCTTACTGTGCATGCTCTGAAGAACTGTGTACCTACAGACAGCTACAATTTCATCCACACTCCTTTTCCATTCACCAGAAATAACTCAGTATATAATAATTCCTTAGGAAAAGACATGAAACCATGCCCTGTGCATGTACAATAACTAGAATTTAGGAATAAATCAACTCAGGTCATACTTTTTATGTTGAATTGAAGACTACAAAAAGTAATTAACCTTTCTTATGATCAATTCAGGCAAATTCCTTTGGAACTTTTAAGATAATGCATCCACATTTCAGTATATATGCAAATGAAAGGCTTATGAATGAATGAGGGAAGTAAGACCCGAGTGATAGCAATTCTGATAAATTTCAACCAGTTCCTTATCTCTACCTCAATCATCATACGTGTTGTAGCATTTGTTGGGGTCTTTTATATTAAACTTTATAACGCAGCCTTCAAGTATTTTCTACAGAACAAAGTGTCACCACATTTCTTTCTTACTCCTGTAGGAAGAAACATTTTTATGTCTTGCAAAATATTGGGCAATTCTATTCTACACTGAAAGGAACTTAAGGTGGTGTATTTGAGTTAAGTGATGGTGCTCTAGGAGAGCTTCTGGAATGATGGCTTGAGTCCAGCTCCCATTGAAGTAAATGGAAAGACTTCAATTGATTTGCATGGGTCTTGGGTTCCATCCAAGATGCACTTTGACTTAATTGGACTATTCCTGGGAGGAAGTGCAGTACCTACTTGAGTACTCCTATGCAACGAGTGTTTTTAAGATCTAGACCTTAGAAGTAAGCATCTGAGAGACAAGACGAGCGACCCTTGTGGTGGGACTAGTTAAAAATCACAAGAAAACAGAACTGTGAGAGTTTTGCCAAAGTAGGGATATTTTTATATTAATGTAGAGGAACAACACATCAGGAATTTAACTTATACATTTCTGTGAAACATCAGTAGAAATCTTTACTTTTTCCCATGTTATTGCAAACTAAACTCCCAAGGGATTGAAAAAATAGCTGCAGAACAGAGTCTTCTAGATCTGGTCTCGTAGCTATCTATAGTAATTTCTTGGTACAGTTATGTAACGATACAAAATAATCACTATATTTCTTTCACTCCTATGATATCCGTTTCCCTCATCACCACCTGCAATAAGATCACTGGTATAGACAAAACAATGAAAAAATGGCTGAAAATAATCTCACATCATAATGTGTTCGACTATATTAATCTGAAGATCTTTCTATAAAACTGCAACATAATGCCTTTCCTAATTTCCTACCCACGGCAAATGTGAAATGCCTTCAAAATGATTCATTAAAAGCCATCTCCATTTCATCTTTGAACAATAGATTTTCAAAGAGTTAGGCAATCTCTGTTCCTTTCCAATATATTTCTTTTTTTTTTTCCCCTTTTGAAACAATGGTGTTCTCTTCTCAAAGACTAACTTTGCTACACAAAAAAAAATAATTAAACAAGATGGTAAGGTGTTTCATAGTTACTAAAATTATCATTTTTCTGACCTCCTCTTTCAAGGTAGCACGGATCTTAACTAGTGTTCCTAAAAGCTCTTAAAGTGCCACATTTCCTGCTGTGGCAGAACAAGAAAACCCAGTCACCAGCTAGAGTTGTGAAGAGCTAGCACTGAACATTGACGCCATTGCATTTCTGAAGAACAAGTCTGCCTGAGCTGCAGTGGGGTGCACACTTTGTTGGAATAGAAACCTCATGGGGCTGGAAGCACCACTGCCTGCTAGAGTGGGGCAGAAATGTGCCCGCTGCCAGACAATTCTGGTTTGTGATGTTAGGCCACCATGTGCAGTCAGGCACCGTCTGATGTTCTAGTTGCAGCCAATCGTGACCTGAGTCAATCATGAGTGCACTACCTTCAAAAACCCATTTCATAACAAATCTTAAACAACTCAAACCTCTCTAGAAAGCCATGGTTTAAGACCCTCCTCTGTAAGGAACTTTGACAACAAGGCTGTAGTAGACTGGTATGTGAAGATCCACAGCATGAGACACAGGATGACATGTTGGCTCCAGATGTATGCAGCCAACTGTCCATGTGAGTTAAACATGAATACAACTATTAAGGAATTGTGACAAAACAAGAGAATTCAGCAGTGCAAAGGGGGAAAAGAAACTTCCAGAGGGAGAAATTACATCTGTTTGAACTGCAGAGAAAGAAATTCAGTTCCTTTCAAAGTTACTCCTAGCCTCAGCTTTACAATTTGTTTATTTTTCCTACGTTCCCCTGCCCAGTTCTTTCTTCTATATACTCTCTCTTCCTTTCAGTCATTTGAGTTATTTTCCGCAATTTGAAAGGGTCTCCTGGCTCCTTCTCACTAATGCTAACTTATATTTCAAGGTGTTTTCCATACTCTCTTTGTGGCTCTCCATTTATTTCTCCTTGTATATTCTGTCTCTTTGGGTTTTGGAAGAGCTAGGATAGAAGAAGTCACTGAACTGGCAGGTTAAGGAATCATTAACAAGTACCTCAGCTCTGCACTGCATCGAACCAAAGTAGCTAGGTGCCAGGGAAACCTACAGGTGCTACCTACACAGCCAGTGATTCTTGCGCCCCACCACAATCAGCTCCACAAACTGACTAAACAATAGTATTTGGCATGCTATGGACACATCTCCTCCCATAAACACGAATTCAGAAGGAATTTTTTCTGAGCAAAATCAGAGCTACAATATAATGTAAAAGAAGTTTTCCACCCCTTTTCAAGACATCCAAGTGTTTCTTACAAGTCATATAGTAGAGAGTTAACTGCTGTCCAGTTCTCTGCCAAATATGCCACTACAATGCGCATTTCAAAGCAGATACATTCATTATTTTTCCAAATTTTATACATAGGGTTGGGTTCATCTAAAAAAGACACTCATTTAACAGTATTAACAATGTCAAAAAAGGACCACTTTTCTGTAAAACTTTTTCCAGCTGTATTCTGAGGTCTAGCAATTAACAGACTTTAAGGATAATCACAATAGTCCGGTGACATTAGAGTTAGGTGCCAAAGATTACATCAATAGGAGTAGCGAAGAAGTAGCAAATGAAGAGCTGCAAATTGCAGTGACCTTTGACTAGAAATGGCTTGAATTGCATTAGAGCTGAACTGTTCTTTGCCCATGTCGTGCAGGCATTGACACATGAACAAGCAAGTAAACCAACATGACAAGGACTAAAAGGAGAACAAAATCAGCAGGCTGCTTAATACAGGGCTTTTAATGCACTGCACTTATATACATAACAGCCTGAGTGAGAATACTCTTCTCTTTATAATCCTTTCTGTGGCTAGAGAATACAATCTTCCCTTAGATGGCTGTATGACAACAACCAGCCGTTTAAGCTTTTGACCCATAATTTGCATGTTAACATTGCACATATTAAGAAGGCTGGTATTCAAAAACCCCTTGAACAAAGTCATTATAGGCTCCCTGAAACCTGGCTTCTATTCCTATTTTTCTTGCAATAGAAATAAATACGTAAAATTGTCAAAATTTTAACATTGGGAAGGTATAAAACCCAAGAACCTACCCCGCCTCTAGAAGTACCACATGAAAAGTGAATACTATAGCTGTGGCCATTGAGTATACAACCAAAAGGTCAGGTAAGACCACCAGGCTTGAGCCCTGACCCCATGGGATATGTCAGGGCAATAAATCTATCCAGACAGAGTACTTCTTTTATGCTACAGCACTGCAGTGCTTTGGAGACTGAGAAACTCAAGCTGAAGGCAAATAACAAGAGAGAGCAAGGGTCCCCAGTGCCCAGATGTCAAGAAAACAACGGGCAATGTCTGGCCCCACAAGTCCAGCAGCTGATCTTCACTCAGCACTGTAACAGGAACAAAACTACTCAAGATCCCTGTTGCTCTACATGGCAAGGAAGTCTTTCCAGAGCTGCAATACATGCACCAGGTTTACCTGGACAAGACACACCAGGCAGGCAGTTAAGCAAGCAAAGTGGCTGCACTGTCACTAGCTGCTTCTTCCAGATCCGTAGCAGATGCATCATCAATTTGTTATGTGAGAAAGTGTGAGGAAACAACCTACACAGTCTATCTGACATCAAAGTTTTGAAACAACCACATGCAGATTCTGCAGCTCTGGAGTCAGACTACTGGTACTTTTGAGAGATTGACAGCTACACCGCAGGCCAGCGCAACACTTAAGAGAGTAACCTGGAAGATATGCAGGTTCATCACAAAGACCACAAGAGACCACTGTGAATGTTTAATTCCATCTTTTCCTCAGGAGCCACAATTTCTCTGGGAAGATAAGCTAGTTCTTAGAATGATAAACTGAGTGACTTCAGGGAAATGCAAGATCACTTCAGGTACCTCTTCTTCTAATGAATCTCATCTAACATACGAGTTGAACTTGACTAACTTCCAGCATATTGAATCATCATAGGAAAGAAGACAGAAACAGCCTTCACAAGTCTTTTCCATACCCAAGCATAAATAGGTGTAATAAATATCTCTACCAGCTTGCCATAAAATTCTGCAACCTGATATTGATCTAATACAATCTCCACATATCATCAGTGTCTAATAATTGCTGTTATCAAGCTCCCATCTTGCAAAAACTTACTCCTAGTAAGATAATGCTGCAACTTTAGAAATACCAGACTTATTTAATTACATGACCATTACCTGTGTGACTGACCTCAGTACTGGCGTAACAGAAAGAGACAACCTATACAGCAAAACAACGTGAAGGAAAATTGGTGATCCGTAAGTCTGTATTACTTTGATCCTACTTTAACAAACAAGATTTTCCTTTCATAGTCTCTCCAGTTTATATGCCTAAGTTAAATAGAAGATCATCTGGTTTTCTGCAGCATTATGTTGACAATGTTAATTCCCCACAAACAACTTTGTGATGGAAATTAAAACTTGAGCAAATTTAGAGAAAATTGAGAACTAGGTGAACAATTAATTCCCTGAATTAGCTTGCTAAGTCATACAGCTTCTTCCATAAAATGTCTAATAAAATCGTAAAATATGAATGTATTACAGGAATTTTTTCAGTTCCAACAACCGGATTGTCTGATTAAAGTCTCACTTGTACTTTGTTCCTGAAATGGAAATACATGAATTTCTTTTGTTGTTAAGAGCTGGAAAAATGCAAACAACATCTTTCAGGTGCTGCTTTCAAGATGATTAATCATTCAAACTATAAGAAAGGCATTGGCACAGGCTGCCCATGGAGGTGGTGGAATCACCATCCCTGAAGGTGTTTGAAAACTGTCTAGACGTGGCACTTCAGGACATCGTTTAGTGTTCCTGATACTATTTAGTAGATGGTTGGACTTGAAAGTCTTGAAGGTCATTTCCAACCTTCAAGATTCTATGATTCTGTGGATAACAGAAAGTCTCTTTATGAGATAAAACTGGAGGGTCTACTACTAAGAAAATAGCACTTTTCTAAGAAGAATTAGTTAAAAATTGAAAGACAATATAGTCCATTAAACTTGATTTTGTATTTTGATGGACAGCAGCTTGAAGTCAGGCCTCAAAACTTAGGTCAATGAGATTGGATATTCAGGACCTGATTTTTATAGAGCACTTTTGGCAAAAATTGGCAGAAACTGTCAAATACGCAAGTGTGTTTGTTTCTCCTGAATAGTTTGACATTTCAGGAAAGAAGCAATAGCAGCATCACAAAACATGCATCGTATTTTGTCTGAGTTAATACAGTCTGAAGTCAACACTGAGCTCCAGAGCTTTTTTTTGTCGTTTGGTTTGGTTTGGTTTTTTGCGTTTTTGTTTGGTTTGTTTTGGGTTTTTGTTTGTTTGGTTGGTTGGTTGGTTGGTTTTAGTTTAGTTTTAATTTTAAATGGTGTTTATGTTACTCACAACACAAAGGCTTTGTAAGAGCAGCTCCCCACTAAAAGCTCACGATGCTTCAGTGATTTCGTCTATGATATGGTGTTCTGCTTTCACTTCAGCTATTGCCTTCTTATTACAATCTGCCCAGATCTACTTGATAATGGTAATAGTCATATTATGGTTCTTGTAGTTAAAGACATATAGCATTCACATAAAGTCTGTCATCTATTTTGAGAAAGAGCATTTAATTTGGCAATTTTTACATCTATTTTCTCTTACCTAGCTGAGAGAATCCATCTAGCTTATTCGATAACAATAAAGTCCAACTTAAGTTTGTTTAAATAAAGTTGTCAATGCTACAAAATACAGGTCAAACATGTATTTAAAAAAAAAACCAAACTAGACAAACCAAAACCCAATCTTATAGGATTATTTTATCATTTTATTCTTGAGGTAAGAACACTTAATCCACTGAAAGATAGGGAGGGCAACCATGTTAAGTTTGAACCAGTTCTATTACCTTATAATAGTGTTCTAACCTTGACAACATATTTTGTTCCTTGGAGAGAAACCCATCTACAGCTCTGCCTGAAGTGTTTTAAATTCTTACAGATGAATTATGCAAAACCTACCGAAATAGCTTGTGTTACCCTGATATTCAGCTCCTGTCATTTTCATCAGTGGACTAGAAGTTTATAGAAAACTCATACAGACTGCAGAAATTAAACATTTACTTAAAAACCAAAAAATGTAAACACCAACAGAACAAAAGAAAACCAAACCAAACCAACCAAACAAAAAACACTGCACCTTTGTTCCTTACCAGAGATAGCAGTTGAATTTATTATAACAACCCTTCTACTTTTACTACATTCTAACACTTACTTTTACTAATATATTTTCTTTCCTATCTTTTTTTTCCTGGCAGGAAACCATGATGTTATTGCTTTATATTTCTAGTCAATGTTAACCCAGTTGTAAAATAAATTATGTAAGCTCTTTTAGAAACACTGAGGTAGAAAAATGCTACAGTAGAAAATACAGTAAATTGTCACATTTTTAATCATCCAAATCAACTGCCAGAAATTACAGATAAAGGAAAATTATTGTTACATATGAGAGCCATTCTCAGGACTAGAAAAGGCAATATTTGTGTTCTGAAGAGATAATTAAGCTATAAAAAATTTATCATTCCATATTTAAATTTCTTATTCTTTGACAAGAAAATGTAATCTCTGTCTGGAAGAAGATAAGAGCCCCAAAGATCCACAAGTTTCTTTTCAAAAAGGTCAATTACAGTTCACCAAAATTTTTTTGAAGGCAAAAGGGTAATCTCTTTTTTTGTCGCTCTCCTTCCCTCCTCCCTGTTTCCAGAAGAGAAGCATACTGTCTCTTAAATACACCATGGAGTTTTCCTTTAGTAGATTCAAACCTCCATTTTGCAGTAAGATGCTATCTGGTAGCATGTAGCTTCAGACACTGGAAAAAATGCTTTCTTTCTGGAGTTTCCAATCTACTTACACCATACACGAAGCCCTGGGAGAAGACACTAAGATAGAAAATGGCTTTATTACCATGTTTGTGGTGAACCCAAAGTTACTGCTTTCCAGCCTTAGATAAGGTGGAATAGAGAACAACCAACCAAAGGTGTCACCACTTATTGCATTGTCATTAACATAACACATGTAGTTATTTGAAGACATTTGCAGTAGCTTTGAATAAGGGTGAGGTGTGACTGTGCCTTTGCCTTCCTTGAGTCTTGAAGGGAACATTAGAATTTTAATATTGTAGTAGTCACCTGCTGCAGTGAAGGGTAAGACATTTTCTTTAACATAGAGTGATCTAATTCCTAGGGTATGCTTGGTAATACATACTGTAAGAACAACTTAGCTACTGTGGAGAAACTTGCATCAACACAAGGAAACATGAGAAAACACGAGAAAACACAAGGAAAAGGTTGAGGTGAAAATTCTGGTAAGGTACTTCAGTTTTTCCATTTGCAAGAAATCCAAAACCTAAAGGAGGGAACTTGCTTGTCCTTTCATGTTAAAAATGTACTTGGAGGTTTCCAGTTCTGACAGAGCATTCGGATGAGCTGCATTGCCCCTTTAGATGTAAGCACTACAAACTGCCTCATAACACTTCTATCTCACATTGGAAACCTCTTGCAGACCAAACCTGTACTGTAGTTGATTAACAGTCCAGGTTTTTCAAAATTAGAAACATCTGCCAGCTCTATCTTCATCTGCAACTAAATAGCCAGTATTATCCCAAAAGTCAACTTGGCAGTACCAAAAGAAATTTTGGCTTCTAAGTTATTTGCCCCTACGAAGCAGAACACAAATCCAAAGTCAGCACTTACCAGCAGTCTCTGCTGGGTTAAACTTACATGTAGTAACACTTGCAACACTTTTAAACTTAGTGTTGCTGTCCTTTCCAAACCACAGCTTCTTTTAGCTTACTTACATTTATTGACTTGCTTTTCTATCCTTCAGTCACTAGCTCTCTATCATTACGGAGTGTACAGCCTATCCTGTCCAGAGGTCCTTCTGCAATCCATCTAATCTAAAGCCAATATCTTCTGTTGATCTGAATCCTAACCCCATCCTAAGGTTTAACATTCATTGCAATCAGATAGCTTAGATATAGTTACAAAGCTTGTGTTGAGCTTAATTTATCAGTTACTAAATGCAGCTATCCTGTAACTGTCAGGAGGTCCTAAACCAAACCTATCATCCCAGCATCAGTCCATACAACTGTATGGTGATGGTCTGGTGTTTATCTGTCAATGACATAAACATAAGGGGACAATGTTGGTAGTATGATCTGTAAAAACAAACCTTCCTTTAGTTTACTTAGAGCTTGATTTAAAACAAGGTTTAACCTGTTTCTCTGGCTCCTTACTGGAGTACAGACAGACCACTGACACTTCCACCTCCTTTTCTAAATTTTGTAGCAGCAGAGCTATGCTTTTGTTGATGAGCTGAGATCCAAATCATTAGCTATGGAAATCATGTTCTGTGAGCACTGTGGAATAAAAAGTAGCTTTAAAGAGAATACTGGAAAATAATTCCTCTTATTATAGGGTGCTTGGGTCTGTTCTGTAAAAAAAGTACAGAATGAAGTTATGTTCTATCTGTATTTAATTAGGTGATGCAGTGCCTGGAGGAAAGGAGCACAAAGGCAGCTAGTGAAATGTTCTTAAGCAAAACTGGGAGAGTATACAGGTGGAGCTTCATGCACCACTCTTTTTGATTATGTCTGTATGGATCTCTCCTTGGGATGTAAGCTACCCTGCTGAGGACTCATATTCTCCAGGTGTATAGTATCAGAAGCCTACCTTATTATACATAAGGATTTAGATTATGACCTCATTAAATTTCACACCCTTTTTCATTTTGGCTCTGTAAGGTTTTAATTCCCTAATGCGTTAAGAACTGAAAGATTAGCATATAATTAGCATATTGCATATAATTATAAACTATACCAGGTACAGCTGATGGACCCATAAGAGTTTCTTATCAAACATGCAACAGTTTATCAAGGATTACAGAAAAATTGCCATGGACCAAACTTGTACAGGGATATTTTTGCAACAAACTGTGTCAAATTTTCTGGATTTCTGAAGCAATTCAGAAACTGAAAATGGGACAACATTCTCACAACAGGTTTAGATTTTGCAAGCCATTTATAAGAGTTCTTCACATCATCGAAGAATAGCAGTTGCAGAAGTCTTATTGCTGGTATAGCTACAGGGAGGGGAGACTCCTCTGGCACAGGATCTGCAGGCAGGAATTATTCCTTACATCATATCAAATCTGTATGTGTGTGCTGGAAAAATTCTGTCCAAGTTACACCTAGGCAACTCTTCTGACCTACTTATTGCAGAAGCAGACACTAATTATCCAATGAGTCTAATCAAATGTCTGGCCAGCAATTGACAAACACACTAAAGTTGCTATACTTTACAGCAATGCATCCAGAGAATACAGTAAGAATGTTCTTACATTCTGACAAACATCATCTTTTCTACACCCTATCCTCAGTCTATTCTCTATGCATTCTTTTTAATGCCCCCAGGCAGTGGGGTGCACAAGTTAATGAGAAACATTCTTCTTCATGCTGTGGTAAATGGCATTAAGAAAATGTGTCTCAGAATGTAGTGGTTTTTTCTACATATCCGAATATCATAATTTTTTCACATCACCTGAGTAGACAATAGAGAGATGCACTTTACTGTGCCTTTGAGAGTCCTGTAAAATTTGGTAGCAGCTATAAGAGGCAGAAAAAACCAAAAAAACCCAACACACACACCCAAAATAAAACAAACCCCCCAAAACCCCAAACCAGAACAAAACCAAAAAAACGCACAAATTTTGTTTGGGTATATTAACTGTTTTCAAAGCCTCGTGTTACAAAATGGTGTGTTTTGAGTGATTACAGAGATGATGATACAACAGCAAAACTATGGAGACATTTTTGTAATCCATGAGAAAGGTAATTATGTAGCCTTTCCTGAGAACAACTGGGAACCCATTTGATAATTTTTTTTTCCACCTGTGGAAATAAGGATAATCCTGGATCCTGACAAAACAGTATACTATTTCTATTAACTTTCATAGATTCTAATTCTGTACCCTCCTGTTGAATATGTTCTTCTGAGTAGCTACTATGTGAACAAAGAACGAAAGACTATTTCTTGCATCTGGATAAAAGGCAGCATACTAGATTCTCTGAGCTGGGAAAGCACTTTGCCATGTGATTTCCCTCCCACAGATACCCTTTGCCTCCCCACCCCCCTCCCCCACATCATCTGACTTCTAAATAGTTTGGTTCCTGGCAGCCGCGGGTATGTGGTGGTACCTGCTGCATCTGACAGTTTCTTCCTGACCTGTTCAATCAACATCAAGACTGAAAGCATGACAATGTGTGCTCTCTTTGGGCTTCCAGTAAGTCTGAAATGATAAATTTGTGAAAAAACCCAAAGCTCTTCAACGTGAAGCCTGGGAAGATAGAAACACATACAGGGTGTCCTCAGTTAGTGAGTTTTCTTGCAGGTACAACATCATTTATCAGAATGTCCATTTTACTGAAAGCAGCTCCAGGGTTTAAAAATCAAACCAAACGCATTCTAGAAACAAGATTACATATGACAATTTGTCTTTCATTTCAATAATGTGACATTCATATTTCAGCTCTGCCTCTCTCTTTTAATAGCATACATTGATTGAATTCTGTCTAGGAAGTGGGGGAAGGGATATGTAGCTAGGCTATCTAAAGGTCCATTCCTGTCTCTAGAGTCTCACAGGGTATATCAATGAGGAAAAAAGCTTTTATCATCAGTGCTTTTAAGAAGCCTTTTTCATTGTACAAATACTTTTCCAAAGACCTGCTTCTTCTAGGATATCCTCAGTTGTTAACATACTATGAAGAAAATCCCGAGTATTTGAGAGTGTCACCAGGCCAACTCTTGCTAATAATCAAGTCTACTTTGACCCACTTCATGAGAAAACACATGAGAATTTGAAGAAAGACTTTAGGCAGTGGTTTGCATTGTCTGGCAACCTCTACCTCAGCCTCATTCTCATGAGTACATGTAGAGAAAGAAGGCAAAAACTACTTTATGAGCCCCAAATTACCTTGCAAGTTGTCACTAACATCTGTATAAATAAAATGAAAGTAAGGAACTCCTACTTCTTTACACAAAGGATTATTATTTTTCCATAGGAGACTTTCTAGCTCCTCTTTTTCATCCTCTGACTGAGAGGTGAAGTACAGCTTGTCTTTATTGTCTACTTGCAGTGTTACTCTGAAGTACCAGAGAAGAGCAATTAGATCATGTATACACAGAAATTTTTAATTGGACTGAAAATGAGTCAAAAACAATAGCTGTACTCTGCAGCAGATTTGCTATTTCAAAGGTGATTTTGCAAATTGCTTTCCTTTCATTCCTTTCCATTCCTTTCATTCTGCAAAATCAACATTTAAAAAATTCTGTGTGTTACAGGATTAACCTGTGTATTGAATGAAAACTTTCCAGTGAGTGCAACAGGTCAGCTGGTGAGAAAAAAACACTACATATATTTATTTAATGTATGTATTTATGAATTCCAAAATCAAAGGGAATGAGGAGAATAAAGAAGGTTTTTTTCTTCAGGAACTATAGCATTTGGAGCCTGGTCTGGAACCTGGATACACAAGACAAAATAGTTTTCAGATCCTTTTGTTTTGTTTAACCATAAGATAAAGGTTGCTTTACTGCAGAAATCTGTTTGTATAGTTTTGGCTCCTAATACATGTGATCTATAGAGATCTCTTTCCACATTTGTTGCTGACGGTAACAAGTCAGTACAGGGTTTCACCGATATGCTCCCTCAAAACCCTGGCTTAAATAGGCCCACCATACTTTGTCATTGGAATTTTTCTGTATTATTTTTGCTCTCAAGTTCAATTAAATATATTTATTTTCTACAAAGACCAATCTGGACAAAACTGTAGCAAAATAATTACACTGTTAAGGGACAAGCCCTGAGCTCAGGACAAGTTCATCTCAGTTGCAGCAAAAACAATTAGGCTTTATTCAGACCTTATTAGGACCAAATCTTGTGTGGGTGAAACAAGAACAAAATTTGCTTTTAAGTGAAGTGGGAAAATTGTCTTCAGTGGGTTGGGTTTTGGCCTGGGTGCATAGTCTTTGATTTTTGAAGCCCAGTGTGAGGTCAAACCTTTTTTGTTGTTTATTATTTGTGAAAGGTAAAAGGTGTAATGAGTCCTGCTAGCTTGAAAAATAAATCCTAATACGCAGAAATTATTAAAATGTTAAATTGCTATAAATTGTAGACATTGCAAAGTGCTAAATTCAGCACTGCTTAGGGTCTTTTATGATCTGTCACCTGCATGGTCATGTGACAAATTCCAGTTCTTTGTTCATTAATGCCTCAGTGCTTGCCCTGTCAGGCTGTGCTTCCCTCTGTACGAAACCAGTGTGAGGAAGGCTGTTATTCTGAACAATGAACTATCACATCATGTCATTTTGCTCTTTCCCCACAGCCCTTGCAATAGTTTCTCAGGTAATCTGCGAGAATGTGTTCTAGGCATGTGAAAGAAGACAAAGACTACAGTTGAATTATGTGAGATGTTTATGAACTTAACTCCTTTAGGAATAACTGACTATATCTTAGTCAACACAGCTGAGATTCTTCTTTAATTATTTCTAGGAGGCAAAAGATTTTCATACTCCGAAGTCTTACCACATCTGGCTCTGAGCTCACCCTTGGGAAATTTGCCTTCCCTGCATGGACAAGGTGAATACAGAGGGTTGTTTCCTTGCTGTGCCAGTCACGAGGACTCCTACCTTTCCCCAGCTAGCTCTGGGGAGATGTTTTCTTTTGAATCACTATCTAGTTTTTCAAGAGGCTGGATCATCACTATTTAGAGCAATATCATCACAACAAGAACATCATTTCTGTACCTCCTGTCTGCCTGTGAGTGTGGCTGGAAAACCCTTCCCACACAACATTGCTGTCTATAGAAAGAAAATTTCATTTCCACCCCCAGGATAGATCCCTCCCTTTACGGCATGTCAGGGAGGGAAGATAAAGGCAGTCCATCTAGACTTGGAAGGCAGAACAGATTGAAGACACAGAGCTTGCACCTGCCTTTACACCACACACAGTGGTTGGGGGAGCTAATGGTTGCCACAGGCCTGTCCATACAAATGTAAATCTTTCCAACCAACTCCAGCAGGAGAGAGACCACTGAAGAAGCAAATAGCTCTTTTCTTGCCAGTCTAGAAACATCGTCTCATATTATCAAGGTTTCAGGGATCATATTGTAAACAAAACCAAAGAGAAATATTTACTGCCTGAAAAATACGTGTTTTTTTCTTAAGATCCCTTCTGCTGTATGCAGTGATATGGTTCAGAAAAAATGCAGATAGGCAGGAAACCTACATCTAATGTCTCCACGTCCCCACACAGCTTTCATCCACCTCTGTCATAGACATGAAATAAGCGAGCTTTTTCTGGCCTAATTTACCACATGCCTCTGCCTACTCTTTCTGGATTTACAGGGTCTGTTCTTGTGTGTTCTCCTCTCCTGAAAAACACCTGAATATTACCAGGTCAGAGTAATGGGAGAAGAAGAAATCTCAATCATCCACAGTATTATATTAAAGACAAAAAAGCAGACACTAGTCAGCTATTACAGCTCCCATATGGACATGGAGCTTTATTACAGAAAATCCTACCTACTGTGGTACAACCCAGTTAGAGGCTGGAATATTCTTTTTAAAAGGGGATCTTGTAAGGCACAAGTGCTAGTACTCTCAGGCCCATCAAATTCCAGTACAAACTTACCAGCACATGACAGGAGCCTGGATGCCACACTGTCCTTATTTTGAGAAGAATACAAATGGAACAACATGACATGAAAAACCCTCTTGCTCAGGTTCCCATGATACCAATCATTGTAACAACTAGGCACTAGTACTAAACAGATGTGAAGAGTTAAATTTCTTGTTTATCTGACATATGTAATTCATCACTCTGATAGGATGATAACTACATAGCTGTGTACTGTAGTAATTTTTAAAAAATCATAACTTCCGTGCCAATCAGAGTTTGCATTATGCCTGTCAGTTTTATTTTAAAATTAAGCTGGATTGTCATGATTAGGTTTTTGAAGCACTTGGGTATTTCAAACTACAGTCACTATCATACAGGCCTCAACAATACATCCAAGAGTAAAGAGATTATCTCCTCTCCTCCAGAATATTTATTAAATGAATTTATTAAATAAATTCATTCATTGAATGAATACATAGCAAATGCTTGAGCCATTTGTACATTATCAGGAGCAACTAATTTTGCAAAGATAATTTAAAAAAGAATCCGGTATTACAATATTAACCTCCTTTCTGTATCTCATTTACTCAGTTTTGCAGTATAGACTTCTCTCCCTTTGAATTTTCACTAACTTCTGCAAATTTCTTCTAAATGGTTGTTATTCTACTAATAGTGATTGCCTTAAAAAGTCATCTCATTAACTAAATCTGTTTCAGCGTTTTTAGCTACAACTGGTAAAGGTCCCAGTGAGGTGATTTTAGCAAGCAACATTGATGTGGAGATTCATCAAGTGACATGAATAAATGGGTAAGGTGGACAAAAGTAACACAGAAGTCAGGAGGAATATTTCTTTACAAAACCCAAGAAATTCCAGTTTCTAATTATGTGGGTTTACATAGCCCATTTCTGACAACTTTAACACCATGAATTTCCATGTGGCCTCCTTTTTTGAAGGACATTGCAACAGATATTGTATTTGATTTCAAATTTGTTTTTCCCTGTCAGGGCATAGAACTCAAAAACTGCAGGGGATTCAGCTGAATCACTGAACAAAGATTGTTACTGGATTTTATCATAATGTTGATAGTGACACTGACAGGAGGTAAAATCGTCTAGGTAATGAAGAAATTGATCTTATAAGAAGATCTGAGGAAGCATGCACATAGCCTCCAAACAGATTTGTATCTGTCCATGACTATATACTCTGTCCTGAAAAAAGAAAGGCCCCAGAAAAGGGCCTTTAGCTCTATGAAAAGAGTACAGAGCTACTAAAAGAAGAAATAGTAAAGCAAGTGGGAAGACAGCAAAATAGCAAGAAAGAAAAATAGTGTGGAAAAGGGTCTGGGATATTTATATAGACACAGGAGAGTAAATAACTATGTCTTTGGGAATGAAGAGGGAGACACTGGAAAGTGAGCAGATATGAAAGGAAGGATTAAAATCAGGATATGAAAGAAAACAAAAAGTAGTGAGGAAGACCATGTAAAGGGCAATGGAAAAAGTGAGGAAAATGCACTCAGTATGTAAGAATATGTAATCTGTAAAGAATCATATCCTAGAGAGGTAAAACTTACCCCACAACAAGTACTTAGCAATCTTGTAGAATGATTTTACTTCCCTATCAAAAGAGTGTGACCTATGGGTAAGCAAAAAAAAGAAGACTTGAAAACCAATTTAACATCAAACTTTGAAAATTCACTACTGCACACATAAAATACACCTGAAAGTCAATGTATACACATCTCCTTGGAAACTTGAATCTGAAAAAAAAATTCTACTTGCTAAAAATATTAGTATTTTTATTACTGTATAAGGATTACATTATATTAAAAGCCAGGAACTCCATAGAGTATTTAGGTCCCATGGGGTTTTTCTTTGTTTCAAAATGGTCTGTGCTTCATAGACTTTGGAATTGTGAGCCCTAGGACTGGTGTGCAGAGATATTTACACTTCTATTCCTTCCATTTCTCAGAGGAGAAATAGATGAGTCAGTTAGCAATTTCCAAAAATTTCAAGACTAGAAAAATTTAGTAACATCATCCAATAGACTAAGTTTTTTTAAAAAAACAGTCTGCTGTCCAACTTTCTATTCCTGAGAATGAAGCACAATGCCATATTCGTAAGATGACCTTTGGAGCTTTCCAACAAGCAGGTGGAAACTGGTCAGAAGTTTTCCTGTAGGACAATGGCTGAACTGCTTCTATTGGATTTATTTTTTCATTCATTTCCATTCATTCATTTGGTGTTTTGTTACAGCTTCTGTTTCCTAATGTCTTCTCTAGTACCTCTCCATGTTTTCTTAATATTTATTCATTTATTAGGAAAGGAAAAGAAGCTGTCCAAGTGCACTGCCTTGCCATAGGTCTATAAAAAATGTATGAGAAAAGCTAAAGCATTATGCAATACTTTCATAAGGGACTCAAAATGGAATCTATCAACCTCAAAAATGAGCAGTTGCCTAAAGGTCATAAGGTAATTACCTTATTGTGGATTGCAGAAATTATAAGAACCACAGGAGAAAGAATACTAGATAATCACTTCAATTTTCTATGATAAGATCACAAGAGGGTAATAAAGGACTTTCGGTTGTTGTAAGTAATTGCAGGAATTTTATGCAGTCTTTTAAGGGAATGATAAAAAAAATGTTTTTGATGATAAATACATAAATAATTTTCAGTAACTAAAGTACTACTAAATACAAAATACCATAAACAAAAGGAAGAAACCTTCCTCTTTGTTCCTGAAATCACCAACTTCCATCCTTCATCTTTTCCAGAAATTTCACTTATACTGGAGACAACTACTGTCTGCATATCACCAGCAGCTGGGTTCCAGGGTTTTTCAAGGTGTTGAATCTCAGAGAAGATCCTTGTCTACCTCTCTTTCATCTTCTCTGATGCTGTGCAGACTGCTCACTCCTACAGCTCCTCCTCTTGGAGGAATAGCTCCTCTGAGATGGCACATGTCCTGCAGGACAGAAAGCCATCTCTCCTGGTGTGTGAGAAAGACCCCAGGCACTCCTTACAGCCTGGGGTTTGGAATGATACATCCATCACCTGAAGCTCTGCCTGCATCAAACCCTCTGTCCTCGCAGGGAAAGCTGCTCCAACACCTGCTGAGGAAACTGCACTGTGACGTGAAACCACTGTACCTCACACTGTTTAGAGTGGTAAAAATTCAGCTAAGGCCTCCTTCTTTATGCATTTCTGCACAAACTGCTGCACCTATGGTCTGTCTTCATGAGCTATGCTCTAGGCCTTCTAGCCTTATATAGGTTTCTCCCAAGCACTGGCTAAAAAGTGCTTGACCCTCCCTAATCAGGATGCTCTTGCAACAGATTTCCAGACACCCTGGCTCAAGGGCAGTTGACCACACTTATTAGAAGCTGCTAAAACTTCCTCTGGCCCACACATAATTGCCTGATTTGACTTTGGGGAACAAAAAGTATAGTCCCAGAGCAGTGAAGAGTGAGACTGCCACTACTTCAAAGAGATCAAAAAATCTTAATAACATGCATTATTTCTTCATATGGACATGGGAAAGCAAGTACTGTATGATTTCTCAACTGTGGGTACTGGACTCATCAGGCACTTTGACTGGAGCTGCAGAAAAATGATCTGGATCCAGAATGCATTTTTTCATTTCCCAGTAGCAGAGCACCCCTATACCCAGACTAAAGAAAACCAGACATGGTTGCTTGTGATTACTGGCAACTGCAATAAAGATATGCCTGACTGTAGATCCTCAGACCTATGGACCAGAAATAAATAAAATGACTCTTGTTTGCAGAGGAGAAAATCTAATGGTGGAGGAAACCTCTGAATACAAATGTGTGGTTGAAAAAACATCTTACCTCTGTCTTGCAGAACTCTATTTAGCTGTTCCATATTTATTTATAATATCCAGAAACAGGCATTCCCTGTGCCCAGTGCAAGGGCTGAGTACATTGTCTTTATATAAGAAAAGATGCTTTTCTATTTCCAGGGAAGCAACACAAATTCATTATAAAACCTCCAAAATTTTTACACTTTTTCTTCTGTATAAAATTAGTTGAAAGTACTGGGGAAATAGTTGGTACCATAAGGAGCTATACTTCTAAGCTACTACTTCTATGACAATTTCAGGCAGGCTAAGGAATATATACATCACATGAAGAATCACTGCTTTGCTTTTTTTTCTGTACATTCATTCAGTCATTTATAAATCAGCTCCAAGCTTAAGAACTGGGAAAGAAAGAAAACATACTTTTTAGAAATTACAAATTGTGTAGTGCATGAGATGTATTAAAAATAGCATACATAAGACATGGAAGTATGTAACTTTGTATGGTAACATTATGAAAAATTATATGCTGTGCTAAAAGCCCTAAATGGTGGGAATTATGTTGTTGCTATACAGAAAAAGTAATTTGATTAGCTTACAGTGTATTCACTAATTTGCGCTGATTAAGCTGCTGAGTGCAAAGCAATTAGTGAATATGCTCCATACACTACTTGCTTTCCACAGCCAACTAGTAAAATGATGGCATTAATCCTTTCAAATTTATTATGCATTTATTATATACAAATTCTAGTTTTTAAAGACATGTGCTACATTACCATATATCCTTATCATATATTTTGCATATTAGACATATCTTGAGCTTTAAAGAGCTAATGTCAGCATTTTCAATGAATTAGAATTCTGTAACTTATTATACCTGTCTTCATAAGGAAAACTTTAAAAGAGCTCAAATAATGCCTTTATTTCAGAAGTAACCAGAAGTACAGCTTTTATACTTGCTTCATTTCTTATGTTCCTGTGCAAGAAATACTGGGGTAGGATGCAGTGAAAACATCTGTGTGTTCTAAGGAGTGGTTCCTTATAAGGGCTCTTCATCCAAATATTATTAGTTAAGATAAATCATTACACTAGAGAGGAAGTGCAATGGAACAATTGTTTTGGCAGATATTTAAGACTGATGCGTGAAAACTAGTAAAAAAAAATTCTACACTATGCTAATTTAATATTCAGTCAGCTTTAAAACAAGAACCACATTCCATTTTTGCAAGTTTGACATTTAATATTAATTCATATAATCCAAAAGTGTTCTATAACATGTATCATTCATGATTAACATTTTAGCATTTTCTTAAATACTCTACTGCTAGAATTTCTTGAGAAATACAATAGCAATTCACATATGTAGTAAAGGAGAATGTAGATTATTAGTAAGCCAATGAGGTAAGCAGTGAGGCTCTAGATTGATGTAAAATGTGTGTAAATAACTGGATACACAGGTAATAGTTGGGATGAAGATAAATGCTCATTGCTGTCTGAACCCTAGATTACAACTTCTTTTAAGACCTTCCTCCTGGGAAAAGTTGCAATTACAAAAAACTTTGCTGACCATATTTCATCCCAGCCCTTCTTTCCAAGAGGTGTGACAAATACATCTAATTTAATGAGATCAGATTACCAAATTATATAAATTGCTAGAGTTCCTAACATTAACTTTAAAGACAACAAAGGAATTTACCCAAGTCAAGAATCCATTCTTTCCACTGGTCTGTAAGAATATCTCAGGTCTTTAGTTCACCATATCTCTGAATTATCTCTTCAGGTATAGGCAATATGTATTGCCAAATTCTAAATGTTCTTGTCGTGTAAATTAATTTCCAACACCTAAATAAACTGTTTCATTGAATAATATAAACAGGTAGCAAATTTTGTTTATTTATATTTCTGAAGAGTTTTTCATGTGAGAAGTAGAAAGTTAGTTTGAAGATGTACCCTGATATTCAAAATTTTTACTCATTATTTAAGGAAAATATTCATTATAGACTGTTGTTTCAAGTAGAGGTTCAGGTTGGCACCAAAGTTATTATCCAGTTATGTTATTTAATTTTCATTTTGTTTCCTCTTAGTGCTGTCTGTTTGCTGAAACAACAAAGCAAATTACTAAGAAAACATAGCGGGCTTACTTGCATTATTTTCCCATTCTTTCTTATTCTTTAATGTTATCTATAACCAAGTTAAAGCAAGATTGTCTCCCCCCAATTTCACAGTTCATATAACCAGGCAGATGCAAGCCTTTCTGAATCAATATTCTGTTCCCAGGACGGCATGTCAAGGTTTAGGGTCAGGACAGTCCCCTAGACCTGTAACAGGCATCCTCTGTTAACCCCCCCTCCATCCACAAAGGGGAAGAGAAAGGCAATAAGGGAGAGACATTTATTGATTAGAAAAGGAAACTAGAACAGCTTTAATGAAAAGGAAAATAATAATGATGGAATATATACAAACCTATACAAAACCAGTATTGTACCCAACTTCCCTGATGGTAATTACATCACTGTCACCACTGGTGCTGTGGAGCAGGCACTGGGAAAGTCCCCGTCTGGGCCCAGCAGCAGACAGGCCCTTGTGATCCCTCAGCTTTATACTGAATATGATGCATATGGGATGGAAACTCTCATCGGTCAGTTTAGGGTCACCTGTCCTGTTCGCTTCTCCCTGCAGGTGAGGCTTCTAACTTTCTGCACCCCCAGCGTGGTACACAAGATCCATCAGTGGCCTTGGTCTGCACAACAATCCTTGGTACTAGCTCTAAACATGGGGTGTTATCGCTGCTGGAAGCAGACACAGTCTGTGAGAACAGGCTGCTAACTTCAGGCAGTGCAGTTGGTTAGAAGAGACTGAACTGAAAAGTAAAATCACTGAACAGAATCAGTTCTGTTCTCACTCAAACCAGGACACAGCATCACGTGGTCTCCCAGAGATTAATTTTTCCCAGTTCTGCAAACTGAGGTTACTACAAGTTCTGTGAAAACAAAGAACTGTTAAGTGGAAGATGGAGTTAAGTGGAGTTACAAATTTATAATCCCTGTAGGATAATTTAGCAACATCTAGGGACCTAACTTGGGGAATGAAAAACAACTTCTTTGAAAGAGAGAACTATATACACACATTTACTTGGTTGTCTGTCTTTTCTACTAACTTGTATTATGACACACCACGGAATTGCCCACTGAGGGGGAAGTAAGTGCTTATAAAGGCTTATAAAAAGTATTTCTATGATACCTTTCTCAAACCTACTTTTTTGTGCATGAATCTTCAACATTACACACTATCTTTGTTTTAAGAGGGATTTTACCTTTTAATTCCTTAATATAAGGATATAGTTTAATGTAAGGTGATTTCTTTAACATTAGACATTCTTAAAAAGATAGATATGGATTTCTGAACTTGTTTTCTAGAATATTTGAATATTGAGAAATAACCTAAATAATTTTATATGACAGGCAAGAAGCACGCACTTGTGTCATCCATGTTGTTCATCAATGTAATTTTTGATCAATATAAATTGCAATATCAGGGAATTATTCTTGTGAGTCCGTACTTGCTGAAGTGGCTAAGTAGTGTACAATTG
This sequence comes from Actenoides hombroni, assembly GCA_024336885.1. NCBI lineage: Eukaryota > Metazoa > Chordata > Aves > Coraciiformes > Alcedinidae > Actenoides > Actenoides hombroni. The sequence goes on from WUAM01000214.1 coordinate 27,930, forward strand.
TGTATTCATGTAGTTAGTGATATAATACCTAGTCATGCATGTGGAATAGAACATATTGGAAAATAGGGTGACAATATCTAAGTTAACTTGCTGAAGATACTGTGAGTTTTGTAGATGTTTCCATTGGATTCATTATCTCTTTTTTATCAGCTTCCCTTTCAGAAAAGCAATTCAAGCCATAAAAATGCAATTGCAATAAAATTTGCTTTTAATCTCACTATTATCAGTCTAAGAAAAAAAAGATCTGGGTCTAGAGAATTCTGAAAAGATATACTTATTTCTTTATAGTAATCAATGGTAAATAAAAGTGTAAGAATTAAGATGAATAGACTAGTGAGGAAAACAATTATACTACCATGTACATTCCAGTTACACCAGCATCTTAAATTCTCTATGTAAATCTGATTAGTTAATGTCAAAACAGCACATTAGAAATGAAAAAGGTACAAAGAAGAGCAACCAAAATTCTCAGAGCTGTGAAAAAATTCTCATATACAGTGAAATTTAATAAATAGACTACGACTTCTTATCCTGAAGAAGAGTCAGTTGGGAAAGATTATGACAGAGGTCATAAAATCCTGAAGGAGAGAAGAAAGAATGATTAAAGTTCTTTTTCAGAAATTATGTAGTTACCATGTGAAACTCACTGCTGCAAGATAGGGTATCAGAATGTAAGAAGTCTAATCATCAGTTAGCTAAGTGAATGGTAGAAAAACACAGAGGTGTTAAACTGATTGGATGTCACTACAACTCCCAGATCAGGGAGAGAAACAAGACATTGCTGGAAGCTAGAATTTTACATTAGAAATACCGTGCTGGCTCTCATTTTACTGTTTTTCCTCTATGACCAGTGAAAAGGACAGAGTTCAGGTACTGATGATCATGTAGATTAATCTCACATAGTCTTTCTTAATTTGGCTTTGGTAGTGAGCCCTCCCACAAATTCCTTTGATAAATCTGTTCCTCACTTTGAGCAGAAAGTTAGATTTCACTGGGAAAATGTGATCTGATAGAAGCATCTAGAGAGGATGATACCTGAAAAAGATACCTGAAAAAGGACCTCTCACAGCAAATTTTTTTGTTTTGTTTTTGTTTTATAGTAGAATTTCAGGACAAAATAGCAAATATGTATTCATTTGAAGAGCAATGTGAATTCAACATGCCTGATTGGAATTACAGAAATTATTGTTGTTGATGCTGAGTAACACTGTGCAAAATCCAGGCTGCTATACCTTTTATTTATAATAAAAATATAGGGTCATCTTATGTTAGATAATAGGTGTTGTTGTTCAGCAGTGCGTAAATCACTTAACAAGTGGTCTAAACCTAACTTCTTTTTTCCTTTCCCCCCCCTTTTTTTTTTTTTTTTTTTTTTTTTTGTGAAATCAGGATAAAAAAAAAGAAAATATAAGTTTTTTGCCGGTTGG
>WUAM01000216.1:0-20868 GCA_024336885.1 Actenoides hombroni
TAAATATATAACATGTTTATATTAGATATTGATATAAGTATTGATATGCAATACATTGCATATATGATTATTATATTATTTTTAAACAATATTTATTCTATATTTACATAATATTTTCATGTATATGCATAACACATCCTCCGGCACTCTTGTCCCAAGTTGTAGATCCTCATGTCATGCTTTGCTCATAATATATGTGAAATGTAGCAGTAGAATTACTCCAATGATAAATAAACTCATTTAAACCTCCAGTGTTGAGTGTACAGTGGCAGCTCTGCTGCTTTCCAGTTGGTGGAAATCTCAGCTGGCAATATCCTTCCTGATTCAGTGCGTACTTTTTCTTTCGGTGTGTGATGCCAAGACTAATGCTGGCACTTAGTGCAGGAGGGAAATGAGATTAGGAAAGGTTTCACAGAGGGTTATAATGTTATGTAAGGGATGGATTTCACTGTTCCCAAGGAAAAAGTAGCCCAGCAGTCATAGATGAGACAAAAGAAACGCACTTGACTAGAAGGTTTCAGGATTAATTTTATAAGATTTTAATTACACATTTTCATTATTTTTGTTCATATTTATTTGGGTTTTATGCAGAAATTGTTCTTCAATGATGTGTTAAGCTCAGAATACATTTTTCAGGATTTTCATCCAGTGCTTTCAAAATAAAGGAAAAAGGAAAGAAATTAAGAATGAAGAAAGTTGTAAAAGGAAAGACAGAAAGAAGGCAAGTGAGTACAGCTATGACATTTACTGTGAAAACTATTTTTGTGTATATTTTATGCTATAAAAACCATGCAAACATCATGTTCTATTCTAAGTTTTGTTTCTGAAGTACTTTATCTTCAAGCTGTCATTGTAAATAAATACCAAACCCCCTAAAAAAACCTGATAACAGTCATCAGAAGGCTGACAGTTTGGTTTCAAATCAGGTTCTGTTTCAAATCTGTTCAGCTTGATGCTGGAACACTAAACAAAAGGTTTCCATTTTTTTTTGGAGATATTGATTTTGTGTTTGCTTGTTTCCTTGCCAAATAAAAAGATGTTAACATAGTAATTTATTTTGGAAAATATTTAAAATTTTTGTTCGTTTCCCTTCCCCTCTTACTCTGCCTTGTCAGTCACACTCAGAAACATCCCAAGCCCTCCGAATGAAATCTCTGTGAAAACCTAGACTAAGACAATGACTTACAAATCAATGGAATGTACCAAAAGGCAATGGAATCTTAATAACAACTTTTACATTTAATTTATTTTATATATGTACTGTTTTTCTCCTTATGCTTCTTCCATATCCCCTCTAATAAAGAATTACACATTGCTGCCTCTCTATCTGCAAGCTCAGGAGAGCAGTGGAAGTACGCCAATGACAAGCTCAAAGTATGAACTCTTTTAATATCAGCCATGACCTTTATGTCTGGGAAAAAAGAGTGCTGCACCTCTTCAGTGGGACCCAGTATTATGAATGCTGTTGTCCCTGAGTCCTCCCTACACCACCAGAAGAATTTATAGTGGGATAGACGTTAGGGTAGCGAAATATTTTATGAGGCCTATAAAATGTAGCTGAAGGTAGCCACGAACCAGATTTGCCAGGGGGAGAAAAAAAAAAAGTATAAGCAAGTTATAATCAACGTCACTGCTCACGTAGCTTCTCCCATGCACACACCCCCTTGTAAAACATGTGGCATATGTGTGCACATGGTAGCTATACTTACAAATGTTATAGGCAGATGTTTTCAGAACAATTGAAAAAACTATTTATAGTTTTGCTCCTGATAAGTAATAGCTGATGTTTTTCTTAATCATGATCACTAGGTAACGTGTCTAAAACATGCCAGGGTCTGAAGCCTAGGTCACAGAAAGGAACAAACAGTATTTATACTTGGGGCCAGCAGAGTCTTTGTTTTCTTACCTCAGTAGCTCAGCAGCCACAGGCTTGGGACAGCCTTTGCAATAAACACAGTAGGAGGCTCAGACTCACCACTGTGGATTGATGTCCTGCCTTCACAGCCTCTTTAAATAACATTTAGTTTAGTGTAAGTGCAAAATTACAGTGGAAGTTTCAAGTAATTTTAGCACCATTCATGTCCCTATGTGTATTGGATATTGATGTCCAGATTCTGGCAGTGGGGAGGCTGCAGTGGTCTCTCTGAGGAGAGGTCAGGGTCTGCCCCACGCCAGACACAGCTGGTCCAGCTGGCTGCAAGGGATCCACTGCAGGACACAGCTGAGCTGGTGGAACCTCTATGATAACACATTTAAGGAAGAGCCAAAACACTAGAGAACATAGAGGAAAAGAAATGTGAGACAGGACAGTGAAAACACCAAGGTCAGAGAAGAAGAAGGAGGAGGAGGTGCTCCAGGCATTGGAGCAGAGGTTCCCCTGCAGCCTGAAGGAGACACCATGGTGGAGCAAGTGTTTCCCTGCAGACTGTGGAGAAGTCCATGGTGGACCAGGTATCCACTCTGCAGCTCATGGAGAACCCCATGCTGGAGCAGGTGGATATTTCCTGACAGGATGTGCAGCCAGTTGAGAACCCACTCTGGAGCAGGTTTATCCTGATGGATGTGGGAAGGGTTCACACTGGAACAGGGAAAAGTGTGAAGAAGGAGTAGCAGAGAGGAACATCTATGAACTGATCACATCCCCATCCCCTCTGTGCTGCTCAGGCTGTAGAGGAGGATGCATTTGAGCTGGGAGTGAAGCAGTGATGTGGATCCTGAGAAGAAAGTGAGGGCAAGGGTGAGGTGTTGTTTTAATTCATCTTTATTTTTCACCATGCAGCTCTGTTTTAATTGGCAACGAATTAGATTAATTTTCCCCAAATCAAGTCTGTTTTGCCAGGGATGGTAATTGGTTAGTAATGTCCCTGTCCTTATCTTGACGCTTGAACGTTTTAGTCTTATTTTCTCTACTGGTACTCTTGAGGAGGAGTGAGGGGGAGAGCAGCTGAGTCACCATTTGGTAGCTGGGCCACCTTGTAAGCCAGGCTTAAAAAAGCTCTGATAAATATGGCTTATATGTATCAAGGAAAAGCAAATAGTCATTGTAAAATTTTCAGCCTTCACATAACTGTTGCACATTTGCAAAACCCCAGGGAGGAGTGGAAACGCATTTTTACAAGAAATGATCTGTAGTGTTTTGAAGTTCAAAGTTATTAATTATTGGCAGATAGCCAAGAAGAGACAGCATGATCTTTTAATCTGTTGAGGATTCAGATATTTTACCCCAGCCTTAGTAGTCAGGGTCTGTAATTGTGATTTTGATTTTCTTTTCAGATTAGTTGTTGGGTGTCTTGAAGATCGGTGTCATTAGCTTTGTGATAAGTAACCTCTGTTATAGGTCACATTACAGAAGATCAAGAAACAAATACTATTTTTAAAAATAGTTTTTCATTCTGAAACTTGTACCTCTCTACACTAATAACTAGTAATACAAGTGTCTAAACAAGGAGAAATCAAAATACAATAATAGAAATCACTTTCACTGTCTTATGAGTTTATTTGAACATTCCCATCATGCATTTCATGACAAATTTGGGAAGTTCAGAACTTTAGGAATATCCCTGAGCTTCTATAAATACATTATTTGTAAGTAATGACTCCTATTTCTAGTCAACAGTAATTTTTCCCTATGCCAAGAATCTGAAACCAGACAATGGAAACCAGTTGATCATGTAGATCTACAAAGGACTTTCTGTATGTGTAAATATTTGCTGTAGTAAAACAATTTGATTCTGCATGACACATTACCAACCCTACATTCCCTGGGAGTCTCTACATCTGGGTTCCTTCCACTTGATTATTTTTTCTGTTGTTGTGAATGAACTTTTGTCATTGTCTCCAAATTTGGCTAAATATGTATAGTACAGTGGAAGTTCATAAAACACTCACGTGAAGGAAAAAGTGTTGGGTTACTACGTCCTGTTTTCTATTAGCTATTCCAGTAAGAAAGATGTTGGCATGTATGTGTTTATTTTTATAATACATCTATATAAATGTGTGTAAAGAAAAATGCCCAGATCAGTCAGTTTCTGTTTACCGATCCTTCAGTATGTACTGTATGGTTTTTTTGTGGAATACACTGCTCCTATCAGTCATTCTGATAAAGATTAATTTCTATATGAAAGTATTTTTTCTAAAATATTTTTTGTGGATATATCTATCTAAATATAAAGGATTTCAGTTCCACTTACTATTATTGTTTCCCTATTTTCTAGTGCAAAACACAAAACAGTACATATTAATCACAAATAGAGTTTCTGTATTACAGTATTTTGCATTTTATTTTACATTTTAATATATTCCAAAGTCACTCAAAGTATCCGTAATTACCTTGTGTTCATCACATTAGTATGTTGCCATAGAAACCATTGTGTTATCTAAAACCAAGTTCTATTTATTTCAGTGGTCCTTTATAGCAAAATCTATTTGGAATGGATGAGATGTGTTATACTTGAACCGGAAAAAAAAAAAAGAAAAAAAAAAAAGAAAGAATTTTCTTATACCTACAGAAAATAATTCTGTGTATGTCACGTTTCACTTTCAGAAGTGATTAGATTAGCCTTAGTTTGGTCTTTTATCTCTGTAGCTGAAATATGCTTTAAATGAAGTTTGATTAATGTTTTGGTTATACTGGAGTAAAGACATTACTGCTGATAAAAAGAAGAAAGCAGGAAAAAGTTCAGCTATATCTCTTCCAAGTAATTTTCAAAAGATAAGACACAAGCATCCTACATTTTATTAGTTAATTTGGTTCAAATAACTGAAAAATTTGATATTTCCCATGTGCTTGTCCCTATGCATAAACTAAATACAGTAAATCTTTTAGTTAAGGAATACCTTTCAGGGCCTGGTTTGAAAAGTATTGGTATTAAAAATGGGGAATAAGAGCGTATGCAGCATGCAGTCACATTTCTATAGTATACACCTCTGCAGTCTTATAAAATTCTATTACAAGGCTATCAAATTTAATCAGCCAGTCAGTTTTGAGCCAAAGTCTTGCACTCCCTGCATTTTAAACCTGTCATACTAATAGAAAACAGGCACTAGCTGTTTCCATTTTTGAAATCTTATTTTGATCATATAAATAAGTAAAGCAAAAGATTGCCTTAAGCCAGGTTGTTTTTCTTTCTTGTCATTAGAACAATAATTTTCCTCCAATCTTCCTTTTCTTTACAGTTCTGCCATTACAACTACCTTGAGACTACACAAAGATGTGGAAAGTTGTACGAGACTTAGTGCTTCAGGGAGGGATACAGGGTTTTTAGGAGGAGAGACTGAAAAGGCGAGGAGGGGGAGTTGTGCTTTTTGAGGAACTGCTGGAATGCACGGAGGTCTGCCTCCATGATACCTCCAGGAGTCACTCAAGATGATATGGGTAAAGACTAGCAGGCAGACCAACATGGGTACTATTATAGTGAATATCTGTTATAGATCTCCTGATGAGGAAGAAGTAGATACGTCCTTCTTCAAACAACTGGAAGAAGCCTCACTATAAGATAGCAAAGGTGTCCACTTTGTACAATGGTGTGACCTAAGTCCTAAAAGAAATACGGTAAAGATACTGCCACTTATTGCCATTGTGATAGCTTTCTACATATTTGGTCAAGAGAAGGAATAACCTGCAGAATTCCACATGGGTGAAGGAACTTATGGACTCATTTCTTCCTCCTTCTCCTGTCCTCTAAGGCTGTTACTTAGACATCTTTCCTATATACTGTACCAGTAAAAAGTTGTAGGCAGCTGGTGACATTAAGAGATGACAACAGAGTGTATTAAGCTTGGAGATGGGTAGCAGAGCTGAGCTCAAAAGTGCAGCAAGTGGTTTTGGAAGCAGTTATCATTCTAATAGCTGATTTGATTGAACTTAATCAAAATTGCATCCAGTACATCCAGTGCATTTCTGTGCAGTATGCGCTCCTTAGTTAATTATTCAAAGAAGTCCATATTAAAAGTCAGGCCACCTGACTGGAAAAAGCCTGGGCTGGAAAAGACAGACTATTAGTTTAAGCAGCTGTGCAAGACAAGCAGACATCTTTTTTACTTCAGAAATTCTACATGATGAGCTACTCCAGGATGCAGAGAGGGAACAAACGAGCCAAGAGGAAAAGACGGAAGAGGGAAAAAAAAAGTCAGTGTACTAGAGTAGTGAAATTGGAAAGTATGTATTATTGTCTGTTAGGCACTGAAACCTAGGAAACCTAGCAAATAAACTTATACAACAGCTGTTCCTAATCCTAGCATTTCTGCTGCTATCCAGACTGAATTTAAAACTGCATGTTATCACACTTTAAGACTTCCCCACCCATATTTTAAAAACACATAAATCAGAAGGTGATGCCTCATACAAAATAATACGTGGTCTGAAGGCAGAGAAGGTGAAATTGAAACTCTTTGCATTCTCAAAATGAACCTTAAATCTAACCTGAATATTATGTGAATCAATCACAAAGAGGATTTATTCTTATATCTGTTAGTTCTTTTGGCCCTTTTATTCACCAAGTAAAAGTATTCCCAGAGTATCTATTTTAAAACAACTATCTACATTTTTTATCTAACAGGAACACTTATCAACTGTTTTTGATATCTATACTCCTTTAAAGTCATAAAGCACTAGTCACCACAGCTCTAGGGAAACATACAATTATTAGCTGATAATATCTCTCGGGTCAGTAGTAGTTTGTGAAAAAGAATTTTTGTACCCAAGCAAGCTGTGGTAATCACATATTTATGATGCTATTATTTGATGTTTCCAGTATATTTCTTCATCCATGAGCTATCTCTCAGAGGTATGTGGAACTGAAGAACTCCTATTGTCCAAATTTATTTTTTTTTAACATACTAAGAAATAATTCTTGATTACTTAATGTTGATTTTTTTCCTCATGCAGTAAGTATGCTTACAGCTTAACCAGATGCAGTAGGAAGAAATCTCTTCTCCTGAGAGAAGGATAACTGTCTCAAGAAAATAATCCAAAACCTCCACCATAATGATGTCACTTTAGACTCACTTTGCAAGGAAAAACTGATTTTGACAAGAAAATTCTTTGGGAGGTTTCAAGGGTTTCAAAAATCATGCTAGTATTAGAATAATATTGCCTTGTCTAACCCAGTTCCTATTTTTCCTTCTTTTTCTGCTAGAGCAGAGGTTGAAAGTCTTTCCAAACCCACATTTATGCCAGCTTTGATCACTATCCTGGTTCAACCAAACTAGACAACAATAATGTAACTCATAAATTAAGGCATTCTCAGAAGTGAAAAAAACCCATGATTTAAAGCCATTTTCTCTTGGACTTAAACATGGCTTCAGATTAAGGTCTCCCCATGTTTCATGTTGGTTCCTAACACCCCAGATGTGGATTGATGATTCTCTTTTTTTTTTCTTTTTTTTTTTCTTTCTTTTCTTTTTTTTTTTTGTGGAGTGACCATTTAACCCATTCCAGAACTTACAATTACCCAGTCAATGGTACATTCTCTTCAATATCCCTCAAGCAAGGAAATGCAGGATTCACATTTGTTACCTGCATGCTCAAGATGTACACAATGGGTCTAATTCTCTCTGACAGTTTGCTGCACCCAGCTTTGAAAACTCTTAAATAGCCTTTCCTATCTTTAATCCTCTGTTAATTCCTCAGAAATATTTCTGAGACTTTATTCACTTCGTGTTTTATTCATCTAATATTCATTTAAGTTTCATTAGTAGGAATTTCTACAATATTAGTACAATAGTCTATATGTAGGATGCCCTCTGTCTTACTTACATGAAGTCTATTTTTGTTTCTTAAGTTGAAATAAATGGCTTGTTATCCAAAGGACCATCATTTTATGCATAATAAAGTTGTATTATAAATAATCACTATTTTTTATTAACTACATTTCTTTTGTGTCTGTTCTAGTATTTCCCCTTTTTCTCATTCCCCAACTAATTTTTCCTAATTAAAAAAAAAAATAAATCTGTGTTGAGGATTCTTGATTTTTCTAGAAATATTTGCTTAAGTCAAACACAGATAAAAATATTTATTATTCCTGTGATCCATTTCCAGATATTTTGACAGTAGATCAGATAAACAATAAGGGGATTAAATGGAAGTAATTATATACAAAATAGGAAAGCTACTCCATAATGCAAAAAGAAATAGATAAAATTCAGTATGTGACAAAATAATGTCAGAGGCAATTGCTGAATTCTGAAAATAAGCTTTATTTAAATATATGTTATTATGTATTACATTTTGGGGGAATTGTTAAAGAAATAGCTATCAGAATCTTTTCTTTCCTCATATCCAATTCTACAAAACCAGTAAGATTTTTCTGTTTATTAATTTCTCTATTAATACTTGATATATGCCAAATATTCAGAAAAAAAAAATCTAGAATTTAAATACAGTCTTCAGTACTGGTGTGAATAATGACTTTTTGTAATACATAAATGCATTGCACTGTTGCCTACTCTGAACATTGCCTTTTGACTGCTTCTTATAGCATCAATGAAGAAAGAGAAAGAGTAAATTGGGATTTTCCAAGAATTCCACTTTATCTTTCCAAAAATGAATGGGCCTCTTGCGTGACTTATGTAAGTAAGTAGATAATGTAGATGGGTGGATTTCAAAAGAGAACTCTACCTTTTAATTTGCCTTTTTGATACTGCAAGTAATTATGTTTGCAAATAATGGTGGATACTCTCAAGTAGATTGGGCCCACCAAAGAAGTAATTAGACTCAAATGTACAATAAAATGAACCCTCAATTAATTACAGATTTTTGTTTCACAAACACAAAAGTGGAAATTGAGCTACAATACTATTGCAAATTAGAGAGGAAAAAAGAAGTCCTTATATGGTAAACCACATTTTATTATTTCTGTCTAACAATAATAGTTTTATTTAGACATTCTACTTAACAGTACATAACCATAAAGCCCTGTCCCATGATTCTTCCAGGAAAATAATAATCCTGCATAGTATAATAATGAAGCTTAAAACATAAATAGTCTTGGCACTCCCATAAGACCATGAAATATTATAACTACAAACAATTGCCATTTTCCCACATTTCTCAGCAAAGTGGTCAAGAGATTACGTTCAGAAGTTGCATGAGATGTTTTTATTGCCCCATACCTGTGAAGTTATTGGTACTTCTGAAGAGTGATCGTGAAAAAAGTTTCCATTCCAACTCAATGATATCTTATTCTTGGTTCATATGATTACTAGACAGAAGATAACAAACTGCCATACATATCTCCCATGCAGTTGTTTTCTATCTGTAGAGCAATACTAAACCATCACTGTTTTCTGAGATTTTTCAAAAGTAAATTCAGTACCTGAATTAGAATCTTTATACCTATAACAGGACTTATCCCCACAGGTTTCTCTTCTGAACTCCAAAGGTTTCTCCTGTATATCATCCACTTTATTCTCAGAATCACCTACTATATGACCCAACACATTAATTTGCCTGGCTATATTTCAGATGTTTCTTCTTCTGTAACCACTTTGCAAGAAAACATAATTTCTTATTTCTGAAGATGAATTTCTCACGATGTTCTATTGTTGAATGATCAGAGACTTGCCATATTAGCAGACAATATTTTCTTTTAATATCATGCTTTAAGGAAGTTATTATGAACTTGTTTTATAGCATTGTGGTTACCACATTTACTTCCTAGCAATAGAATAATATTTCCTAGTGAAGTGGAATGTCATTGGTAGTGGCAACATTCAGATGATAGAAAGTTATTAGATTTAAAATCAAGCAGTATCAAGCAGGCTATAAGATTTAGGAGCAGAAGTCACATTGACTTCCTATTGCTTATTTTTTAAAAACCTCCCTTACTTGCTCATGATTTTCCTGTGGTTCAAGGTTTATTTCACTGATTTTCATCTGATCATTTGCTGAGATTGCCATCTTGCTACACCCAGCACTTCCTCCAACAGCTTAAAAATGTGATGTGAAAACAGAAAAGAATTTCTTGAAAGAAATGTTTTTCCATTAAATAGCAATGACATATCAACTGTAACTTTTAGAGGCAATATGTCTGTTTTCATAAAACTGTCACTAGAAAACCTCACAGCTTCACATTAGCCCAGTGATTGCCCCCGGCACACTAGCTGTGGCGCAGGAAAGTTCTTGACTGCAGCATTGCGTTCCCACCCCTCTCCTGTTACACAGCTGGGAACGTGGGGGCAATTTACTCCTTATGTCTTGGGACCAGTTACGGAGCATACAGCTGTGCAGCCCTTCACACTGCAGATGTGGACACCTCTGGTGGAAGCACTCCTTTTGGAGGGGCTTTGCACTTCTGATGCCAGAAAAATGGCTTAACCACAGAGCTATTGACTGAGAAGAGGGGAAGAAGGAGTAGCAGAGGAGGCAGTCCCATTTGCTTGTTTGGTTTTTGGGATGCCTGAGATTTAGGTTTGGGTTTCGGTGGGTGGTTTTTTGTGGTTATGTTGTTTGGCTTGTTTTCTGGTTTTGTTGGGGTTATTTTTTGGTGGGTTTTTTGGTTTTTTTTGTTGGTTTTTTTTTGTTTGGTTTGGTTGTTGTTTTGTTTGGTTTGGTTTGTGGGGTTTTTTTGTTTTGTTTTGTTTTCTTCCATGACGTAGTATGCTATCTAGCCAGCTGTAATTCATGTGTAAGACCTAATGACAGCCAGTACTTTCCAGACTTTCAAATCCAAAAAATAACACCTCATGCAATATAATCCACTGAAAATGTATCCCTGAGTTTATGAAACATTTACACACTGCCATATTCTCACATCAAACAAGGAACTGCTGTACTGGATTTGGATGATAGATACCATATGTAGAGATCTGTCTACAGCCATCTTAACTACCTAAAACTATCCATCCAGTATTACCTGCTTGCTCTCTCTAGTGAGGTGCAGCTGGTGGATTCAATTGGCAAATAGATTTCTATTCACCACCTGATGGCTACACTCAATTAGGAGATTGCCCTAGTGCCTGCAAGAGCAATTTGTGAGGTATATAGGCCTTGATCCCAATGCAGAAATCAGAAGTACACTTTCCACTGAATTCAATAGGCTTTATATAGAGCATTCATTGCTGACAGAGGATTTGGCACAATTAATTCAAATGGAAATGGAAAGTACAACAGGGCCTGGTTAGAAATAAAAGAATAACCTGTGGAAAAGGCAAAATGCTCCAGCTAAATGTGCCAATAAGCCAGATGCTGAAGTTGGAATAAATTTCATAACCAAAGGAAGAAAGGAAGGGAGAGTAATGCCATTGATTTAGTAAGGCACTTTAAAAATTCAACATGGTTCAATTTTTTTCCAATACGTTTTTATAAATAATCACTATTATTTTTTATATACTGTGAAAATTATTCCCCTTCCTGCTCTTGTAATTTGACATAATACTCAAAGGTTGTGCCAATACAAGACCAAAGCTCCTTACTTGGAAAAGCGCTGAAACATGAAGACTTTGTGCTTCAAGGGCACATTGATGCGGAAGACTAGTGCAGTACTGATGCTGAGATAAAGGCATTTGCTGAGGTCATCCACCTTAGTACAATGTTATCCTATAAATAGGGAAACATGAATAATTTACTTATGTCTGAAGCAGATGATAACCTGTAACCATAGAGGTAAGTGGAAATATGTCTCTGATGCCATCTGTTGCTGAGCATTGACTGCAATTATTATAAGATGGTGATACTAAAACCAATGTTTGATATAGTTTTTAACTGTAAGATCAAACACTTCAACAAAATGTCTTTTTTCAGAATTAAAAGAAAATTTTCTGAATTAATTGCTAAAAGCGGCCTTTCTAAGGCACTACGTGTTTATATGTATGCATATGTATTTTGTGTGTGAAACATCCATATTACACCATCTCTGAAATTTTCATCTTATAACCAATGTATGAACAATTATTTTTCCAGGCACATAATTTTCAAATCTCAGTAACAGTCAAGGAAAAGGTTGAATCTGGTCTTTACTTAGAACAGTGGATGTAAAGCATTATTCACAGTCCTTTATGCTTATATGTATATCATCATATATGTGGATATATGTTTATATATGTATATACATATATGTGCATAAATTCATACACATTTTAATTATTTAATTATAAATTTAAAACTAATGGAGAGTATAAGGCTGATCTGGTACAACTCAAAATGTTATAGAGGTACAAGCTCTTCTTATCCATGTTAATGCTCTTGTAATTCATATTGATTTTCATAAAAACACAGAATGTTTTGGGTAGGAATGGACCTTTAAGGGTCACCTATTCCAACCCCAGTGCAATGATCTTTGATTAGATCACGTTACTCAGAGCCTCATGCAACCTGACTTTGAATGTTTTCAGTGATGGGACATCTCCCAGCTCTCTTGGCAACCTGTTCCAGTGTATTACCACACTCAATTTTGGTGCTTTGTCCTTTTTTTAAGCATTAAGTGTAGGTCCGAGCATCATACCATATAAAGCAGTTTTAGCTACTGCTCCTCCCAGCTTGGGCTACAGAGTTGTATATACTACCTCAAATGAAGTCCTGTGCTGTAGGAGTGAAGAGGATATATATTTTGGAGGGAAAGCTAGTACCAGGCTGGGGAAAGAGAAGAAGGTATAGAACAGGAGCAGCAGGATCAAGAACTACCCATCCTTAAGGATACTTTTTTTCTTCCTTCTCATTTTTGCTATGGCAACATTTCATTTGCCAGTCTTTCTGTCTTGAGCTTAGTCTATGCGAACTAATGGAACAAAAATAATTTGTTTCAAATATACTTTCATCTTTATGCATGGAGATTTTTTCATTAAAATTTATACTTATTGCCAGTGACACAATGGTTATCATGCTGAATGGAATAGTAATATTAGTCTGAATTTGTACAATATCATTGTACTAGAAAAGTTAGTGATATTTTTTTTTGTACAAAACATTACTTAAAACTTTAAGAAAAATATCCTTTACAGAGAAAAACTAAGTCCCTACTCTTTAGACAACAGGCAATGGATAGCTAAGACAGACAACTAGTATCATACAATGAGATCTTTGAAATAAGTCTTATCCTCAGTTTTAATGAATCCATAACAATGGACAGTTGTTTCGTGGCTGTTTCACAAGTGTCTTGCAAAAAGATTTGAAGAGGAACAGTGTAACAGTTCTTTGGATGTTTGCTTACATGGACTGTAAATCCTTCTAAGAAGGCATGGAAAAATGCAGAGTGCCACTTCTTAGGAAATGGAAAATCAAGGACAGGAGAATCAAGGAAAATCAATCTCTCTGTCAGAGAGGGGAAAGAGGCTATAGCTATATATTGTATAAATGAGAATACGTACTATTTTGATTATTCAAAGTCTTAAGACTAAAAAGTAACAGAAAAGAAAATAGGATGTGCTTCTTATCCCAAAATACTGAAGTAATTTTTCCTTTTCTGTCCCGTTTTCTTGATTTAAAAGATGAGCTTTGCCTAGACCAAGCCAGTTTTCCATACAATAATGAAACACAGTTGTGAGTATAGATTTGTCCTGGGAAAGCTTGCTCCATTATTAAGTGTTCATATTGTTGGTTATTTTCTTCTACATCTTGTGAAACAAGTGAAAAACCTGTATATACATTTGCCTAGTCAGGAGAGTAAAACTCAGAAGAGAAATAAATTCAAGTTAGAAGCAATTGTTAAATGGAAAAACAAATTGCTTGGAAGGCTGCTATAGGTATTTTTTACTTTTGCTCCTTATTTATAAAGGCATGCTTGCCAAGTGGACAGTGTTAACTGAAAAAGGAGTGGTAGATGTCCTTGTGTCTCCAAAACATGCTTTCTGCCATGAGAAATTTGCATGCAACAAGCAAAAAAATATTTCAACATGAATAGCTCTTCAAGCAACATTTGCTGCCAGAATGTACTGTGATGTTGAAAGTGTCATGTACTACAGTTGTGATTCAACAGGCTATTGGTCTCAAGGTTTCTCAGGCTTCCATGAGTAAGAGAGTGATGGCAGTATGAGGACAGAAAGACACATTTGTTCTTGGTTGCAATTTTATGCCAAGGTTTCCTACAGACAATGCCCCGTTCTTACTTTGCTGTGCTTTTGCCAGCTCCTACATTCCCATCACCTTGCTGCAGTTTTTCCTCTAGCTTTTTAAGATGTAGTGCAAGATGCAAGAGATAAGCTAGCTGATGAGCTACATGGGCATGGGAACTTTCAGAGCAGGAAAGATATAGCACTGTACCACAGACAGGAAGCATTTGTTTCTCCCCTGTTGAAGTCCCATAATGCATTTTCCCTGTATTTGTGTGCCCAGGAGGAAAATGTGGCCACTAGTACATTAAATAGTACAGCTGCAAAGATTTCCCTTCCTTACCCCCTCTAGGATACTTCCCAAATGAACTTTCTTGCAGAACCAGTCGTACTCCTAGTAAATCCAGGCCACAATAGACTTCGTGTAACTCTGCTTAAATTTGTGTAGTACTGTGCAGCATTTTGGATTTCTGTTGCAGTCAGTGTTTATTCCTTTCTCATTTTGCTTAGAAGCAGATGTGGCTTCTTCTTTATATAAGCATTTTTCATTATACTTCACTTTGCATAATTTTGTAGTAGCTCTGTTAATTTCAGTTAGAGTAAGGAAGAATATTCAACCTTTGGCTTAAAATTAAATTTGTTTCCCATGGTATTCAGTGCCATTCCAAATTATGCAGAATTTTAGCTGAATATCAAAGGTGGAATGTCAGGTTCTTAGGGCAGGAACTGTGTTTTCTGGCTTATCCATAAAATATTTAACACAATGGAGGTCATTGATCCTAACTGTACCCTAAGGCACTGTCGGGACACAAAAACTAAATAATAATGTTTGACATGTTTAAAATCTTTCTGTAGTCAATAAAAACACTCATACTAACCTCAAGAACTCTTACTCAGACTTTTTTTTTCACTGGAGATGTCAGTGGAGATTTATATTCACTCCAAAGTACTGTGTGCTTCTGGTTGTTTCACATTCTTTTCTCCTTACTGATCCTGCGTTTGTCTGCAAATCATATTGCATATTAATAAGTAGTGCTGAAATGTAAACATATACAACTGAATATCCTTGGCCTCTTTTTTCTCCATTGTTTGATTTGATTTAATTATATAGTTTTAAAAACAAAGTCAAGTAAAATAATAGACCAATATGATAATCCTTCAACAAATCCCAAAATTTAACTAGGACTGGCTTTCCCATGACTGTTTTGAATTGTATATTGTACAAACTGGCTCCAACCTTCCACCTAAATGGCTCATTGCAGAAGGTGTCCATGTTGTAGAGTGTACTTGAGTTACTTTTAATGGCTGCTGGTTTTTTTGTGTGACTGTTAAATCAGGCTATGAAAAAAGGTTTAACTTTTGGGCATGAAACATCCCGTAAAAAAAAATTAGCACAGTATAAATTGAAACCAGATCAGGTCCCAGTCCAGAATTTAGTTTATTGACAGGAGAGCTTAGCATGATAAAGTTTAGGAGTATTCCATCAAAGCACCATGTATTAAAACATTTAGGTTCCAAAGATCCAATGAAAGAAAAGTGAAGAGTGCTCTTGTTTACTCCAATAGAAATCCAAGCACTTTAAATGTTATATTGACCCTGACTGAAAGACTTAAGAAAGCACAAAACATGGTGCACTTTTATCTCATATGAAGTCTAAATCATAGGAGCACTCTGTTGTCTAAATGGGAAGGAACTATAAAGAGAAAATATTGTTCCCTAAATCCTTGGCCATTTTACAATTCACTTACTGCTCCTACACCTTTGCTTATAATTAATATATACAGAGTGCATGGCCTGGTAATGTTCATATTTTCCCCTTTTCATCCTGAAAATCTGTTGGTCTGCTTTCTCAGTCTCCTCATAGACAGAAGATGGGAATTTATCCCCTTTATATTCCTTTTTATTTCGACTGAAGAAGGAAATCAAGAAAGCAGGAAAGAAGGCACATCTAATTTTCTTTTTTTTTTTTCTCGTTTGGAAAGGAAAGCAACATTTTTGACATTTCTACTCTTTGTGACTGGAAAAGATTTGAGAGAGGACTATGAGAAGCAAATTCTTTGGTATGAGGTCTTAATCTCTCTTGAATGTCCTATACTAAGCTATCTTTCAGTCTGGATATCCAGGCTTTGGAGAATGCACTGGTATTTTCCTAGTGTAGTGCTGAGATCTGGTGACGTAGATTTTGACAGTTTTGCTGATTAGATTGTACCAGAAGTGTAGCTGGTTAGTGGGTCTTGAACTCAAAAATAATGCAGATTAAAAATTGTGATGCCTTGCCTGATGAAGGAATTAATTTGAAGTCATATGGTCGACAGGGGAGAACTGAGAAGAATTAATCTCTGGTTCTCATCAATTCCTTATAATCCTCTGAGTATTTTACTCTCTCCCAGGCTGAGCCCAGACTATACTTCTTGTAAACAAAATCCGAAAGACATCTTAAGCCAGTTGCTATCCTGTGCAAACCAACAATTAAGATTTTATTCAAACCCAGATGTGGTCCTGGTCTTAAATGACTTTCAGTCTCATAGCCTTAGCAAAGAGCAGCTCATTAATGGTCGCTGCATTTCTTGAAAATTAAATGTTGCCTAAGAGATCATGTAGCTTACTTAGTGCTATACAAAAAGTATGTATCAAAGATGAAATGGGAATTCAAGTTTCCATTACCCCTGATATCCAGTGGGAAAACTGAAGCTTATTTTTTCTAATTCTACATTTAGTGATATCTTTATTTGTATTATAATAATACCTTTCACGATAATTGTTTTATTATAATAATACAATATTTTTTAGATGCAACTTTTGTCACAGAAATAGTTTTAATATCTCAATATCATAAAGAGGAATGAAATGAAATTAAGCATTCAATATTTTATGAAATATGATAAGACCTAAAGTAAACTGAAAATTAAGACTAAAATTAAAATATCATATTGTAACAAAAATGTTATGTGTTATCTGCAACAAAATATTTTTTTGTTCTGCTTGGTTTTTTTGATATATCTCTAAAGTGGAGAGACATGGATTTGACAGATGGACCACTCGGTGGGTAAGGAATTGACTGGATGGTTGCACTCAAAATGCTGTTGTCAATGGCTCAACGTCTGAGAGACAATCTCAATTCCAAATACAGGCTGGGTGGAGTAGGGATTGAGAGCTGCCCTACTGAGAAGGACTTGGGGGTGTGGGTTGATGAGAAGCAAAATGTGACTCAGCAATGTGTGCTTGCAGCCCAGAAAGCCAATTGCATCCTGGGCTGCATCAAAAGAAGCATGACCAGTAGTTTGAAGGAGGTGGTTTTCACCCTCTACTCCACTCTTGTGAGACCCCACCTGGACTACTGTGTTCAGTTCTGGGGCCCCAGCATAAGAAAGACATGGATCTGCTTGAGTGGGTTCAAGAGGAGGGCCATCAAGATAATCATGGGTCTGGCGCACGTTCCAAATGAAGACAAGCTGAAAGAGTTGGGGTTGTTCAGCCTGGAGAAGAAAAGGCTCTGGGGAGACCTTATAGCAGACTTCCAGCACTTAAAGGGGATCTACAAGAAAGATAGGAAGGGACTCTTTATCAGGCAGTGTAGTGATAGGATGATGGGTAACAATTTTAAACTGGAAGTCATTCTTCATTGCGAGGGTGGTGAGAGACTGGAACAGGTTGTCCAGAGGAGTTGTGAATGCCCCCTCCCTGGAAGTGTTCAAGGACAGGTTGGATGGGGCTTTGAGTAATCTGCTGTAGTGGAAGATGTCCTTGCCTGTGGCAGGGGGGTTGGAACTAGATGAATCTTTAAGGTTTCTTCCAACACAAACCATTGTATGATTCTATGAAAAATTAACTGCAAAGGAACAACCCTGAAACCATATTCTTTTCACCACAGGCTTTTATTATTCCAAATGGAATTGTTGGGTTTTGTTCATTTCCATTAGTAAAAAAAATATTTTTTCTAGATGTTTAGTCATGCAAAGCTTAGTGAGGCTGTGAGGACTTAATACTTACCTGTTCAAGGTATAGTAAAGACTGGATCTAATCTCAGTCACAGTTTTTTAAAATGAATTTTCTCTCTTAAGTCTAATGTAACTGACATAAAAATCAAGACTTTGCTACCTACAAAGAAAATCTTTATTCATAGTTGGACTAAATTATAAATTGATATCACATTTTCAAAATCATCTTCTGTAAAGCTCTTAAATAGCTATTGAATCATATTTAAAACTTATATTATTCTTCTTCATATATTATTTATGTGGTCTGTGAATCTTTTACAATATCTGAATATTAGAGATATTAAATCCTTCTCTAGATGGTAGTAAAACAAGTCTAGTGGGTCTGGCTGAGCTGCTTTTCCCTATCCAGCCCTCATGCTACAGTACTGGGAACTAGAGGGTGTTGATAACACACCCGTGTTATGAATGCCAGTGCTCACATGGCACCAGAGGCTGGGGGGGCAAGATGAGGGAGGGGATACAGCTGATCTGAGCTGACCAGTGGGTTATTCCATACCATATGACATCAGCTCAACTATAAAGGGAGAGGGCAGGAGGAGGATGGGGGGTCATTTGGCTTTGTCCTCCAAGCAACCGATATGTGTTCTGGAGCCCTGCTTCCTGGACTCGGCCTGACATCACCTGTGGATGAGAAGTAGAGAATAACAACTTTATCTACCATAACCCACAGCTCTTTTCATCTTATTCTCTCCCTGCATGCTGTGCTGATGGAGGTTTGGGGGGAGTGATAGAAGGGCTTGGTGGATACCTGGTGCCCAGCCAGGGTAAACCCACTACACCAAGCAAATCATATGTAGAGCCATGTAAAACTATGCAGTAATTGTTATAATGCTATTCAAAACAATTTACAGATAAAGCTATCTTGGATATTTCCTATAGAAATTAATATTTCCTTTTTTCCTCAGAACCGGAATAAGCTTTATCCAAAAACAATTGAATGAAATGAGGAACAGATCCTGAAGTTTGTCAGATCTTCACTGGCTGCAGTGGAAGTGTGACAACAATAATCTGAGGACCTGTTAAATACATATTCAGCCAAGTTTGATGTCACTTGTAAAGTAGGGTGAAGTACCAGCTTCTTTCAAAGCTAAGAAGAAAAGAGAGGAGCAGCACTGAACAGAATGGATGCAAGGGGCAGAACTGCTAGGTGGTCACTCACAGAATGCATTGATTTAGTCTCTGAAGCTTCCTGCCACAGGACATGAGTTAAATACATAATTTGAAAAGCAGCTATATAATTCCATACAAAATAAAAAAAAGTATCTTTAAAGGGCTACAAACTACCTATCCCAATGCCAGCTTCAAAAGTCCCTGTGATGCATAAGTCTGAAAGCTAGCAGAATATTCTAAGGAAGTACTATTTTATGCTTACTTCATTGACATACTTTTCCTTACATAGCCATTAATGGACAGTGCTGGAGATGGCATAGTGATCTAGCTTAAGGCTTAACTTCACTGTATATGAGTGTTCTTACTTTCTTACATGCAAGAGTGCTGAAAAATTTCTAATACATACCCTGGTTAGATTTCAGGACACAGTACAACCTTGCTATATAGTTCACTTCTTCTGGCCAGTCACTGGTTTTCACAGAGGAGAAAGATGGAAGTAGCATCTAATAATGCCAGCAAAGCTTCTTACAGTCTAAGTAGGAAAAAAGATTCACAGTATGTACCTCCTGGTTAGATTAGACAGAAGTAGACATAGCGCATAGAAATTTGCCTTGCTGAGTCACAGGATCACATGGAATCCCAATGAGGTTGAGGCTCTTAGGCACCTCTGAAGAGCATCAGGTCCAACACTTCTTCTCAAAGTACTGTTAGTGAGAGGAAATCGCTCAAGGCTATGTTCAGTTGGGTTTTGAACATCTCCAAGGATGGAGACTCAACAGCATCTCTAGGCAAACCTGTTCCACTTCTTGATCACTCTCATGGTACAAAAAGTTCCTTGTTATGCTTAAATGCAATTTCTTGTCTTTAGTTTGTGCTAATTGGCTCTTGCCCTGGCGCTGGGCACTACCGAGAAGAGTCTGGTTCCATCTTCTTTGTTCGAACCATCACGTTTATACACATATGGATAAGATGCCCCTGAGCCTTTTCTTATCCAAGCTGAACAGTCCCACTTCTCTGACACCTCACAAAAAATTCTCCAGTCTCTTAATCATCTTTATGTCCTTTTCCTGAACTCACTCCAGGATGTTCTGCCACTTTTGTACAGGGGAGCTCAGTACAAGTTCCACTGGACACAGCACTTCTGACAGGAGAGACGAAGAATCACCTCCTTTAACATGCGGAAAAAAATCTTTACTGTGAGGATAATGGAGCACTGTAACAGGCTGCTTAGAAGATTGTGGAGTCTCCTTCTCTAGAAACTTTCACAAGCTGCCTGGGTATATTCCTGTGTGGCCTGCCTTGGGTGATCCTGCTCTGGCAGAAGGTTTGGACTTCATGATCTCCAGAGGTCCCTTTGACCCTCTACCATCCTATGATTCTATGAAATAATTTCCTTTCAGGACATGAGGTTCAGCCAAGATAAGTTCTCCTGTTCATCATCAGCACAAAGCAGCAGTGGATATGAATCACTAAATTAAATCTTACTAAATTCTAAGAGCTTTTCTTCCATAACACTTACACTGGAATTCTTAATGTATAATCCAACAGAAGTAGAATAATTGAATTGGTTTAGAGTGTCAGATACTTTGAAACTACTAAACATCACTGACACTGTTGTAGTGGGTCTGGCTGAGCTGCTTTTCCCTATCCAGCCCTCATGCTACAGTACTGGGAGCTGGAGGGTGTTGATAACACACCCCTGTTATGACTGCCAGTGCTCACACAGCACCAGAGGCTGGGGGGCAAGATGGGGGAGGGGATACAGCCAACCTGAGCT
>WUAM01000216.1:38480-55444 GCA_024336885.1 Actenoides hombroni
ACAAGTGTGCCGATTGATAAGATGACTGTATAAAAGCAGCCTTCTGATCTCTAATAAACGAGATTTGCCTGATCGCTTACATTGAGTGCTGCTTTTCTCCCGCCGTCTCCGCCAGCCCACACCTCATATTTGTGAATGGGATTCTTCCTCCCTAGGTGCAGGACTTTGCACTTTGCCTTGTTGAACTTCATGAGGTTCCCATCTACCCATTTCTCCAGTCCGTTGAGGTCTCTCTGGAATTGCATCATGACCCTCTGGTCATGTCTTGTTATTTGTGTCTTTCTGTTTGTGTCATCAGCGAGCTTGCTGAGGATACACTCTGTCTCATCCAATTCAGCTTTTGGAGAATTAACATTTCAGTATCATAGGTGGCAAGTTCCATCAATGCTGTAGAAAGAAAAAAACAATCCTATTTTTCTTTCACTTTTTTCTTTTTTTTTTCTTTTTTTTTTTTTTAATAATATAGCTTGAAATGGTGATTGCAGGCAGGGAGTTGAATTCCCAGCTCTATCTCAAAAAATACTCCCCAGGTACTGCATTTCTTTGCTTATACTCTGCAGATTAAATGTTCTTAGGCATAAAAACATGGCTACAGTTCATAATAATTGGTGCCAACTACCTGAATATTCAGCTAGTGTGATGGAAAATATGCAGCCTCTTCCACACACCTCCCTGTTGTCCCACTATCCTTTATCCCCCACAGGCTTCTGTTCCCTCTATTTCAATGGCTGTTCTCACTAGAATTCTGCTTCTAATTCTTATTTGGGTTGCCTTTGGCTTTATTTTTAAATAACCTCCAACATAAGGACTAGAAGTGCAGTGAAGGATAAATCTGGTGCAGAACATGTGACTCAAGGTCAATGAAGGACGTGACGTATTTTCTTTTTGTTTCACTTGTTCATTATCTTTCAAGGTAGTGTCGTTTATCTAAGGACTATAAGGCTATGCCTACGAATGAAACAGTTTAACTCTTCTTTATTTTATACCTCATTATTAAAAATTACTTATTTTAGAAAATTTTTCTTCACTGACTGTAAAATGCCATCTACTGAATTATAATCTAATAAAAATTAGGTTCAACTGTGTATATTTTATAGGGATACATATTGGTACAGTGGCAGGAAAAAGTACCTTGGCTCCGCTTTTTTTGTTATGAGCACTGATTTTCTAATGCTAGCCCAGAACATTCTACACAGCTCATCATTATCTTTTAAAAGGCTGATGGTAATGTCAGAGCTTTCACGTCAGTAAATAGAACCACAATTTCACAGACAAGTTCATCATAAATTATAACTGTTCAGTTTATATCATATGAATTGAAAGTTATATAGAAAGGCTGAGTTGAGAAACTACAGTAAAGAAAAACAATTTTATATTGCTGGTGAAGAACTGTGGAGGTCAAGTGATCTGGCACTGCCTGCCTCTGATCCAACATGGTTGTGTGCCAGGGTTTACAGAACTACATGAAATGAACTCTGAAAGGAAAAAAAGACTTTGAAAAAATGTTGAAAATATAGGTTGAATCAACATTCTACTTCAAAAGTAAGTTGTGCTTTTTTTGTACTGAAAGTGGACGTATGACAAGTAAGAAGCAAGTTATACACATTTGGCTGGAGATCAATGTTGACATGCAAAGCATATCATTCATCAGCATTCTTGAAGTTATATGCCTACTGATGTCTTTAGTACATTTAGTGTCCAAATGCCCTGTGTGATATGAGGATTATGTCAGGGCATAGTGGAAGGTAAATTTGTCAAAGAACTGCTTTATCAAAAAGCCATTGAAAGAGATGAGATGGTCCCTTTTCACTTCAGCTGGCCTTGGATCAAGCTCAGGATGGTTATTGCTTCATTCTGTAGAGCTTCAGAATTGCATAACTTGCATGTCCTGTCAGGATATTTTGTACTGAACTTGGAAACCAGCTAAAATGAGATACCTCTTTATGCTAAGTGCACATTAGATGCTTCCATTTTTTTGCAGACAATGCTTGTTCAAGTTACTACTATCTGCACTGAGTAACAATGCAAGCTTGTAGGATTAGCATTCACAGATTTTCTGAGGAGAAAAATAGTAATGTTGAGCATGAAGAACACAAGTACTTATGCCTAGCAGGAGCATATTTGTAATAGGGAAGCTTCTTTCAGTAGCTGAGAATTCACTGCTGTGTGAATCTGCCTTTTAAATGATGTTCATAAATGCAAAATTATTGACAACAGTTCCTCACAAATGTATGCTTAGGCTGTGTAATTATGATTTATATTTTATTTCTATAGATTCAATTTTTGGAGAAGGCCTTTTTCAACAAAAACAAAAACCAATCATCATTCTGTTCAACAGTTACAAGCAATTTGACAATATTTTTAAGCTGAGCCCTCGGTGCTTTATTGTCTCTTTTTAATTATGCCGTAGTCAACAGTACTGCATATGGTCTTTACTGCATAGTTCTCTGATCAGTCCCAGAAAACACTGGGGATGTTTGGGCTGCAATCATAGGCCAACATTTCCAAACCTGGATTCTTCAGTCAAGTCTTTAAATCCATATTAAGACTTATAGCTAAAAATGACCTAACTTTCATTCCTCTAGCTCTTTTCAGTTGATTCCTGGTCACTGACTATCTTTGAAAAGCAGGCCAAATTTATGTAGAAGTATCTATATGGATTTAAAAATCTAATTTCAGATGCTTAGCTGTGGCCTAAAAGATTATGTGGTTCCCAATGTTAACATGAGCATCATTATAACTGTCTTTTGGAGGCATGTCTACCTCTGCTAAAATCAGTGGGATCTGTATCCAGTTGGGGCAGGATTTGTCATGTTATAAGGAAAATGTTTAATTGTAAAAAGTAAGGAGTAGGAAACTGTGGTACAATTTGTGCTGTTCCAGGGATGAAGATAGATAATTTTTGCTTTTTATGTGTTCACAATAAGAGAATAGATATTCTCTTAAACTTTTTTGTGATCCATTCTTTGTCAGGATATCAGTGTTTATGAATAAGTCTTCATTTGTAATCCTGTGTGTTGTACATCCTTTTACAATTCAATCTGACAGCCACTCCATTTTCATATTGCCCTACTAGAGGCTTCCAAGGTCACAGTCCTTCAAAGCAGTTTGTCAAATTGCTCTGACACACCTCCTGCTGGCAAGCCTACTTGCAGGGTGTTAATACTCCATTACAGAGCCACAGGATCTTGAAAATTGATTGCAGGCTGCAGTAGAAATGTCAAAAAGCTCAGGTAGACAAAGGTAACTAGTGATGATGATGGCAGGGAAAAAGTTTCCTCAGAAGAAGCAGAAATTGCACAGACATTTTGAAAGTCACTCATTAGAACATTCAAGTTTTTGACAAAATATGAGAACCATGCATTCTTGTAGTATGACCACAAAAGCTCATGTTGAACCCATGAGATTTTTAAGTGTCTGTTAGCATTGGTTTGCCTATGGAATTGTACTTTGAGAGAAAATGTTTTCAAATAGAGCAAAGACCATCCTAAAAGTGAAACCTTTGGTTTAACAGTAACTGCTGTTGTCAGGAAAACAGTCCAGTACATCAGACTTGATTTTACTTTCATAACTACCACTATAGATCAATGCTTAGGCATATTTAAGTTAAAGCATCATGCAGATGCAAGTCAGATCAGAATCAGATCCTATTTTCTTGACATTAAGATACAAAGGAATTCTGAAATTGTAACTGGAATTGAATCAGCTGTTGCATATAAAAACAAAGACATGTTTTGGACTTCAAATTTTGGTAAGCACTAATTTGATATGAAAATTCCAGTGAACATAGAAATACTCTGTCTGCAGTTTATGCATCTTACAATGCATGCAGGAAAACTACACGTGGTCACACATTTCCTTTTCTCTCTAAGATGCTCAAAAGAGATGGTTTCCAGAGTTTGAAATGCATGCTTGTTTCAACAAGATGGAAAATGAATCAAGTGGGATCAAAGTGGTAAAGTGAATATTTATGGAACAAAACACATGCTTAAAAAGTGAATCATCAGCTAAAACACATACTGTTGCTTCTGGGTATATTTCAGAGTAGAGGCATAATCAATATGACAACCCAAGTTAGACTCTGTACTAACAACTTCAGAAGTGTCTTTGAACATTCTTTATTAGGCTATATAGCACATAATTTGACTTGGGCTGCTTTTGATTACATCAATTCAAATAACACAAGAGTTTTAAATCTCCTCATCATATTTATAAATCTTTGGCAAAACAAATAAAATTGCCAAAAAAAGCTTTTTTTCCTGACATTTTATTCTTTTTTTTTCTAAAAATAAGCTCAAAGATAAGTACATT
The DNA here is from genome assembly GCA_024336885.1 of Actenoides hombroni. NCBI lineage: Eukaryota > Metazoa > Chordata > Aves > Coraciiformes > Alcedinidae > Actenoides > Actenoides hombroni. The sequence goes on from WUAM01000216.1 coordinate 42,792, forward strand.
TCTTCAAATATAAACTGTCTAACAACCCACCTCTCATTTTATTCATTTGTGTTCATACAGTAAGTTTTTCATGTCTGTCTTGTACTCTCTTTTCTTCCACACACCCCCCCCCCCCCGAAGCTTGACACCTACAGTTTCTTAGACTTGGATGCATACCTGCTAAACTCTTAGAATAAGGAAAGTAACTTTGTATGAGAAAATGTCAAGGAAGTCAGAATTTGAAATTTATTAACCAAGATATATCAAATGTAAATGTCAGTTGCATAACTCTGGGTACCTGGGGTTACAATAGATTTTTTGACCATCTGGGCAATGAAAAGTGAACTTTTATTTCAATGACAATGAATGATGGCTAGTACAAACAAACATGTGTTTTATGAAAAATAGTACCCGTAATAAAAATACATTTTTCAAGAGGCATTCACTAAAAATTCTCATGAATGGATGACTATTCCCATTCCACATCTTCATAAACCAAGACACTAACTGTAAGAAATAAGAACCTATAATGAAAATCACTCTCAGAGTAGTCTCAGTAAAGGTAAAAGTCTGTAGTGATAAAGCACTGTAGAAATGAACATACAATAATAACAGTTCAATCATTGTTCTTTACTTCTTTCGAATGGCCAAGCCTAACACCATATTGTATTTTGGTAGACTATAATTTTTATTTTTTTTTTTTTTAAATAAAGACAAAGCTTTTACCTCAAGTGTGAAAACTCTGCCTCATTTTTACTTCTCATTTGACACCTCTATTATGTTTTTCAAGACCGAAAAGGAAAAAAAAGGCGTGGGGGAGAACAATCTTCCTGAAGCCAGTTAATATCTTGTGATTAACTCTGCTTCCCAAACTAACATCATAGCTAGACTAAATGGTAGCTCTTTTCTTCATTAAGTTAGGTACACGGTTAGGAATTAGACTTAGAATGGAGCTGAACTAAAAACAAGGTGATAATTGAGATGTCTAAGAAGAACATTGAAACCAAAATCTGCTGATGAGCATGTTCAAACTAATTGACTGTATCAGAGGTAGGGACAACTCTATTTCCTCTATTGTAGCTTTTTCACTGTACAATAAAGAATCCAGAGTGGGTTTTTTGAGTATTCATAATTTCTTCTCTAGACTAGTGTGTACGTGATCCTTTAACATAGTGGCTTTGTACTTAGGAAGAAGGGAAAAGTTCTGCACTCCAGCCCTTGCCTAGGAATATTTTCTGTGGTCTATATCCACTGAATGAGATACACAAACAGATCTGGATCACAGCCTCTAGAGTTAAAAATGTCAGGTTTTACACTTTTGACAATGTAAAGTGCTTTATCCATTTTACATCATTTGGTTTCTTTTCTTTTCTTCACAGTTTTATTAGGAGTTCAGTGCTCCACACACTTAAAAATACCTGGTGAGTAGATCAGTCTTGCAGACAATAGAATTAATCTCCAGTCCTTTTTCATAGAGCCCTTTAAATGGAGAAGGATGCTGATCCTCCATGTCTGATGTTAAAACTTGCTTTAGACATGACGTAATTCTTTAAAAAGAGGATGGTGGCACAAGTATCGTACTGCTAAAAGAGGCTGTCATTCCATTTGGAGACTGCCAAGGTACTGATGTGCTGAGAAGCAGAGGAGCAGCTCAGCCCCCACAGTGGAGTTAAACAAAAGTACACCTCATTCCTTCACGTTGAGTAGGCTAAGGTGCGGGCTGCCAAGCTTTTAAGATAGCAAGTTTATATATAGGCAACTCAATTCCACCTACACTCTATTTTGGGTATTGAAGTCCTCTGTAGGATTGAGCTCCACGTTTCTGGTGGAACTGAGATTACATTTCCTGCAAACCTTTTAATCTTAATTACAGTTCTTGCCTGCAGGAGAGTATCTGCCTATATTCAAATTAAAGCTCCAAAAAAACTCATGAGTAATGAATTTCCACAGAGAAAAAAAAAAAAAAAAAAGGAGAGAAAAAAAAAAAAGAACAAACTGAAACTTTTAGTCAGAAGGAAAAACTGGAGGCTGATTTAAGATAATAAAGAAAGTAAGGGCAACAAGCCCAAACCAAACCTGTCAGATCGTATTTGTGACTTGCTTTGTCTTTCCTGTGAAACTGTTGTCTTCAAATACACTTTGAATATTCTGATAATAAAATTACATGAGAAGGTACTTCCTTTCCAAGACTTATTTTCTGAACTATTACTGTCAATGCAAACATCTCATGTTCATCAGATTATTGTCTACTTACTGAAATTCAGTAAGCAGTTAACAAACAAGAAGTGTGCAGAAAATTGTTTAAAGTGATTTGAAATAGCTGTTAACACTGGTTATATAAACAAGCTATTTTTATGCATCTTCTCTGGCACTATTTTGTTTACTCATAATTAGAAAACTCTAAGGCATAAAGACAATGTTACTTTTATCGTGTTGTCATTTTGGAGAGAAATAGTAATGAGAATGATAGCATAGGAAGTATATTTCAAAAATATTTTTAAACTTCAGTATAATTATCTTTAAATTTTGAGTTAAAAAATGATGGATGATCACCAAATACTTGGGTATTTTTTTTAATTTGATTGTTGAACTAAATACCTTTTTCATTCATAGGATAATCCCTCTCATTCTGTTTTCATTCATGACTGTAATCAACAAGAAAATAGTTAATCCTACATTAAAGTTTAAATTTAAATTAGGTTATGCCATTTTTTTTCCTTCAGATTCCAATTAGATAATTTCATTTAAATTGCTCCCTTAAATTTTGTGATGCACATGTAATATACAACCTTAATGTCTTGCCTTTTGGGACTTTCACTTTTGGTTTTAGTCTTAATTTAGTGCCTAACTAATTTGACAGCTGAAATTTCTGTAATATATTTTAATATATTAGGTATACATAGTCATGATATGTTAAAGAAGCCTTGAGGAGTGGGAACAGAGACCTGGACATAGAAGAAGAAAAGTGAGAAAACATATGCTGCTGAATAAGGAATGAGGTAATATAATTGTCACAATACATATTTAGAACTCTTTTTAAAGCAAAAATAAAAAATATGGTTTCCTGCCTTGTACTGTGTGCACACCCACTGATTATGTGAATGGACAAACGGTTTAAACACCAATGACAACCCTTGACATGATGCAGAAGACCACTAACTAAAAATCTCCAGTTCATCCCAAAGAATATTCCAGAAGATGTATGAAGAATAATCATGAAACTTTTCAGAAAGATCATAAATATTTGAATTCATGAAATTGTTTTATACTACAGCAGTTTAATTTCCAGCGCTGAAACAAACATAATGCCTCTGGAAAATGGTTTCTGAAGATAGTGACTCTTCTGGATTGAAAATAATAACAAAATTTACAAACATAATTATGTCTCAGTGTAATCACCTCCACCACTATTCATACCTGATTTGATTTCATCAGCATGTATGTTATAATATGAATGAGAAGGCTTCTTTGCTTCATTTCATGGCCTACACTCTAAAGGACAGGGTAGATTTAGTCTTAGGAGCTCCAAAACAGATTTAGAGGCATTATCCACATCAGTAATTTAGTCTGAGCAGGTCTAGCTTGCCTGAGAGCTCAGCACCTTTCCTGGAAGGCTCTTCCTCAGGGTGAGGTTTCTAGAGAATCCTGTGGTGCATGTATCACAGCGATCCAGTATAAAATTCACCATGTTTGTAAGGTACTTAGTAGTTCAGGTGGGCTAGTGTTTACTGATACGCTGGAGTGGCACTTTTCAGTGCTTCAGTGACTGTTTATCATTTGGCTGACTAGGTTGCAGAGGGTTTTTTTTGTTTGTCATAGAATTACTTTGTTCCCCAGTTTCTATTACTGTATGTCCATGCATGTGTGAATATTAAGAACACAAAAAAATAATCCAAGATATAAATGTTGTGCCCATATAAACTGAAAATACTTGATTTTACTTGATATCAGTTTGATTACATAACTAACGTACTGTTAGTACATTGCATTAATAATGTTGATTAGTTACCTATGTAATGGATCCAGAACAAATTATTGTCTCATTTATAGGCGATGAATTTAGCAACAGCAAAAATTAATTATATTTAATTTGATTATTTAGAAAAGTAAAATGTAAAAATACTTAAATCTTCAAACTTTCCAAATAATGATGTATGTGTGGGGTTTCTTGGAATGGAACTTCCTGATCTGTATGTAAGTTTTAAGTGAAAAAGGTCATAACTAAATGAGTTTTAATTTCCCCATAGTGGATTAAATGCAAGTTATGAAACATCACTAAGGACTACAACTATGCTTACTCACAGCATTGGTTGCTAGCAGTACTGAAATAATTTTATCAGGTTTCCCACTTAGGAAAACAGCTGACATTCAGCTCAGCTGAGTGAATTGCTACATTCTTGGCTTTACTTCTAGTGATCTTTCCATAATGACAGCTGATGCACCACAGATGAAACCCAGACATATGCCTGAAATGAATCTTTTTATGTTGTTGCTTTTTTTGTGGGGTTTGTTGTTGGTTTTGTTTGTTTGTTTGTTTGTGGGTTTTGATGTTTTAGTTTGATTGTTTTGTTTTGGGGTTTGTTGTTGTTTTGTGTGTGTGTTTTTGTTGTTGTTTGTTTGTGGGGTTTTTGTTGTTGACATTTCTTCTTCTTTTTTTTTTTTTTTTCCAGTTGAGGTTCACAAGTCTTTGGAGGTGTGTCTTTGCTTTGGGAAATGGAGCTGTTGAAAACATACTATCTCTTTTTGATAAAGGATATGGATCATTCTCAAACAGGTTTTTTTTTTGCACATTTAGGTGGTATCTACTACACTCTCAACCAGGGACAAAATTATTGTTGACGTGATTACTGAAATAGAATTTGCATAAGACCTTAACCTGATTTTCAGATGCATTGAATTCTTCCAAAATTTAATTTTTTGAATGGCAAGAGTAAATGACCTATTCAAGTTTACATAAATTAAAGGTCTGCTAAACTCTACCAAATTAATCTGGCATTCTGATTAAGTAACATTTTGCTGAAGTACATATTAGAATACCAGACAAATACAACACATTTTTCACATCAGCTAAGCGTTTCAGTTACCATGATGGTAGTGCTTTACATTCCAGTAAAGTTTAATAAATATACAAGTAAAAGCAAATTTATATGGCATAATAAATCCAAAGTTTAAAAGCCTAAAAATAATACTGGTTCAAAAAAGAAATCTAGCAACAGAGCAATGTAATATCATTTCAAAGCTAAGGATGACTTCTCACAAACAAACCAAATTGAACATTTGATTTAAATGGAACAAGTCAAATGTCTCAAATCTAAAATAGACCTTGTCACTTACAAAAAAGACATTTTTCAAAACCAATTTAATTTCCTTGGGCAGTAGAACTACAAAATATTGGATAAAATGTCTGGTAAAGTAAATTCCTACCTATCATGATGATACCCAGAATGGGATACTTTGATAGCAAAACTGGTAAGGATTTAAAGGTATGGGAGAATAAATGTTTTCTGAATACCTCAGATTTTCAGTTACGTGAAAATTCTCTGCAGTTGTTTTCTCAGTCTTTATGCTACAGTCAGAATACTACTCACAGTTCTAAAAAGAACTTCTGGAGTTGATAGTTTATTATTTTTTTTCTCACAAACAGGGGGTTAGAAGCACCAGATCTTTCATAAAACAGTCTACCACAGAAGGAAAAGTGTTGATTAGACAGAGAAAAGAGATACTTCTTGAAAATAAGCAGAAGAGAGATTTGAAGGGGAAAAACACCTTCTGTTTTATGTCTCATAGAAAAATGTGCTTAAATTTTGTGTGGATACTGGTTTATATTACAGAAATATTATACCAGTAATTTTACCAGCTGAAAGGAATCTGGGAATAATTTAGTTATTTATTTATTTACTTATTTATTTATTTATTTTTAATATCATTGAAAACCCAGACCATTCATAGAACTTTACTTAAAATTAGAAATTACACTGAACTGAGTTCTACACTCCAGCCCTCTGAGGATTTGATCCAATGTCCAAGAAGTCAACACTCCAGCTGAGATAAATCAGGCTTGCATCTACTGTTATAATCATCCATATTTAGTGGCAGTCAGAATGCTAATACAGGAAGAAATAGCAGTACAAAGTATCATAACATTTAAAAAAACATTATAAAAATATCTGACAAAACATAGACAGAAAAAAAAAAAACCAAAAATACTCAGACTGAATAATGACTCAGAATTTGGTCACTTCTAATGAAAAAAAATAAAAAATACTCTTAACAGGAGTCCAGTTTGAATAAAAATTATCTTTCTCTTTCTGCTTACAGCTTATTCTGTATTCTTCAGCAAAATCATGCACTCTGTTTATGACATAGTAGTCTACTGCTTGGAAATAAGTGAACTGTCAAAATGTCAACATGATGAATTCATTGCAGGATCGTGGAGAAGGATTATGTGGGTGTGTGAGGAAGAATAAAACCCTGATAATTAACAGAGCAGGTAGAGAAAGAATTAAAACTTGTAAAAAGTTAATGGCTCTAAATTTCAAGGTATTTAAATGTGAAGCATTATTCACAGCATGAAGGGAAGTTGGTGTGAAAAACACTAAATGTTGCACTGCTGATGCTCCACTCGGCAAAGCACTTGGAGTTCATCCAGAAACAGAATCACTGCTCTGGGCTGTTGTAGCTGCTGCTTTTACTTTTGTTCATTGGCACTTGACACTCACTACTCTGAGTCTTTAGTCTACATTGCCAAAATAAATACTTTCCAACTGCACCGTGACTGAATATGCTTTGAAGGACTGGTAAGTTGCTTATGGAGTTACGTATAGCCTATCTTTCCAATTTTCAAATATCAGTTTTTTGAAGAATCAAGATATCTTGATATGTCTGGGGAAGAGTGGCTGGAAAGATGCCCATTGGAAAAGAACCTGGGGGTGGTGTTCAACAGCCAGATGAATATGAGCCAGCAGTGTGCCCAGGTGTCCAGGAAGGCCAATAGCATCCTGGCTTGTATCAGCAATAGTGTGGCCAGCAGGACTAGGGCAGTGATTGCTCGGCACTGGTGAGGCTGCACCTAGAATATTGTGTTCAGTGTTGGGCCCTTCACTCCAAGAAGAACATTTTGGTGCTGGAGTGTGTCCAAAGAGGAGCAATGGTGCTGGTGAAGGATATAGAAAACAAGTCTTATGAGGAGTGGTTGAGGGAACTGGGGTTGTTTAACCTAGGGAAAAGGAAGCTCAGGGGGAGACCTTATTGCTCTCTACAACTACCCAAAAGGAGATTGAGGTGAGGTGGGCATCAGTCTCTTTCCACAGGTAACAGCTGATAGAACAACAAGAAACAGCTTCAAGTTGTCCCATGGGAGGTTTAAATTGAATATTAGGAAAAATTTCTCCACTGAAAGGGTTATCAACCACTAGAACAGGCTGCCCAGGGAAATGGTTGAGGCACCATCCCTGGAAGATTTTAAAAGACATGTAGATGTGGTACATGGGGACATGATTAGTGCTGGACTTGGCAGTGCTAGGTTAACAGCTGGACTCAATGATCTTGAAGATCTTTTCCAAACTAAATGATTCTATGATCATATCTTTCTATAACATATATATGATAATAATAAATGACATGATATATAGAGTATATAACATGTAATGTGTAATATAGAACACTATGGAATATATTAAACCTTTCTTTTTAATTCCTCTTTATGAGTCATCATCAAAATTCATGAACCTTTCCCCTAAACTGTTTGCACCCATACTATCCACATGACAGCACAACCAGTAGGAATTAAAGAAGCACAGAGATGGTATAGTGATGTGCACAGCTCAGTTCCTTTACCAGTCTGAACACATCTATAAGAATGAAACTGCTAAAGATCACAGAGTGAGCTCTTATTCTGGCGATAGTAATTCTCATCTCAGATGTTCACTTGTTGGCTTACATCTTTCCAAAACATTTACTTTTCACTGTCCTTACAGTTCTTGCAAGATTAATGCTCAGTCTTGCAAAGATTCATGTCTAAATTTAATTTCATATGTAAAAAAAAATATTACATGTTCAGATTTTTTTTCAGATTCTGGACCCACTTGTTGCATCAGGCAATAAGTAATTAAAATCAAAACCACATGAATAGAATAAAAGGGCAAATAAGAGGATGCTGAAAACAGGTGACATGGAGAAAAAAAGGAAATCCTAATATTTTATATTCTATTCTGTTTTCTTTCAATGTAAATCACATCAGCTTTTACCATTTGTATTAAGTACATTTCAGTAAGCCTAAAGTGGGAAAAAGTACCTCAAGTTCAGGTTATATTAGTCATTTCTGAACTGAATCTTTTACTCTGGTGATGCTTTTAAAGATTCTCCCTTAAGTGTTTAACAGGAAGATAGGAAAAATTCACCTATCTCTTAAGAATCAGGGAAATTTAAAAAGCTGTACTTTTTTCATGGGTTGTTTGGTTTTTAGTTCTTATCAAGTACAGGGATCGCCTAGAGTTGTCTGCTGTTTCTGTGAGTTAGACATAGACTCTCCAGCTACAGGGCAGCTTCTGTGATGGCACAGCCTGTAAAGATGAATGAACTCGCATGAGTTGCGTAGCTGCACCTGAAGATTTGACCCAGAAATCACCTCCTTCACAGGGTCTTATAAAATCTAATGAATATTCCTTAAACACTTGGATACACTGAGGATAAAGACGCTCCATAATACACGTAATACAGAGGATTATTATAATAATTAGTTTTGTAAATTAGCAAAATATGTTCCTTGGAAAGGTCTAGTAGAGAGATTTTAAATTTTATCTAGAGATGACAATTAAGGGTTGTTTGTATTCAGAGCAAAACAGTTTAAAACAAAGAGATATGTGACTAAGCAGCCATTAGTTGTGATCTTTGCTGTTGTTAAACACAGATTAGAATGCAATGAGGAGATTTTATCAAAAGGATCTGCTCAGTGGTTACTAGTCACACAATTAAAGCAATTGTCTGATTTTTTTTATGCATTAGTAAAGCTATAAAAATCATAAAACAGCAGGGTTCAGAAAGACATACAGCTTAGTCTTCTCTTACTGCTGCTTCAGAGAAAAAAAATTGTTCATTGTTAGGATAAGCTGATTTGTACTTTTAAGATTTTCATTACTAATGACTCCATGGTTGAGGGTCAAAATACGCATGATTTTTTTTAAAAAATCAGCTGAAATTCATGTACATTTTATGCAAAGGATAGTGATTCTGCTACTACTCAACTGCTTTCTAGTCCTTTATACTATGAAAAGGGAGACTGAAATGGACACGTACATTTGGCAGTATTCACTAGTCATTGTACTTCTGTGTAAATTATTATATATGATGCACAGTAATGAAAAAGATATGCTGCAGCTGTACCATTGTATCTCCATGAAGAAATATCTGCCCTGTAACTCCAAGTATCAATTGACAGGCAAAGCTGTGGATTCAGCAATGCAGGGTTCAGACATTCATCTGAAAGTATAAATACTTGTTATGGATTATGCTAAGGAAATCACCTGTGTGGTACAGTAAGGAAGAAATCTCTTTCATCTAACAGAAAATCTGGTTTTAGTGTGACACTATCCTTTTCTCTCACCTTCATTATATGGATATCTTAGGTATGAGGCAGAGAAAGCTCTAAGGGCAGAATTTATAAGGCTGGGATCAAATCTCTCCGAGATGCCATGTGAGCGATGAATTTTAAGTGTTAATGTAGTTTTCATAGTGGGCCCTGTACATGGGGGGACAATAACATCAGAAGATTTCCTGCTTTTATTTCCTATTTGTTTGCATGCCAGACTTCTGCGTTAGTCTACAGAGTACAAGTGGAAAAATAGAGTTGCTTAACCTAAGGAGATGTCCTTGCTATGTGCCCGACACTTGAAAAATAACCTCTTAAAGAGGTACAGAGTTCCAACTTTCTCTGAATGCAGGATTCTTCCTTTACAGTACATTAAACTCTGTATTTAGAGTTTGTGTTTGCAATGACCATGATAGATTTTAACACAGTTTATTCATATACAACTATGCTCTTAATCACTAAGAGGAATGAAAAATAGTGTGTTTTTTGTCACTTGACATGAATATGAGGATCAGAGATAAAAAGGTTAGTGATTTTTCTAAGAAGGCATTATCTTTAAAACGAGTTGACTAGCAATGAAACTATTGTAGCAGTCCTGCTTCTTTAAATTGTGGGGCTTCTTAAAGGGCTACATTCTATCTCTATGACACCTTAGTCAGAAGTAAAATAGGAATTCTTCATGATAACATTCTTCTTCATACTTTTCATGTCTCTCACCATGCTAAATTTGCTTTCAAACTGATTTTTAAGAAGAGTGGCAAGATCCAAGTTGTTTCCACTAATATTGGCCTTCTGCAGTTCTTTGTCTTTGTAGCAATTGTACAGATAACATTACAAAGCAGCAGAATATGACACATGCCCTTTCTTACTCTTCTGGTTAATTTAAAACATTTTTCTAATTTGTGCCTATTGCTCCTGGTCCAGTCTCTTAAACATCTTTGTAGCCCACAGTTGGACTGTCTCCAATATTTCCCCATCTCTTGTAAACTGGGGAGTGCAGAACAGAACAGATGACTCCAGATGTGGCCTCACCAGGGCAGAGTATAGGGGGAGGAGAACCTCCCCCAACATGCTGGCTACACTCTTCTTAATGTAACCCTGAGGATACATACCATTGGACTTCTTGGCTACAATAGCACACTGTTGGCTCATGGTTAACTTGTTGTCCACTAGGACTCACAGGTCTTTCTCCGTGGAGCTACTTTCCAGCAGGTCAACTCCTAACCGTTGGGGTTATTCCTCCCCAGGTGTGAGACTCTACACTTTCCCTTGTTGAACTTCATTAGGTTCCCCTCCACCCAACTCTCCAGGCTGTCCAGGTCTCACTGAATGGCAGCACAGCCTTCTGGTGTGTCAGCCACTCTTATGTAAGGTAAGCTTACATAAATTTAAAAAGATGACTTCTTTGAACAATCAGTAAATTTCTGTCATGAAATGTCTGACAAAAGGGTCTCATAAGGAAACTAGACAATAGTTATTAATTTTGTTTAAAGAGTATTTTTTTGTTTGTATCTGGGGGGAACTTTATTTATATATGTAGGAGTCTGGAGCCAACTAAATACCCGAGTACCTGAAGCAAATATGAACCCAGCTGAGCATAGCTCTCTCCACAGTTAATCACAGAATGTTAGGGGTTGGAAGGGACCTCAAAAGATCATCTAGTCCCATCCCCCCGCCAGAGAAGGATCACCTAGAGCAGGTCACGCAGGAATGCATCCTGGCAGGTTTTGCATGCCTCCGGAGATGGAGACTCCACAACCTCTCTGGGCAGACCATTCCAGTGTTCTGTTACCCTGTTAGCCTTTAAGAAAACCTGAACCTGATCAAGAAAAATGGAGACTGATCTATCATAGCTAGACCTTCCTGTGGATTGTTTCCATGGAGTGCTGGCTATGATAATAGCAAACCTGCTGGTAGGAACATCGGAATCACTTTGCTGTATCTTAATCTATCCCTTGGGTTTATATAAAACTGCAGTTTCATAGCATTTTTGAAAATATGAAAAATAGGTTTCTCTTCCAGCATCCTTCACACCCACAAACAAATGCTGAGGGTGTGGTTCTTGCCTAGTCTGTTTCTGAGGAGTCAATTAGATCATAATCCTATTCATTGCTGTAAATTTTTTGCCAAATTAATGAAATATAGCACTCTGATACGGTTTTTGGTTTTTTCACCTTAGTCCAGTAAAAGCCATAAGTTAACTTAAACCACAGAGTGAGAGAGTGGGTGAGGTTGGAAGGGACTTCTGGAAGTTGTCTGGTCCAATACTCCTGCTCTAGTAGGGCTACCTACAGGAGACTGCCCAGGATCATGTCCTTTTTAATATCTCCAGTGATGGGTACTCCATAACTTCTCTAGGCAACCTATCCCAGTGCTCAGTCACCTTCACAGTAAAAAAGTGTTTCCTGATGTTCATAGGGAAAGTCATATATTTCAGTTTGTGCTCATTGCTTCTTGTCCTGTCTCTGGACACCACTGAAAAGAGCCTGACTATGTCCCATTCTCATGTCCCTACAACAGAAACCCACTTCTGAATTTTATTGTCAACAGACGATTGAGTTGGAAAAGTATTAATGTTTTCTCAGCAGCAAATATTACTGGAGCTTGCAATAGGAATTGAGAACTGTTATGTACTTTGCTTAGCAGTAACACTAACTTCTTCAATGGTCTCTGCTCAATTTTACTCTCTGGTATAAGAAAGTAATAATTGTTCTAAATGATGATTTGTGTTTATAAAATGAGGGAGACTTTTGGGGAGAAAATAATTTTATGGAATTACTGTAGAATGTATCTTATTAATACACAAAACTAGAACATAATCAGTCTGGGTTTAGTTCCATCCTCAGTTGAGGACTTCATAATAGTTTATGGACAGGTGTCCTGGTTTGAGTAAGAACAGAACTAATTATTTTCAGTAATTCTGCTTTTCAGCTCAGTTCTTCTAACTAGCTGCACTTTCTGAAGGTAGCAGCCTGTTCTCACAGATAATGTCTGCTTCTAGCAGTGATAATACCTCATGTTTAGAGTTACTACCAAGGCTTGGTATGCAGACCAAGGCCACTGCTGGATCTTGTGTACCACATTGGGG
>WUAM01000216.1:55544-71368 GCA_024336885.1 Actenoides hombroni
GGTTGGGTTCGATACTGGTCTTGTATATATTTGTATATATTCCATTTTTATAATTATTAATTTCATTTTCATTAAAGATGTTCTAGTTTCCTTTTCTAATCACTAAGTCTCTCTCCCTTATTCCCTTTCTCTTTCCCCTTTGGGGAGGGAGGGAGGCTAACAGAGAGCATCTGTTATAGGTCTAAGGGGCCACCCTGACCCTAAACCATGACAACAGGTAATTACTAATTGCTCCTTAATTCCTCCAGTATAAAGATTATAAAAATTATAACTTCTTACATTTTTTTCCCCCTTTTCAGTAGAGATTGATTAAGACCCCAGAAGGGTGTACTTTACCCCTTTAACCTACCCTATGCTGGTTTAGATTCTCCAGTTATTCACACTTCTATCTTCTAATTGTTAACATGAAACTGCTTTACTGCATTGGCCTTCTTGAAACCAATCAATGTTGTACAGGGATGCTAAAGTTTGTATTTCTCCACTGAAAATGCCTCCTATGTGGTTAGAAGCTGCAGTGCTTGCTTAAAACCACTGAAAATTCCCCCTACAAAGTGTAAGCTATATAAATTCATGTCCTGATTCCGCCAATAATTCTTTGTACAACTGTCTGGATCTGAAATTAAAAACTTCTTATATATACATTCTGATAAAAATAGCTCATACAACAGCGATGTTATTCAATATCATTAATTCAATTTTACAGTTATTTAACAGACCACATCTTCCTGTAGCAACTATTATCCTACACAGAATCAATAATATACATTAAGAAATTTTAAGTATCTATTAATGAATTATGCCAGTAACTCAGAGAAGCCAAATATATGTGTATTTAAATCAGAATCTTAATGCTTTAATAGGGGAACATGTGTTTGCATTACTTCTGCAAATGCATACGTGACTCAATCAGTGACCTATTAATTCTTTCCTTTATTAACATTTTTACTATTGCGATTAGCAAAACTTTCTGTACACAACCAGTCTGAATATAATTACTGAGTATTTCAAATTTGCATAGCAGATATTCTATAATCTTAAACACTATCACAGTGTACAATAAAAGTGATTGAATAGTGATAGCAAAAATATTTTTAAAGTTAGTATGAAATACCATAACACCTAAATATATGAGTTTGTTCCTTTTTACATTATTTCCTCTTCAGAATACAGCTCAAAGAAAAAACATGATCAAAGGCAAGTTTATGCCCTCCTTTTTAATCAGATATAGTTGAATTTATAGTTCCAGACAGGATATCAGAAAATACGGCTTCTAGGTCAATGATTTAGGAGTAGTCTTATTCTCTGCATAGCATAAGTGTCACCTCTCTCAAAGTTTCATTCATTTTGATAATCAGCTCATCAAGAATACAAAATCAGGCCTGGACTTGGCCAGAAAATGACATGAGAAATATCTTAGGCATGTCTGGTGGTCTCCAAAGGAGGGACTGTTTTAAAACTTTTTTTAGAATTGTTTTGAAAAATTCTTGTCAGTGTAACTCAAGCCTTTGCTTTTCAGGCTGTTCTAAATACACCTATTATCAAAGTCTAATACTGTGAAAATCTGATCTCACCTGGCAAAAGATTCCTTTCCTGTGTAAATGATATCTACAAAATATCCAGTGCCTGAATTTTAGCCATGAAAAAAAACAATATATATTGCAGAAGATGCTAAATGAAACCCCAGAAAATCAAAGACTTCATTTTATACCAAAAACATGTGTTATATGGGAATATGGGTTGGGCTGTATGTGGTGATTTTTCCTGTCGTACTCCACATGCCTCCTAAAATGCAGGTTCTAAAACAAACAAGTATAATTTTATGGCTGTAATAACATTACTAAACTTTGGAATCCTGTTTTAGCTTCTCTGCATAAATAAACGAAGCATATAGGCTCCTAACATAACCTATGACTTTCTGTTTGATCAGGTATTCCTCTCCTCATAAACTGTTGACTGGACATCTACCAGAATCAGCTGGTAGGAATAAACATCTTATGCAAATGTTGTACTGAGAAGGCTGATACTATCAAAAATCTTATACATATTGTGTTGCAATAACTGTAACACCACTGATAATCTATAAATTTTACTCCAAAAAAAGATTTTAAATTTAAGTTGAGAAGAAAGATATATTTAACCTGCTATTGGGTTTTTCTTTGTCTTAATTAACTTGTAACCCATGACAAATTGTCATCATCCCTTTCACCGAAAACATTTTCAAACCAGTGTTGTTATGACTTCACCAATGCTTTCTGACTGGGCTTGGATAGTCGTCTGCCAAAAGTAGTTAATTTTTCTTTTTCGAAGTCTTTGATAAACCTTTCCTTGGCATAGAGCACAGTGTGCTGTATTAACTACTGCTGTCTCAGTTTTCCTTGTTTTTCTGTTTCCTTCTATAACATACTTTTATCCTGTTTCTTATATAAAGTTTAAAAAAAATTAAGACCTTAATAAAGTCTATAGATCTCTTTGGATCTATGGATCTCAAGGAAAATATGGAAGTAACATAGTTCCAGTTTAGAAGGGTGGTTTTATATTTGTAGAGAGATATTACCATGTTTCTGTAGAAACTGCAATAGCACAGGTACTTCCTTGGAATTGTTATGTGCATGTTTTTGTTTTTTAAAAGGATACTTTATGATAAAATGAAAACTGAAACTCATATGATACTGTATTTATTAAGCCCAGAGGTAGAATTTGGTTTAACATAGAAAAAGCAAAAAAAATATATCAAGCTTGATTTTGGTTTTACACAATTTTGTGATGAGGAAGAAAATGATTGAGTTTCTTGGTTAACCATCCGTCCATGTCCAGATTACTACCAGTGTATTTGCTGTTTCTACTAAGAAGTTACTTCTGATAGACTTGATTCACTTTACATAAATAATTGAATACTAATTAGAATAAAATCTGGATCCTCAGCCTCCTGCATGACAAATACAGGCCCTAATTACTGGGAGTCAAGTTCTACTCAGGACCACCAAATATGTAATTTATAAAATGTGAAAAACAGTCAAGTTTTGAGAATGTGAAATGTTACGTAACACTCCTGTGATAGCTGATATTGCAGGACTGAAAATGGATTTGACATTAGCTTCATATTTTTAAAAGGTCTTTCTTCTTGAAATTAAAGCATAACTTCTAAAATATCTTTATTATTTCAAGAGGTGTTACATTTGTATGCAAAACATTATAACATTTGGAAAAATGATCCACACTTTCAATTGTCATTTAAATTGTAATTTGTAGGGAAAATGATGCACTTCATGTCATTCTTTATAAATGATAAATGACAGCCAGTGGCTCAGTTGGGTATTTGAATAGTAGAAATAAGAATTGAATGGGGATTTTTTTGTTGTTTTTATTTTCTTTATATATGAGTTATGTTACTTGAACAGATTTTTTACTTAAAGTTATCATTAGGCAAATACACACATTTCTTTGCTGGAAATTTATTGTCATGATATTTGGTAGGTATTGCAATATTTAAAATGGACAGCCATGAAAATTTAGATATAAAATTAAAACATTATCCAAGTTACTCGCTGGTAAAATGTTGAAATGCATGTTGAAAAAATGGTGAAAATGTTGAGATATGACAAATAGCTTTCTGAGGGTTCGGAACAAGGATGTGACTTTCATTTTGGTTTTCTGCTAACTGAAACAGGAAGGTTACTGCCTCAAAGTACCTTTTCTTTAAGGATATGGAATTCTTGAATAGTTCTGAGCTGACTCTGTACTCACTGTAAGAGGATAGATCCACCTCTCCCCTCTCCTTTGGACTTTGCTTTGAAATTTTCACACAGCATCACTGGTAAGCTATTATGAAATGACAGGAGACAGAAAAATATATAGTAAAAAATTTACAAACCTTTATTTGACCTTCAAGCTTGCAAGTAAGAATAAATTGTTAATTTAGGTCTTTACTTCTGGTCAGCTAGGAGTTATACTTTAGGCAAACTGATTGGAATTGGTTTATGCTGTTACCAAGGAGATGGTGAGTCAGAATCTCTTTCTAGGATGACTTAAAGGTGTTGGTGTTAAAAATATTGAATATTTAATTTATTTTGTGAGATCAAACAAGTTTGGCAGGTGTCTATTAAAACTGCTGATTTCTATCTCTTTTGGTTATCAGATCTTTTCAGATCACTGACACTGAAGACATGAAAAAGTACTTTAATGATTTTTTTTTTTCAGTTGAGAGGTAGAATTTCTTTTTCCCAAGACCTTTCCTTTTTCACCATAGCTCTTCTTCATCCCTCTTGCAATATTTCTCTTATCAACTATTTGTTTACTTTATAAAGACGTATATAGGCACTTACGTATGTCATGGGCTAGTCATGCTACATGAAGACTGAATGTAACCCCATTTTTAATTAAAGGGACTGTTTATAGATTACATTTCTTCTTTCACAGAATTATGTAATCCATTTTACCTTTCATTTTTTATCTCACAGTAGAAAATGGGCTTTTTTGTTGTTGTTTATGAAGTTTTTTACCCAGTATAATGTGTTGAAATAATAACAATCTTGAAAATACAATACCGATAAAAAACCTGCTTTTCTTATAATCCCATTAAATTAGAGAAATGCACATCTCTTGGTGTTCCTCTTCTTGATTTTGCATTATTTACAGTAAATTTTACAGAAAACTCTTGTAGCACAGGATGCTATACTAAGAGCAAGAGAAGAAAATGCACTAGAGAATCTCCCTGAAAGAAAATGAAACAAAAGATTTTACTGTTTGATAGTTCTTTCTGTTCTGCCCTCTTACACATTGTACACTGGCAGGTGAGCATCTTAAATGAGTATGTTCAATACACAGTAAATAGATGTATGGCTTTTGTGCTTATCACTGTTTGTCATGAAGCAGGCTGAGTATGTGCTATGATCATCAGAGCTTAAGAATTTCCGAAGTATTTCACAGCACTGTAAAATGACTTCTTTTTATTTATGCAGAAAATTTGAAATGTCTGTGCCCTTGCCCTGTTGCTTTCTCTTTTCCCTGTGTGTACTGCATTCTGGCTTTAAACAGAAGAAGACTCCCTAATAATCCTAATAGTTTCATAAAAGCACAACCTGTGATATAGGCTGGGCGCTCCACATACCTCTAGCACTTGTCCTGTCATAAGCTTAATTCTGAACATGTTGCAGATACTGATACTTTTCTTGCATCCACTGAGACTTTTCTGAAGATCTAAACAAATCGCGATTATGGAAGTATTACAAAAGTTCAATCTGTGTTTTACTGTACCATAGCCTATTAATTAGAGAAGTGTGGGGTGTTAGAACATTCAGTCTGTTCTAGGTAAAACATGGAATTAAGTCAGTTGTGGCTCACAGACAGCTGATCATGATTGACTTAGCATGATTGACTCCCAGTGCAACTTCAACTTTCCGAACTTCTGGACATGCTTCTTTTGATGCAGCCCAGGATACAGTTGACTTTCTGGGCTGCAAGTGTACATTGCTGGCTTATGTTCATTTTTTAATCCATCAACATTCCAAAGTCCTTCTCTGCAGGCCTGCTCTCAATCCATTCATTGCCTAGCCTGTGTTTGTACTTGGAATTGCCCCAACCCAGACGCAGGACCTTGTGCTTGGCCTTATTGAAATTCAGGAGGTTTGCATGGACCTGATTCTCAAGACGGTCAAGGTCCTTATGGGTGGCAGCCCTTCCCTCCAGCATTTCGACCACACCACAC
Source organism: Actenoides hombroni (assembly GCA_024336885.1). Taxonomy (NCBI): domain Eukaryota; kingdom Metazoa; phylum Chordata; class Aves; order Coraciiformes; family Alcedinidae; genus Actenoides; species Actenoides hombroni. Next base: position 61,249 of record WUAM01000216.1, read on the forward strand.
ATCTTGATGTCATCAGAGTCAAATATCTTTGTAGATGCCTAGCTCTTTGGTTAGGCCATTCATGATACAGCAAAAACCTGAAGTCCTGACTACTTTCACTAAGTTTTTACTAAGGTTTTTAACTTCAAAGTAAACAAGCTCTATAGAGTCAGAGAAGTTTTTACTGATTCTCCCTCCAAGCAAGAAATTCTGTAGGATTCCCAATCACTAAAAGCATTTTTTATCAACTACTTCAAAAAGATACCTATCAAAGGGCCAAGGCTTGTGCTTATAAATCCTCAGAAGAGAGAAAAAAAGAAAATAAAGTCAAATAGGACTCTATGAGCTACATGAGAAGAAAAATAAGTCACTTGCACGCTAATTTTACCAGCAGTTTTCCCAATAAGATTATTGGAGATTGAAAATAAATGTATTCAAGTAGTCTAAAATAAATTCTTACTCTATCCTGGGGTTTTCATGATATTACAAGTGATTGTGATCAGACATAAGCAAGATCTTCAAATTTACACTGCTCTAGTTCTTGTGTGAACAAGTAAAAGATCATTGAAGATATTGTCTTTGAATTAACAATTATATTTCAGGACCACAATAGGTCTTCCCAGAGGAAGCAATTAGGAAGATTTCAGATAGATGTTTGGTAGCTGCCAGAAGTCTATGAAGACACAAGAGATTTAAGAGTTTAATGTTTGTTTTCATAAAGTTGTATTCATGCTTTGAGGATAGACAGTATTAAAAAAATGAATGACATCAGTGTATAAAGCAGATAGCAATTTGTGTAAAAGAACAAGGTCAGTGTCAGACCCCTGGGTCAGAGTTCAGAGATGTCGCTGTTGTTCTTTAAATGCTGCTTCGGGAATCAATCAGTCTTCTTACTAATTTTGAGTAAAATTGCAACGATCTGGAGGTAAGATATGGAGACTTAGGTAATATAAACATCTTCTGAAACACTGATGAAATCTTCAAAAAGTCTGACAAGCAATGCAGGAGCTGTTTATATTATTCCCATACTTGCAATAGACACATTCTTATAGAGATTTAACAAGCTTCATTACAAAAATTCAGGTCTTTGAATTTAGGAAACAATCAGCAGTAAAGTGGGAACTGAAATGAAGACAAAAAATACCCTTATACTTCAATTTTCTTCTCAGTTTCTTTCTTCAAATACATTTACAGCTGCAATCTTCTTTAGGAAGTCAGAGCTCTCACTGTAGATCATTCAATCTGTAGAGCTTCAAGAAGTGTATGGTAGACTACAAGTAATCCAATATTAGAGAGCATATGATGATGCTTTTGAAGATTCTTCATTAAGGATTCTGTTGATCCTTTTAAAGGGAGCATTTTCTCATAGTGTATCTATCACACAGCTAGTATATAGCATGCTAAGTGATTCATTTGCTTTTAAGACACGTCAGGATTTAAACAGATTGAGATAAATAATCTTAGATACAAACCACTGTGTTATTTCAAGTCTATAAATGACTCTATAATGTAACCTTGAAGTATCATAGAATCATAGAATGATTTGGGTTAGAAGAGACATTAAAGATCATCTATTTGCAACCACCTTGATATAGGCAGGGACACTTTCCACTCGACCAAGTTGCTCAAAGTCCCGTCAAACCTGGCCTTGAACATTTCCAAGGAGGGGACATTCACAACATCTCTGGGCAACCTATTCCAGTGTCTCACTGCCCTCACAGTGAAGAACTTCTTCCTTATATCATTCAGTTTTAAAACCATTACCTCTTGTCCTGTCACAACAGGCTCTGCTAGAAAGACTGTTCCCATCTTTCTTATAGGCCCCTTTGAAGTATTGAAAAGCCACAATAAGGTCTCTCTGGAGCCTTCTCTCTTGCAGGCTGAACAACACCAACTCTCAGACTTTCTTCATAGGAGAGATGTTCCAGCCCTCTGATCACCTTCATGGCCCTCCTTTTGACCTGCTCAAGAAAGTCCGTCTTTCTTGTGCTGGAGGCCACAGAGCTAAATGCAGTACTCCAGGCGGGGTCTCAGAGCAGAGTAATGGATGAGAATCCCATCCTTTGACCTGCTGGCCATGCTTTTGAAGCAGCCCAGGATATGGTTGGCTTTCTGGGCTGCAAGTGCACATTGCCAGGTCATGTTGCACTTCTTGTCAGCCAACATCCCCAAGTCCTTCTCTGCAGGGCTGCTTTCAATCCACTCATTGCCCAGCCTGCATTTGTGCTTGGGATTGCCCCAACCCAGGTGTAGGACCTTGTACTGGGCCTTGTTGAATTTCATGATGTTCGCACAGGCCCACCTCTCAAGGCTGTCCAGGTCTATCTGGATGGCATCCCTTCCCTCCAGTGTGTCGACGACACCACACAGCTTGGTGGTGTTGGCAAAATTGCTGGGGGTGTGCTCAATCCCACTGTCCAAGTATGATTCAACATTGTATAAGAAACGAAACTCTGGTGATAGCCATGCTTTTCTTTCAAAAAATTTTAAAAAGTGGATGGACGGATTTTTTGGAAGTCAATTCAGCAGGGGTTTTTTTTATGATAATTTAGTGTTTATTTTCAAAGAGCAACCTAACAGGTAAAAATAATGGATTAAACAGTAGAAAACTGTCGTTTACATCTATCCTTTGATTATCCCAAGCTACCATATTTCAGAAATTATACACAATTGTGTTGCTTCTAAAACATCTGCAATAAAGGTATTTTCTTATTTCATAATTTCAGCTCTTCTAATCTCCCCTCTGAAAAACATGTGCATTCTATGTCAGCATACAGTCACAATTTAAATGATATAACTATATAATATATATTTTATTGGTCTTGCTCCTCCAGTGCACTGTCACTTGTGATTAAAACTTAAAACTGGAAGACTGACAAATCCCACAACTTACTCTGCTAGAGAACTTCAGTAGGCTGTGGACTCAAATTGTGTTCGTTTGAAGATTGGTATGAACAATGCAACATACTTCACATTTCAAGAAGTAGCTTAATTATTTAAATTTTTTTTTCTGGTGTTCTTGACTTTACAAACTTACTATTCTCTTAATATTTTTCACATGAGTTTGTGAAATAACTAAGGAATACTCCTATACTTAATAATAAAGCTTCAAGTTATACAGTTAAACCAGCTTATAGTGTTTACAAATAGCTCAGTGCAACAATTTTTTTGAAAATCCCTTAGTTTACAATTTTCCTAAAGAAATGCAACATATATAGAGAATTTGTTTCTTTACTGAATTCATGGTACTCTGTCAATGTCTGAAATATCTAAATGAGCATATTATAATCCCGGACGTATCCGAATACATATACACAGCACCTCAGCATTTTTCACCAAAAACTCACCCAGTCTATTTTCTATTTATTTTATGATGATTTTATGCTAGCTAATTAATGAAAATTACTGTTTAGGAATACTTGAGTGATAATGGTACCATGTAATTTCTTGTTGTTGCACACAATGCTCCAGTTAATCTTAATTACATATGAAATCTTTGTGTCACTAAAAACAGAGCCTATGAATTTATATATTCTTCCAACCTGTAGGCTGTAAAAGATTTTTAAGGATGGTCTTCAATAAATACAAGCTGACCTCAGAAAGATCTAGATTACAACCAATAAAATACGTTCTTTATTTAAAGGAATGGTAATAATCTCTGCAGTTAAATGTTGACATGAATTTAGGTAGTAAGACAAGTGGCTTGCAGAAACAAAAATATGATTTCAGCTCCAGTTCCAAACAAGGTTGGTGCAGAATCTGCCAGAACCATAAGTAGTTTCAATTCTTCCCCCTTTTAAGAAAATATTTGTTTTGTTTCCCATACACTGCAATGTACAGCTTTCCTTTCAATATACCATTCTATTAACATTATGCATTTTGCCTTTACACATAGTACAAACTGTTCTTCCTTCCTCCCTAGCCCCCATCTCTCTCCCACAGGAACACAGACAGACTCACAGAGTCCAGATGAGTTTGGTGTCCTGTGCAAGAAGTTGGCAGGCTTTACCTACCAATATAATTATTAGGAGGCACCTTCCATGGCAGTGTAGCCTTCAGGGCTAAGAACCTGTTTTAAGTCTTGTAGTACAAAAGATACTCTTTTGAAGAACTCCTGGTCTTCAGCTGTCAGTCTTTCTGAGCCTAAAGGTTTAGGCTTTGCTTATTTTGTACCGAATACTAGATACTTGTATCAGTTTTCATTCTATGGGTCCTTTGTATCTTTTTAGTGTTTTCAATCAATGTCTACTTTTACTGTGAGGTTGTATATAGTTAACAAACTAATGTCTGTCACCTATTTAATACCTGAAAATTATTGGATTTGTATTGATTCCCTTGCTTTATTGTAACTACAAAAACTATGCTTCCTTTGCACATTCTTTTATTTTCATGTTGATTTTTTTCTAATATTAATCTTGATATAAAAGATGTAGCACATCATGAGGAAGCACAGAACTGATCTGCACTGAAAAGAGCTAAAAACTCTACAAATGTATTTTTCACAGTGTAGTGCTGTCTTCCCAAAGGTAACAGCATTGAAGATGCCAAAAATGACATTTAGCTTTGTAAAAAGCTATGTGAATCATTGTCAGAATCTGTAATTCTAAGCAAAGTATAGTATAACTAAAAAGAATGCTTTCTTTTTTAAATGAACTTGAATTTCATATTATTGGAATCAAAACTTAGTTAAGTTCATTTTAATTAGAAAAAAAACATTAAATAAACTATGAGTGCCATTTTAATGCTTAGAGGGTTAAAAGGAGTAAAAAACCTATATGAGACTTCTATTGTCTCTTAGATAAACAGTAATTTTTTCAATTTTCCCCATTTAGTTCAATTTCTCACATTATGAGAAAAGCATCATCCCATAAAAATAAATCCCTCTAAGTTATCTGAATCCATTTCAAGTGAAATAAGGAAAAGTTTCAAGTGAGCTTTCTTCATACAAATGCTATTATTTTTCAAAGATTGGTACAGTGTAGGAAAAGAGACAAGAACATGAAAGAATAGCCTCTTGAGTTTGAAGCAAGATTTCATTTACATAAAAGGAAATCAAACTGAAGATTATAATTATTTTTTTTTTTCCAGAATTCAAAGAAAAGGAATTGCCCAGACATTGATCTAAGTGTGACATTTTGATGGTTAATTGCCATGGGAACCTACCCCTCCCCAGATTTCCTTTATATGTGAAAATTTACGCACCTAAGGGTAGGAGTCAAAAATACCATCAAGTCTAAACAGACAGAGTAATTTCTGCAACATGACATTAGGAGTGGTTATCTCCTCTGGCATCCTGTCGCGTTCTGGTCATAAACCAGAGTGAGATTTTGTTCATATTCTCGGGAACAGAATTAAGACGCAAAACGGAGTCAAAGTGCCAAGTGGCTTTTATTTGCCGAACAAAAGTTCGCAAAGCAGAGAAAGAAAGAGAGAAAGGAAAGGAAGGAAGATAAGAGTCAGTTGCAATAGCTACCACCACGGATCTGCAGCGTCCCGTCAGTCCGATGTGCTTTCAGGTCCGGTGGGAGAACGCTCCGTTTGATGTTCGTGTCTCCTGCTCTTTTATCGGGGACTGTCCTGCTTATCCGCACCTACCACCTGGCGGTGGCTCGTGTGCACAACACCGTCTCTGAGGGGCCTCAGGTGGTCCTCAGGGGTCTCCGGACCCTGCTGTCTTCCAGGCCCCGGGTCTGGACTCATGCATAGGGGTGCGGTTGCAGCTTTCCACACTGATAAGGCACCATTTCTGACAAGCTGTTTGTGGTTTGGAGCCTGTCCCCACTGATAGAGACAGGTTGCTTTGTCATCACCTTGGACAAGCTGTCGTCCAGGTTGTGTTTTGAAGTCTGTTTACACTGATACAGCAATGTTGAGGCAAACACTACACCGCCCTTGTCACCGTCTCTGACACAGCCCCAGCCCAGGACCCTCCCACCCACATGCTGGAGCCCAGTCCTGTGTCTGGGGACCCAGGCTGAGGGCTGTGGCTGCCACTTTCCCTTTTGCAGGGTCAGCTACTGAATAAGTTGAGCTTGGGTCCTAGACACACACACACACACACACACACACACACACACACACACACAAAGAGGACACTGACGTTGAAGCAACTGCACAGTTGAGACTGCTAACAAGAAGACTTGGAATGAATTAGGCTCAGTATAAAGTTGAAGCATTTGTGTATGTGCAAGAAAGCAATTGATAGAAACACAATGCTAGAAATGTAGATAACTGCACATTTCAGACATCCAAGGTCTGAAAGAACCTAAGCAATGATTAAGAAATCTATAGTTTGGGTTTCAAACCAGTATAAAGCTTAATTCTTACTGTGAAACTACTTGACAGTGTCTTCCTTTAAAAAGTGTATAAGAATGTGAGGATAAGTTTGACACATTAATTATGCATTATTTATGAAGTACGTACAAGATAAATTTCCAGATGAGAGACTTAGTCAATGAGAATGATAATGTTTTCTGTGACAATCCTATTCATGTCTGCTTCTGTTGGGTAATTCTGTTAATGGATCTCCTGCTATAATCATTGATGGAGTAAATGGTTCAATTATTTATCCCTAATCAGAATACTGAAAAAAATTGAGACTTGTTCTTTACCTCCAGATAGTCTGTCACAGACTATGTATTTCTCCTACCTAGCTGACATTCATATGTGAACCTTGATGCAAAGATATATGCCTTAATAATTAAAAGACTTTGATTTGGAGGAGTCTTTCAGCAATTGATAGCATCAGAAGTGAAAAGTGCATGAGTTGCACTCGAGGAAAGGTGAATAGAGAAGAAAACCAATTGGAAGTCAGCAGAATGTTCACTTATGTGTGTGAAATAAGCTAGACAAGAAATAGAGGTATTAGGACTCATAGCCTTTATGTAAGAAAATATTTTATTTCTGAATGTTAAACCCTGTCATAATGCTGAACTTTCCTGCTTTCTAAATGCATCACTAGTTGGTGGTATATGCGTTTCTATGTAATATTGTGTAATAAAAGCCTTAACTCTTAACTAACTGAATTAAACTAAGATGTTCCAATCATTGTCTTTGCTTTGAAAACACCATTTCTGCAATTCTTTCTCTCAGATCCCCTGGTTATACTTCAGTATTACTCTGGATAAGCAAGTGTCCTGGGTTTGGCTAGGATAGGGTTAATTTCCACCAGCAGCTGCTGGCCCAAGCAGCTGGGAGGGGCCACAGCTGGGATAACAGTGGAACCAGCCAATGGGATATTAGACACCATACTGATGTCATGCCTGCTATATAAGGGGAGGGCTGGTATCTCTGCTCACCTCTTTTCAGCTTGTGGCTGGAGCAGGAAAAGCAGCATCTGGGATACTGGTAGAATTTCTATTACTTACTTTGTATATTATTTCATTAGTATTATTGTTATTACTGGTTTGGGTTTTTTTTCCTTCTCTCTTTGTGTTACTCTATTAAACTCAACTCATGGAGTCTCACATTTTTTTTGCCTTCTCCTGATTATCTTCCCATCCCACAGGATGGAGGGTGGGGGGGGTAAGTAGTGAGCGAGCAGCTGTGTGATGTTTAGTTGCTGGCAGAGGCTAAACCACGACAGCAGGTCAGATCTGTCAGAACAAGGAAACAAAATTTCAGAGGTGACAGAATTTGACATAAAATCAGATTTTGTAAAGGTTAAAAATCTAAGAATAACAGATTTTGGAAATATTTTTTATGCTTACAGTGAAATGCTGTGTGGCTCCAAATGAGTGGTAATAAACCACTTATTTCTTCATATATGTTTATCCTGATTCTTTGCAGTGTGGTAAAAAAGATAGTAAATAAAGATGTTCAATTAAAGTTCCAGCTGTAAAATCACAGGTGTTGTCATAGAGTCAGTCGGTCATAGAATCATAGAATGATTTGAGTTGGAAAGGACCTTTAAAGGTCATAGACTCCAATCCCCGATACAATAAGCAGGTACACCTTTAACTAGATGAGGTTGCTCAGAGTCCAGTCCAACCTGACTTTGAATGTCAGGGATGGGATATCTGTCACCTCTCTGGGCAACCTGTTCCACTGTTTCACCACTCCCTTTGTAAAGAATTTCTTCCTTATACCTAGTCTAAATATAACCTCCTTTAATTTAAAACTATTACCCCTTGTCCTGTCACAACAGCTCTGCTAAAAAGACTGTATCCCTCTTTCATACAGGATGCGTTTAAGTATTGAAAGACCACAATAAGGTCTCACCAGAACCTTCTCTTCTCCAGGCTGAATAACCCCAACCCTCTCAGCCTTTCCTTACAGGAGAAGTGTTCCAGGACTCTGATTGCTTTTGTGGCCCACCTCTGGACCTGCTCAAGCAATTCCATGACCTTCTTACTCTGGGGATCCCAGACCTGGACACAGTACTCCAAGTGGGGTCTCACCAGAGTGGAGCAGAGTGGCAGAATTAGCTCCCATAAACTCTTGGTCATGCTTCTTTGGAAGCAGGCTAGGATGCATTTGGCCTTCTGGGCTGTAAGACCACATCGCTGGCTCATGTCCAGCTTTTCATACCAGTGCCCCCAAGTCCTTCTCCACAGGTCTGCTCTTAATCCCACCCAGTTTTGATATTGAGGGTTGCCCCAATACAGGTACTAATTAATGAGCTTAACGTTTCCAAATCTGGCACTGAGTACTGAGAATAACTGAGTAATATGAAGATCAAAAAGTGAGGAAATCACAGAAAGCACAGTAAATGAATAACATGTTGATACTATTAATCCATTTTCTTACAAAATAGTTATGTATCCTCAGACTTTATGGAATAATATGTTGTCAGTGAAGCTTAGCTGAAGTCTGTATTTACTCAATAAATTAATCATACACTTTTAAGAAGGGGGAAAGGTGCCACAGCATCACAGAGAATGTAAGAAATATTTTTTTTTCTATTAATACCAGTAATATTGATACTCATTCATGCTTGAATTGAACATCATTTTGTTTCAGGAAGTGTATTCCAGTTTTAGGGTACTACCAGAAATGCACATTAAATAAATAAATACCTGTAATTTCTCTCTGTCAAAATGACTTTTTTTTTTTCCTTTTTTTTGCATGGGAATTAACACTGGCATAACCAAAACATAAGTCACGAGTTTGCTTAAATACAGGTGCTGCACAGGGGCTTATGTCATGTGAATAGTGAATAAGTTGGCTTAGGGGCTGCTGATGGAGTCAAACTCATAGATATAGATAAAATGAGCTAACAAGAAATGCAGAGCCCAACATTGTTGTGTTTATCCTACTCATCCAGCTTATCCAAATCACATAAGGGAGAAGCTGACATTTTGTCTATATTTGTGCATTATATTTCCACTTCACCCTCTTTTTAGGTGTGTTGATGTGTCCTGTATGCCCTCACCTTAGGCCATATACACATCTCTATGAAAATCTTACAGGTCAGGAGACTGCCACTCTGGATTTGTACATGGTTGGGACTCTTGATAACATTTAAAATAATTATAAAAATAACTATAAAAGCAATTAAAACAGTGTTCAATGTCGCTAGATACTTGTTATGGCCTTATTTGAGTCTTCTAATGGCAAAAAAACTCCACATTTTTCCTTCTGCTAGCTTTTTGTTAGGAAAAAGTTGACCTGACATGTGATTTTTATTATTATTCCTGCTTAACTTTTACATTTTACATAATCTAAAAGTAGATAACTAGAGAACTAATGAAACTGATGCCACCACAGGTAAGAAGTAGAAATTTAAACAGTTATAAGGTAAATAATTAAGTAATTTGCTCAGACAACTCTTTTTTTCTATATTTTTAAATAATCATTTTCTTTCTGAGCCAAGTTCTGCAAGGAACATGTCAAAGGGATTATTTTTTTTTGTTCCTTAGAGGAAAAATGTACAAAATTGTAAGTTTTGACAAAGAAGTAAATGCTGTAAAGTACAAGAGTACACTTGACTTCTTTTCTAAGAACACACTACCAAATAAGTTTCTCAGTGCTTGCAGTTTGGGGAAAACAGTGAGATGAATTGTCATTGTTCATTATTAGAATGTTTTAACCATTTCCATGTGGCTAGACTTTTAAGATACTTCTATGTTGGGGAATGGCTAGAAAACAAGGGTCATGTATCTTTAAGGGAAATGCTTGCTGAAGCAAAGTGTCAGGCTCG
>WUAM01000216.1:72507-92021 GCA_024336885.1 Actenoides hombroni
AATTTGTTTTGCTGCTTCAAACCTGAGGGTAATTTGGCCCAAGCTATAAAACGTCTTTATTATAACAGAAAAGATGATAATAAAATAAAAAAAAACCAAACAACAAAAACAACCCAAACACATATAAAACAAACCAAAGTGGATTTTCACATGTAAAAGGAACATGGAAATGCCATTTTGTGAACTTAAATAACTGAAACGATATTGTGGTCATAAACACCGAAGAAAAATGACGGATGGCTGGAATTAATTTCACGGTAAAAATAAGTCTGAAACAGACAGTGTCAATGATATACAGAACTTCAGACTGATAAATGTGATACTAAGGAGAAGACATTTTTCAAACATGAATGCTGAGGTAGAGGTGAAGTTAACATGTTTATTTTTAAAGCAGAGGACATCAATGCTGTGATAATTCTATAATGCATCTCATTCTGTGGTGTGAGTTGAGATACTTTCTAATCTTGGTTAGGTTTTTGTTTCCTAAAGCTTGTCTTGCACTCAGTTATCAATCCCATCCATCCATTTTGCAGATCTCCCTTATAGTTACATCCATTAGTTATTTCCTCACTTAACTGAAGGGATGACTAAGCCCAAATGTGGCCTACTATACTAGGCATTCAGCTATAAAGTTTAGCTGAGGTTTCTCATCCCAGCTCTCGTGAATGCGTAGGTATTTTACTTAGTCCTTGGATAAACAAAGAAACAGTTACGGTTAGAGAACTCTAGAACTACTCTTTAGATTAAAACAAATATTTTAACAATTAAGCTAAAGTTAGTTTCTCAAAATCTTCTGTCATCAATTCAAAAGGATGAAGGAATAGTTGGCCAAGAATACCTGCTTGTTATGATGTTTTAGTGGGATGAAGGTTGAATCCTCTTAAGGTGAACATAACTTAAGACTCAGATTGTGGTTGAATGTGCACAACACCACACCAGTCTTTTGCAATATGCTCTTCATAGTCTAACCAGAAGAGTGCTGGCTGACTGGACTTGGAGTCACTGAAGATGTGGAGATGTCTAACAGATCTGATCTACACTCTCACCTAACTAAAAGACTAGATGAACCTCTGGAGGTTTTGATTATGAAAGCAGCTTCAGAAGTTAAATCCAGATAGATGGATTTCACAGTCCCTGAAACAGAAGCCTCATTTTACTGAGATTATATTTAGTCAAGTTTAAGTCCATCCTAATCCTGCATATTAAAGTGTGTATGGCAATATGAGCTATTTAATCTTTGAAATGGAATTACCTGAACACTTGTGGATGTTATTGTGACAGGCATCATAGAAAAAGCACAGATGTCTCAGGCTGTTATCAGCACAACAAATACCTACCTATATCCCACAGTTTTGGTAACTTGAGACTGAAGAATAGACTTGTTGAATCATATTTCCCTGTTCCTGGATGTCACACTGTGCAGTCTGGTAAGCTACTGTTGAGCTAATGCACCAATATGTAAAACTGAAGTAAACTATACTTTTAAAAAATAGATAAATATCTCATAGGATTTAAAATAGCAAAAATAATGTATTTATTCCTGTCTTAATTGACAGTTTCAGAGTTACCTTTCACAAAAAAGCTTTTGAAGGCTGCAAATTGTGCTGTGGTTTTGCATGACAGTGGAAATGGCTTTGGAACAGTTTCTGTCTGTTCTCAGTTTCTGGACAGGGAGGGGTTGATCTTGTAAAATGTATCAGACTAAAGCTATCAGTGATTAGCATATGTTTTGGATGTAGATTTTAATTTTGGAGAATCTGTTCCAAGTTGGCACCATGAAAAAAGTCAGTAACAAATGCCCACACTAACCAGTGTAAAGTATGCATGTTCTTCGATGTAGGTTCTGCTCAGAACATGCAACTATACATTCTCAAGAGTCATACTAAACATAGTCTGCAGACAAGTTTATTTACTTCCTTCTTTTTTCACTCTTAATAAGAATAACATAACTCCTTGTATTGCTCAGAAAGTAGAAAAATTTACTTGACCTCACTGAGCTCACAAATAGTCTGTTTATTTCTTTTCATGAGCACAATATCTAAGTACCTCAAAGGACAAGGACCTGTATGACCAGTGCTCTTGAAAGAGAGGGGTTAATAAAGCATTCTGGTGTGATTGAATGTCTAATGGGATGGGAAAAATCTTTTTATTGTTAGTGTGTGTGCTGCTTAGCACTTGCAGCTCTGATTCCTATTTGAGGCTGTAAGAAATAGCACATTACAAAACAAGGAAGCATATGTTTTTAAAGCTCTAAAATGTGTATTTGTTGTCAAGGAATCTGCAGGACACTTTGTGAATTACATTGGTTACAAATTGTGTTGCAAACTTCATCCAAACACATGCTTTTCTTTAATCACTACATAACCAAATCTGAATGTGCTTCTGCTTCAGCCATTCACATAAAATACCGAACTAAGTAACAAATATTCATTCAGTTATAACAAAACTTAAGCTGTTCTATGGTGATCTATGGTTTTTACTACATATGTTTGTACTCATTAACCTCAGCAAAGATATGTTGATATACTTTATCCCAAATGACGTTATCATTTGTGGTTCTCTTCTAACACGGAAATTCATCCAGCACTTATGTTAAGAAACACTGACATCCATAGATTCATTGAGCTACTTTGAGATACTACTAAATTGTCAACTAATTCAGCTAATGGGGTCTCCAAGATCTATGAAGATAGGGTTTATGCCCTCAGTAATGTAATTTATATGGAAATGAGAGTACTCCAAAGGAAATGATTTAACCTTTCAAGATCATATCAAGATATCCAGCTTCTGAAATGCATTTAATCATAGCAAAGCTTACCATGAATAACATATTTTTATCTCTGTTTAAGCAAAAGAAGCTGAAATCAAATGGTTTTCTGCAATTACAGAATTCCAGTGCTACTGTGATGTGCCACTACAGGGAAATGTAAATGTACAAAAGGGATCATTTCAAAGAATTCAGTGTGATTAGTAAACATGCAGTGTTTTATACAGTAGCATAATGTGTGTTTCTTTCTTTTCATAACTGATAGTTGGACTGTGGAAATTGCCTCGAAGAAAAGGAAGTTAATAGAACATTTTCCAGCTAGGCATGAGGAGGCCAGATTGTTTTCCCTGGAGCAGAAACATTTCATGCAGAGCTTCGGGAGCTACTCTATTAGTGAGGGTGGGAAGATGCGAGGGTGGATTTATTTTTTTTTCCCTCTTTCCCCACACAGCAAAGAATGGAAATGAACTTTCTGTAGCTCTGTGTAGCTTTCATATCATTATTTATGTTGGCCTAAGAAGATGACTACTGATTTTGTTTTGACAACAGGACTACATGGCTTAAAATTGTAGTAAAATTTCTTCAGACTCATCACAGCGTTGGTTGAAACATCATGCTTGCTCCTCTTTATCTACTTTAGCTTCTGTGCATGTTGATATGTAAGACAGTTTCTCAAAGGAATTCTAATATTAAATGAAAAATGTATCTAATGAGGTCATTAACCATTTTTTTCCCCATAGTTTTGACTGGCTGCTACTATCAACATGGCACTTGTTAACACAAGATAAGCAGAGTCACACTATGGGATATGTAAAAGATGCAACCAGGTATCAGAACATTCATATTTGTTATGATGTTTGTTCGATAAAATCTGTTAGTTTGATTTTGCCCTCAGAAAAGTAAAAATTTAAAACGAGGATGACCAGCTTATTTTGAGGCAAAGATATTTTTCTGTGACTAAATTGTATAGTACATTAGGAAGCCCGATACCCTCACACACAATTACAGTGCATATAAATGAATAATATCCACTTATCAATGAAAAAAAAAAGGAAAAGAAAATTAATTCAATATTTGAAGAGTTGAAAAACAGAGTTACAGCAAATAAGCATAAATAAAACATACTGCAGGTGGAATCAGCACACATGATTATTTTAAGCTTTACATAATTCAGGTTTAATTATGACTAAACAAATGTCTTTCTTGGGTGCAAACATCACTGAAATCTAAGAATGCTAGAACAGTACGCAGTCTATGCAATATGCAGTATGAATTTTAATTGTTGGTTTGGTTTTTTTTTAAAACTACTGATCGAAATTATAACCTGTACTGATACAGTCTGTTGATTTTTTTTTCTTGCTTCACTGCCTCTTGTTAAAGAGGACTGAGCTGGTGAATTAAGACACACATGGCAGAGAAGGGGGTTATAAAACTGCTCTTGGAAGTACCAACATTTTTTTTCTTAAAGAAATTTCTGCTATTTTTTTCAGCAGCTGCAGCCCAAAATCCAGCTTGCTTGCAAAGCAGCTGTGTGTGAAAGTGAACAGACCACCCACATAATGAACAATAAGGGGCAAAATTCTGCATTCTGTTATTGCTCATTATTGTCATTGGCTAACGGCTGAATTTGACATATTTCAGCTACAGTAATTATTTTTTAATGGTTTATTCTATCTTTTCTTAGCTTCCTGTCTTTTGCCTAGGGCTTTTTCTGCTGAGACAGACAAGTGTTTTCTGTATGAATAGGTAAAATTCTTTGAACAGAAGGAACAGGAGATGCTTTCAGCCTAGCTCAAACCACAGGCTGCTGGTACAATGGAAGGATTACCTGCCAACACAGACCAGAAATGGTAAGAAGGTCACATTGAATAATCATAGAAGCAGTTCATGATCTTAAAAAAATAAAGCAAAAAATTCGCCTCAGTAAACTACCAGTAACTGCTAGAGTCTGAGGATTTTATCAAATTGCCAATGAAAGTAAAGTTGACTTCCAACTCTCTGCTGAGAGCTTTCAGAATAACACTCTGTGCTCCGTGTCCTCTGCTTTCTAGCCATTTTAGTAAGGGAGGGGAAAACACCGAGGTCAGATATGTTTCTCTCATTTGTTCTTTGCTTTGCAAAAAGGCATATGTAACATGAACTACATTTGTGATAACTCCAAGAATGTAAATACTTTGAAGACATGCTCTTACTTTTTTTAAAGGTCTTAAAACCCAGAGAATATAGAAGTTAAAAAACATGTCTATGTCACTGAATCAATGTACTGGCCACTCTGAATCTGTTCCTGTCAGTTATGTTCTATAGGACATTCTAGTGGTGCCAACATTAAAGCTAATATGATTCAGTTTGAATTATTGTCCAGGGGTATATAAACTGATACATCAGGCTGGACTGACCTGCGTGAAGTTCTGCACTTCATAGATATACTTTTTTTTTAAGATGCACACAGTTCATATTGTTTGCAGTCTGTGCATACAGATCAGCATCAAAACAGAATTTTCAGCAGTTTGTACTTAATATTGCTGCTTCAATTTCTTTGTGACTAAAACTCAGTAAGACCTTTGATCGCTTCAGAGCCATAAAAAATAATTGTAAGGGGACAGCAGAACACTTACAGGCTGATCCAAAGACCACTGAAATCGGCAGGAGATTTCCATTAACTTCTGTAGTCATTCAAGGATCTACATAACTTTTTTTTTTTTTCTGACTGCTGAGAATAAAATGATAGAAGTTTATACATTTTTGGAATCAAAGTTCTAAAACAGCATTAAGTGTTCTGATGAATAATGTACAACAACTCCTTACTGAGCTGCTGAGAAACTCTTTCTGAGAATTATTTGTCTGTAAAAATCTCTTGGAATTTGAAATCCTGAACCCAGAATCTTATTATTTTTAGTATCAGCTCTGAATTTACAGGACCTATAAATACACAACCTATAAAATTGTTGTAATTGCTGTAACTGACATAACTTAATGTACTTTACAACAGGGACTGACTACTTTCTTACTTTTTTCTGATGGTTATTCCCAAATACTTGTAACCTGCGAGGAAAATATGTACATCAATAACGCACAAAATTATGCATTCATTACTTTGTTCACTGTTTAGCTATCAAGACCATTTTTAAAGGGCTGTCACTTAGAAAGTGGCACAAATGAAAACTGAACTGTTGGAATCTGCAGTCCTAATTTACTTGATGTAGATGGGAGAAGAAGATAAGAAAGAAATGGAAAAGACTACACAAAAAGGTAGCTGAAGCTGTATCACTAGTGAATACCACAGCTCTAAAGTGAGTTTACAAGATTAAGGTCCCCTAATTTTCCTTATAAATCTTCATCTGATTTATGCCACTATTCAAATACCTATTACTATTGCAATGTAAAGAAATTAGCAGAATAGAAAAAACCACACATAAAACACAAGTATTAACGTGAAAGAATTCACTTTGTATATGTCTTAAATACATTAACTGAACACGTACACAATAATCTCAAAAAACGTATCATAAGTAGTATGAAATTTCTTTAATTTTTTTATTATATTTTTCTCAAAAAAATAAAGGCCAACCAAAAAGCATTGATTTAGATATGGCTAACCACAGCAAAGATTTGGGAAAAAAAGCTTGAGTGAGCTACCTGTGACCATGCAACAGCTCTTTAAGACTAGGATTTTGCTAATGACTTAAACAGTACCTGGAAACATTCCTGGAACTCATTGTCTGTATCACTAAATACTTAGAATCACAGTGACACAAATGTGGATCACAACTCAAGTGTGGCTGGGGAAATGCTACAGCCCAGGAAATCTTCCATGAAGGTAGAAACGGAAATCTCCTTGTTTTGGAGTCTGAAACTGAATATATGATTTCTACCTGGTCCATGGTATGTTTAATTTAACAGTTTTAGCATGCAGTCCATCCAAAGGCAGTTAGATTGTTGGACTTGTCATATAGCGGACACAGTATACCTGTCAGTATAGCTTTGTTGACTTAAAAATAATTTAGTAAGGTATTTGACCCTGCAAGTACATTTCAGAGGTATGAATTTCATTGAGATTCATTAATTAAAATGAGGTGAATGTGTTTTTTTAAACTTTCTCAATTTCTTACTACATTGTAGCATCAATTTCTTAATTGCAGAGAGAAAAAAAAAATAATTGAAACCTAGGAAGATCAATATAGTAATGGTTTGTTGCCTTTAAAGTTTCATTCAGTCACCTAGAGTAAATGTTGTGTTTAGAATAAGTATAAGGGAAAAGATGATGATCTCATTGCAGCAAATGCTGAATGTCTTATTCTTTCTTTTCTATTCCCAGACAAACTCTTGGTAAAGTTACAGATGTCTGAATTTTAGAGCAGTTATCCTACATCTTCAACTGATAGGCTTGCTAAAAACTGTTACCCCTTTGGGAAAAAGTACAAGTTTAGCACCAAATTCTGCAACATGAGACACTATAGAACAGTAACTTTGGACACCATCTCTTTTTCTACAAGTTCATTTTGGTATACTGTCCTTTGTGTGAACATTTTCTAAAGTAAGTTGAGAAAAATAGCAGATATTAGAGTCAAGGCAGTGACAAGCAAGTGAAATTACTTAGGGAAGCAGAACGTTTATATGTCCTTGCAGTTACATACGAAAAAAACCCATCAAACCATGTAATTAATGTATATTAAGACTTGCTGTACAGTTTAGGTATTTTGTTAACACTTTGATTTTCTGCTAGATGCTCTCTGTCTGTGTTTTTAGTTTCTATTACCTTTATAACATCATTTAAGAAGATTCTAAGTATGTCCTCTTTCTGTGAAAACATTGTGAATTACTGCTTTCTCTGAAAGCACTGTGAAATAGCGGTACCAGTGGTCAAGTTATCAAATTACTTCTGTTACTGTTTTTTCCTTTTGTGCATTACTGCCTACTGTTTAAAAACTATAATTTTCACAACTCACAGTACCCATTAATGCCAAGTACAGACGTGATATTTTATGTATTTTTTAAACTTGTGGAGAATATTGCATTATATTTAGGCCTTTGAAGGTAAAATTTCTAAATATTTAACCTAATATTGGTACGGAATTTTGGTTTACTAAACAGAAATGGATAATGAACAGTATGCTGATTATTAGAAACTCAGATTATTTAAAATAGTAATATATTTATAGTACAATTAATCTTATCTAATTTTATCCATTCAAAAGTTATAAAATCAAATCTAAGCATTAGATCTGTCTATGGCAAGGGGTAAGGTACTTCATAAAGAGTTAGATAAACATTCACAGTGATTCGTTTAACCTCCCTGAGGACTAGATGAAACTAGCACCAGCTTTTCTCTCTAAATATTATGCCTTCAGGCAATTAGAGATATGATAAACTCTATGTAATTGGAAGAGTAACATTATTCTGTTGAGGTAAGAAAGGAAAGCTACTGACCTTCACAGAGTTAATTGGAAGAAAAGAGTCTTGTACAGTGCCTCTATTTATTTCTAAATGTCACACATGCAACATTTACATTCATGCTGACATACATTGATACATGCAATGTACAAAATACACTATAGAAAAGCTTGTATATCTGAATATCATAATGTTGGTGATATTGTGAAAATAATTAATATTAATTAATATATTCTTGGCACAATGTTAGTCACTGTGAAGACACATAAAAGGTATTAGTTATTTAATTTTTCAAAAGTTCAAGACTGCATAATTTTTTTTTCTATTCTGCATTTAATTCATCATCTGTATGCTAAAAGAGACAATTATCAGCTTCATACAAATAACTGTAAATGTTATTTGTCTTCAGCACTGCTCTGTTTTACAAAAGATTGTCATAGGTCATGCATTATCATTAGCTTAATAATGGCAAGTTATTTATGTCCCTTACTGCTCTTGCCAAACCTCTGTCCTCTATTAAGGTATGGGAATTTCATATGAACATTTACTCCTTTTTTATAACTATAGTTGACCTTAAACTGAAACATTATGTTTTCTTCTTCCACTAATGCAGAGTTACTCAGAAGTAGTAATGGTTGTCAGAGTCTTTTACAATACTTCTAAAAGCACTGTGTGCACTGATGGATAACAGTCTAGATTCAGCCTGACTAGTGGAGTGTTGCAAGAAAATATCCTTACCCAATTTCTCTTCATCTCGGTCACGCACACCATGTCAGACAAAACACTGTGAACAGTTTCAAATTCATTTTTCAGGCCAAACAAATCCGATAAGCACCTATCAAGGTCCTGAACAACCAAAATTGCTGATTTTATTACTCTTCCAGGGGACAGCTTTAACTGTGCACAGCACCTTCTAATATTTAATAGAAATACAATGAAGTTGAGGAATTAAGCCAGCATACTTTGGACAGAATTGTCATAATAAATGACCTTCATACCCTATAGTTCCATTTGAACAATGAATGGTTCATGTCTGTTCTATTCTTTCTGTTCTCATTTGGTACAATGTTACTAAGTCGTCCTTCTTTGGTTTTGTTTGAAAAATACAGTGTATGTCATCCTGAACAGGGTGTCTTCATATTTATTGGGATGAAAAAACGTCCAGGGAAGTATTGGAGTCAAAGTAAATTTCCAGTCTATATTTGTCTGTGTTGAAGGGAAGTGTGTCACCTTGGCTATGGGGGGGATCCCACCGCTTAGTGTTAACGGAGATGTGTTCTGCTGAAACAGTTTGCACAGCAAATATCAAACACACAGCATATGTACTCCTGGCTCATGACTAATTATGAGCAATACTACTGTTGTATTATCCTTTGGACATGTTTCAGTATAACAAAAATAATTGTTATTAACAATACCTAGTATTCATTGTAATTTTCTAAGAACAAATCTACAGTTTAACCCTCTTTTTTTCAGTGTATGTTAAATTATCATACATACAGACACATACATTGCTGTTACATTTTAAAACTTTTTCAAAGACCAAGTTATGTTCTTTTATTTCTTCCTTTTTTTTTGTTTGTTTGTTTTTCTTTTACAGAATCTCCACTAGAGTTCCTATCTTTGTGATTAAATGTCTACTGGTTCACTTTTAAAATCCCCCTTTAGGAAATACAATCCCTCTTCACATTGTATATGTAAAGGCCACCAATCATTGCGTCACTGAGGAGGAAAAATCCAAACTTGCTTATCCTGGAAATGAACAAAATATCGTTTGTGTGAAAATTATTTTCTTGCTTCTTTTTCCAGTTGATTCTAAACTCAGAAGTCAAATTCTATCAGTTCTGCCTTACATGTGAAATATCTTACACAGATAGAGTGGTAGCATTAATTTCTGACTCAAGATTATGATGTTGATCTCTTCCTTTTTGAAATGCTAAAATTTAACTTTAAGCCACTTAGTGAATCTGTACACATTTTTTGTAGGTGGAAATGCATTTTCTGCATAATTTCATGGACCTTAAACTAGGAGCTAGAGGGCATGACCAGAGACAGAATAGCTAGAATAATACCCTGTAACCAGTTTTCTAAAGCAATGACAAATTTGCAGGAGTCTAATTATCATTACTGAGGAATTTGAGAAAGTGTTTTAAAGACTTTAAAACTGTTGCCAAAATAATCACTCCTTAAATGTCATCAAACACTTGCAGACATATATTCCTACAATTTCCTATATTAGACTATACTGATGAAATATTATATAACATATCTAGTATGGGTACATTTATCACTTAATGAGTTTTTTGGTAAAGCATGACTTCATTTTAGATGGAATGAAAGGTAACTCACTCAAAGGATCACTAAAGAAATGTTGCACATTTGTTTTAGCTAGAAAACCTGTGTGTTCTCAAAAATCTTATGACAAATAAAAAAATGCAGACTAAGCATTAATAACATGAAGATCTAAAAAAAAAGCAAAGATTTTGTTGCAGAGAATATTTAGATCAACAACATTCTTCCAGTTTATAAATCTATGCAAATGATCATAATTATTGACATTTATCTTTGATACTTTTTTACCAGTGAAATTCCACTGTTCTTGGAAGTTCTTAAGACATATGTCTTACTTATCTTGAAATGTAACCTGAATCCAAACAGGGACTTTATATACATCCACTGCTATTGCATTCCCTTCATTCATCACTGTTCTGCTTCTCTAAGCTATTCTCTATCCTCAACAACTCCAGTACAAAAGTAATTTCTTGAAGGGCTCATAAAATCACTTCATCTTTCTTCTATACCATTTCCAAAATCCAGCCATTTAACTTTCTGTTCATGATCTGTAACACAGTTCTTGTCTCCTAAGGTTTATCTTCAGGCTTTTTTGGCCTCTATCTCTTCCTCACTCAAAAGGTTATCTATTCCAGCACTTTCACCTTCTGCATGTTTGCAGGATACCTATTTCATCTGCTGACAGATTTATGAACATGTTATATAAGATTAACCCTACAAACATATTATCATTTACCTAGAATAACACACAGACATTTTCCAAAATCTTCCACTCTCCCTTTTTTTAGTTTTTTGGGCTTGTTGGTTTTTTTTGTTTATCTGACTTGCAATCTCTCACAAGACTTCTGAGCTTCCATCATTTCCAATGTATCAAATTGCTCACAGGATATCCCAACTCAGTAGTTTTTTAATACAAAGCTGTATTTCCTTTATGACATCTCTAACAGACTATTTAGGGAGAAATCAGAGGAGGACTGTGATATCACAAATAATGCCCACATGTTGTTACACACGCACCATAGACACCTATCTCTCATATACTTATGTATTTTTCATATTCTTCATTCTACAACACAGAAATGCTTTCATAAGAAATTTATTCTCTGCAGGTGAACAGGATGTCGATTGCTCAGCACTTTGCCAGCAAATTTTTTCATAGAAGCACACTGTCAATTCTGTAGTGGATTGTATTTGTTTATATGTTGCCATCACAGAGGTGGTCCAGTTTAAGATCTAAAGGAAAGTCTGTCTGTTATCTCTGTTGAAATACACTTGCACTGAGAGTATTTTTCACTATCTTAGCAAAAATGTCATTATATGAAAGGAAAGAAGAGGTGATACTTGTCATGCTAGTGTTCTCTTCACTGAGTTGCTGATAAAATTCTTTTGATTGCCTCAGGTTGCTTGCTTTCTCTGTAATTCCCTGACATTAGATTTGAGAGAGAACATCTTCTGTAGCTTTGACAGAAGCGACATTTTCTTTTACTTTGTTACCATAAGACTATCTCAGCTAATTCTGGAACTTTTTTCTGATGATCCTTCTTTTTGGGATCTTTCATAGCTCAGTCTATCTCACTTGAATGTCTTTTTAGTTTTCTTTACCAAACATCTTCTAATCTCCTAGTTGTATTTCTATTTCAGTGACATGAATGTGGACATTAAGTCTGATTTCTACTGATTTCTAAGCACTCTGTTTATGAATGAAAAAGCTTTACTGTCATGCTGATGTTCCTGTCATATTTTGCTGTTGGAAAAAAAAAAAAAAAAAAAGGAAGGTGTCAACTGGATAGAAAGATATCAAGGTATCAAGGTTCATCAGTTAGTAGTGGTGATATATGATGGTCAAGAATAGGAGGAAAAGGACATGACTAGTGGTCAGGGAATGAACAAACTTTTCATAAAAGATACCACTAATTTTTTCCTGCTTGTAATTTTACTTTTTGTTTGTCATGAAGGAATCTGGGAGCTAAGTTTCTTCATATTAAGACCTTATGACTTTGCCAACGAAGTTTTACTCTTTTTCTTTAGCTGAAACTTCCAGCTGTAGGAAGAATGCTCATAATGAGCAAGTGATCAAGACTGTAGAATTGAAATTTGACTGACCAATTAAAAATATTATTTTAAAATATGCATTATTTTATTATAAAAATATATTATTTCCTCATATTGTACAATGGTTTATGTTAAAAGAAAAAGTTTGACCAGTTTGCTTAGCATACCTTCTTTTTTATAAACATACATCTGTCCTGGTTTGAGTTAGAATAATTCTTTTAAGTGATTTTACTTTTCAGTTGTCTCTTCTAACTAACTGCACTTTCTGAAGTTAATGGCAGATTTTCACAGACAGTGTCTGCTTCTAGCAGTGATTATGCTTGATATTTATACTTACTACCAAGTATTGGTATGCAGAAAGACTTTTGCTTATTCTTGCTTTGTTGAAGACCAAAATCACTGCTAAATCTTGTGTACCACATTGGGGATAGTAGTAAGTAAGGGGTTGTACCTGTGGGGAGGATTAGACAGGACAGGTGACCCTAAACTGACTAACAAGGTATTCCATTACATAAACAACATATTCAGTATAAAGCTGAGTGATCACAAGGGTCAATCTCTCTTCTTCAAAAGCTGGTGTCTGAGGACTCTGTCCATTCTGTCTTCAATACTGATCCATGTGTTCCTGAGTCCCATTCCAGAATCCAGCTTCCAAATATGTCTCTCATCTGCCACTGAATCCAGTCTGGAACTTCCCCTGTGTCTGTTCCACAACATCAGTGGTGATGGCGATGTAATTGCCTTGTGAGGTTGGGTTCAATATTGGTTGTGTATATATTTCTTTTAATTGTTATTATTTTCATTAAAACTGTTTCCTTTTTTAATATGCTCTTAGCAAATATTCTCTCTCCCTTATTCCCTTTCTTTTTCCCTCTAGGAAGGGAGACCAGTTAATAGAGAACATCTGTCATTTATCTAGGGGCTGGTCCAGCCTTAACCCTTGACAAAGGGTCTTCCATTAGGACACAATATTGTCCAAATATACAGTTTCATTGTTTATGATAATGAAATAAAGTTTACTGAAAAATACAATAATGTTCCTCTGAAAATAATAGTCCTTGCAGTAACTACTTCATTAATAAGCAATAATGTACTTGCTTTATCAAAGTAATCAATAAAGGCTAACCTTTAAATAATTAGAATAAATTACAAATACAGTGGCATGAAATACCCTTTATGAAAAATAACTGAACCAAAGTAAAATCATTACTATTATTGTTATTATTATTGGAATTAAGTTTTGATTACTCTTTATTTAACTTCCTATTTCCTATGCTGGTAAGCAATGACCCCTGAATTATCACAAAATTTAAATCCATCAAAGTACTCAAGTAATTGTGTAAATATCTATCTGCAGACCATCAACTCATGACAGACATAACTGAAAATCAAGCAACAAGGAACACCAAATTAAGATGTTTAAATCTTTCTAGTCAAGTCTGATTGCTGCTTTTGATAAAATTACAATATTAGTGGTTTCAGAGAACACAGCAGATGCAATATATTTAGATTTTACTGAAGCAATTGATATGCTATGTTGTGAAACCACACAAAATTAATTCAGGTTGCCTCAGATAAGAATGCTACAAAAATCATTGGAGAGCCTGACAAAAACCACTGGATAATCAAAACCAAAAAATTATAATTATGCCAGTTTTGCTGTGGAGGATTTTGTGAGAAGATATGGTCCCTCTTTTCTTTTTTTTTTTTCCATGTCTTTGATTGTTGTGTGCTGATACAAAGCAAATATACTTGAAATTCTTAGGTATGTACATTCTTCTTGGAGTTTGGTGAAGAATTTCGGGGTAAAATCTGTGGAGAGTTGCCTCTTTTTTTCCAGGAAAATTTATAGCCATGAGTGGAGAGCAGATAAGAGAGAGTCTCCAGCAATTTTCTTACTGATTTGAATGGAAATCATATTTTTCTCAAAGCTGGATTGTACTTAAATTATTATACTAACTCAGGTGTTCCCACCGCAACATAGTAGTCATAAGACTGCTCTACATACTGAGGGCAACAATAAATGCAGTGACTGTACATCAAATACATGGATAATTTAAGAAGGATATTAAGAAATTGTGAAGAAACTGGGTATCTGTGTTATTTTTTCTAGTCCATGGAAATATGAAGTGAAAAAAAGCAAGGAGCATATGATGGTTGTGACTGGGGATGGAATGGGGTATTAGGACTTCGCTATTTCAGTAATATAAATAAAAATGTATGTGTACCTTTCTACCTATTTTATTTTTTCTGCTTCTGTGTAGTAATAATTTTATTCTATTTATATAGAGTAATTCATCCTCCCCCCTACTTTTGTTTCAATTTGTGACTAGCTCTGTCTCACTAAAAATAAAGTGAAAGGGTTTGAAAGAAGTTTTTAATGAGAGCTTAGAGATTTGGGGAAATTCTGGCTAGTTAGTCTGCTTGCTTTAAAATAAATAAATAAGAGCTTGCAAGCATGTGAGCCTGGGGAGAGCTTAATTAAAGTGAATGGGTAAATAAATAAACTAGAAAAAAAAAAAAAAAGAAAAAAAGAAAAAAAAAGACAGCAAGAACAGGAAGAAAATTAGTCAGAGAAACTGCTGAAGGAGTAAGAATAAAAAGCAAGTACCAGGAAATCAAAGCATGGTGTTTCATAATCAATCTGTGGCTATTCTTTTTGGAAGTTCCTCCTAAAGACATCCGCCACATACACCTATCACATAAGGAAGAGATCTCCCTAGTGGAAGGACGGACATTGTGCTCCCACTGCGGGACTGACTAAGGCAAAGGAACTTGCATCAGCTGAAGGGTTTGTCTACATTGAGAAATTTCCAGGCATAGAACTGGCAGAATAATTAATCCACTTTGAACTATTCTAATATGACTCCCCACTGTGAAAAATTATTTTGGAACAAAGATGCTTTTACTATTTAGAAGTAAAGTAATTAATCTTGAGGACAGCTGGATTTACTCAGTGACTGACTGTCCACGTGGGGGAGTTATACAAGCATAGCTAGAGTAAAGTAATTTGATTGCTGTAGCTATGCCAGAATTACCCCACATGAATAGACATTTATTATAGAATATAATGATAATACATGCCCTTTTCCCAGTAGGTAAAATCTTGAGCATGGATAACAAATTTAAACACATGAGGAAAGATAGCTTATATTTGAAGATGTATGGTATGAGTCATTGGAAGTTTTAAAAATATATTCTATGAAGAGCAATTGAACTACTGTGTTCTTTGACCTGTGGAACAGGTCTGATAGAGACTGATAGAGGTCATGCTAACATTTTGTAGAGAGCAGTAATTGCTTTTATTAGGCTAAACTGTAAGCTTAAAAGAAATGAACAAGATCTGACAAGAAGCAGCAAAATCCAAGCTAAATGCTGGTTAGACAAAGGTATTCTTAATTACTACTTATTATGCTAATAAGGCCGCTGGAGAAAAGAGTCATTAGATGCTTGCAGAAGGAAGGGGCTGCATAGTTAGATGATTTGGATGTAAGCTGGAGTAGGTTACCATTTCAGATCTTCAGTAATGGCCAGTCTCTGAGAGAAGCAGGCACTCAGAGAGTTGGGTGCAAATATCACTTTACTGTTAAATGGAGGTGAAGGTGTTTACTTAAAGCAAGACTAATGTGTCTTGATTCCTGTTTTTTCTGTTTTTACTAAGCTCTTTCCAGGTATTTGGGTTTGGTTTGTTTTGTAGGTGTATTATTTTTTACCTTCAGTTTTCATGCAAGTTTACTCTATGGATTGTTGGGGTTTTTTTAATATATAAAAACTAAGCACTTAATTGCCATTATTTTTCTCTGAAAGTTGCAACCATAGCCTGAACTTATTCTTTTTTCTTTAAATCCTACTCAGTAATTTATATGATTTTGAAAAGCTGCTTTGAATTTTAGGGGGGATATATATTTCTGTGCCGAGAACAGAAATTTCATGTATTCATCCCAAAAGTATTTTATCCATGAGCAACATTGTAGCATTTTTAGTGTAAGTAAAACTGATTCAAAAATCTGACACTATTCTGTAATTAACTCTAGATTTCCTAATATATGAAATAAAAAGTTTGAAAATAAAGAAACAAACACAAATTAAAACAAAATATATCTGGTAGTTTTGTTATGGTGTTTGGGAGAGGAAATAAAATTGAAACATGCACAAGAGCCAAATCCATTTGATGGCAAATGTGTTTGGTGAAAAAACATTTTATAATGATAATCAGGGTGAAAGTTAAATAACTGAGTAGTAACATTATGAAATAAGATTCTATGAGGTCATTGAGCATGCTTTGTTTGGTTTTAAAAGTTAGTGAATTTTGTTTTGGCTACAACTTAAAAAACCTAACTTCAGAAATACTCAAAGCTTTCTTCAGCTTTCACTCGTAACTTTTCTGACTCTCAATGTACTTTGGCTTCACAAGGAAAACTTCTAGTGCCAGGGGCAAAAGTATGTTAGTTAAAGCTGAGGGACAGACACGAATACGTGTTTGGCTTTGTAAGTGGAAGCCCTGGTTAGCTCATCTCACCACTTCATCATCTCTCATGGGCTAAGCACAATACTGCATTAACTAGGAGCTAATTTCATTAATGAATAGTCCTGTGAGCAAGCATCAAACAGCAAATTAATCACAAAAGTTAAGGCAATTGCCACACAGATAGTGCCACTTTCAAGTCTTCTGAAATCCAATCATATTTTTACTGTCAAACTGAAGGGATATCATGCATCAAGGCTAAGTGCAAGGTCCAGCACTTGGGTCATAACAACCCCGTGGTAAGCTACAGACCTGGGGATGTGTGGTTGGAAAGTTGCAAGTTGCAAAAGGACCTGGGGGTATCGATCAATAGTTGACTAAATATGAGTCAGCCGTGCGTGCAGGTGGCCAAGAAGGCCAATGGCATCCTGGCTTGTATTAGAAACACTGTGGCCGGCAGCAATAGGGAAGTGATCATCCCCCTGTACTCAGCACTGGTGAGGCCACACCTTGAATATTGCATTCAGTTCTGGGTCCCTCACTATGAGAAGGACGTAGAGGTGCTGGAGCATGTCCAGAAAAGGACAATGAAGCTTGTGAAGGGCCCAGAGCACTAGTCCTGTGAGGAGCGGCTGAGGGAGCTGGGGTTGTTTAGTCTGGAGAAGAGGAGGCTGAGGGGAGACCTTATTGTCTCTGCAACTACCTGAAAGGAGGTTGGAGCAAGGAGGGGGAGAGCCTCTTCTCCCTGGTGATGTGTGACAGGACCAGAGGGAATGGATGCAAGCTGTGCCAGGGGAGGTTTAGGCCGCATATTAGGAAACATTCCTTCCCTGAAAGGGTTATCAAACATTGGAATGGTCTGCCCCGGGGCAGTGATGGAGTTGCCATCTCTGGAGGAATTTAAATGGCTTGTGGACCTGGTGCTCAGGGACATGGTTTATTGGCAAGCTTGAAGTGTTGGGTCACAGGTTGGACTAGATGATCTTGAACGTCTCTTCCAACCAAAGACTTTCTGTGATTCTGTGATCTTAGCTTTCATCCTATGTTTTCCCAAAGAGAGAATCCATATCATCTATCTGATTATGGCATTTAAACAGTAGCTCACATGTGATGCCTACAGCTCAAGAAGATGTTTTGTGTTTGAAAAGATTACACATAGAATTTAAGAAATTAAGAAAAATAAAGGGAAAGTTATAAACTGAAACAAGAAAGAAAATCCACCATTAAATACAGAATATAAAAAAATCTTGAGACATTTCAATTCTAAATATCATCCTCAGATTATTTTAAGAAGATTTTATACAAGAAAAGCCTTGCTTGGAGTTTTTAACTCACATAGTTTTCTGTAGTGCAAGATGAATGTAAAATGTTATTGATACAAACCAGTAAGTATTTCATGTTGTGATGCAGGTTTTGAGGTTCTCTAGACTGCGGTGAGAAAGGAGCACTAAGCAGTGCGTTGTGAGACTTCACCTGAGTTTGTTTCTGTGCTGCTCCCAGTAGCAGAATGAACGGAGTAGGGCAGGTTGTAATTCCCTTAATGCTCATAGTGCCAATTGGCCAGAAGCCAGAGGGGGCTTTTTGGTGTGAGGCATTCTCCCATGCCCTTCACCTTACTCCATGAGCAATAACTACATGAACAAATAGTTTGACTTGATAGAAGTAGATTAACACTGTGAAAATCACCTCCATAAATGGCACGAACAAGTCAGTTCATTTATTCAGGCCTAGGTATTGTCTAGCCTTGAAAGCCTGGTCATTGATTCAGACCTTTATCATTCCCAAGGATGGCTGAAGCACATCTGCAGCATACCCAAAGAACTTCTGCTTTAATTTCTGCCTGACAGAACCTATTTCATATGCACCAGAACAACTCTTAGACTTTAATCAAGATGCATTGAACATGGACAAAACTACATTAGTTTTATTCAACCAAGATTTGTTTCTCTTCTTTCATAAGAACTTCTATACCAAACCAATCTGAAAAAGGTCCTTTGGCCCCATTTTTTTGTTTCCACCTGCAGCCAACACCATGTGCTCAGGAATAGAAGAATAAAACTTGAGGAAATACAATGATTTTGGAGTAGGGTCCAAAGACCATGAACATGCAACTTTGAGTTGGCAGAAGAAGCTGCCATCAGCTGAACTGAGCCGTGACCCCACAGCTTCAGGAGCAGAGATTACCAGAGGCTTGCTTTTAATAGTTTAACAAATACTGCTAGGTAACTCTCTCCAGCCTAACATCATGTCTGGATAGAAAACAAGAATAATCATAGATTTTGAGATCTGTCTGAAGTCCTTATACCCCAGCGTTTTTGAAACATCCTAAGACACAAATTTGATTTGGACAATCATAGTTATAGTTGCTAGAGAATGTGCTCACTATACATTTGCTTTACCCATTTTAAGGCCATTTATACTTTTGTACTCCCTGTCTTCCAGTACAATGTGTTCACAATTTCATTGCTTGATGTCCTGGTTTGAGTGAAAACAGAACTAATTCTGTTCAGTAATTTTACTTTTCAGCTCAGTTCTTCTAATTAACTG
>WUAM01000216.1:92121-112428 GCA_024336885.1 Actenoides hombroni
AGTTTCCTTTTCTAATCACTAAGTCTCTCTCCCTTATTCCTTTTCTCTTCCCCTTTGGGGAGGGAGGGGGGTTAACACAGAGCGTCTGTTATCGGTCTAAGGGGCTGCCCTGACCCTAAACCATGACACTTGAGAAAAGGAGTGCATCATATTGTTTGCTTTCCATTTGATGCCAGATACCTTTCTCCAGTTAAATGTCTGTGCTTTTGAAATCCACAGTGGTCTGTATGTACATTATCAGCATTATTTAAGATCAAACAGATAAGTAATAAGCATAAAGCAGGGTAGGAATTAACAGATAAGTAATAAGCATAAAGCAGGGTAGGAATTAAGGAATAAAGAAAGACAAAATATACTGACAGTGTGTGCACTGTTCCAGTGCAGAGTTTGCAGCTGGTCAGTCACGGAATACTTTGAAGGTCAAGTCATCTTATAAAAACCCCAAAACTTTCTGTATTAGTCTAAGTGTAAAGATTAATTGTTAGCTCTAGTATTGAGCTGTTTTGTAGTGTTTTGTTGTTGTGTTTAGTTTTCTTTTTTTTTTTTTTTTTTGGTTTTTTTTTTTGGTTTTGGGATTTCTTTGTTTGTTTTCCATAATTATTATTTAATGTTTTTACGCTGTTTGGTTTTTAGTTTAAGATAAAATTCGTTCCTTCATTCACTTCAGTGAAGTCCGTGAACTGTTGAGACTGGGTGCAAAAGCTGTAAAGCACAGATTTTTTAAGTTAGTCCCCCTTTTTTTGTAGTTCTTTTACTCTTCATAATTAACAAGTAGATAAGAATGTTATATCACTGAGGACAAGATGAAGATACCTAGCAAACAGATAAATCTTCAATACATTATCTAAGATGCAGAATTCAGATCAGGAATATTCAAACTATTTACAAACAACACTTCATAGAAAATTCAGTAGAAATTAATAAAGGCTACATAAAGAGGTATGTTGCTTAAAGCTTAAAGGAAAGTTGTTAATTCACAGTACATTGCAGTCAAGAAGTCTTTATTTCGCTGTGGTCATTGTTCTCTATGTATACTCTGAACGTATTCTTTCAATATACATGAATGTGGTGATACTCTTCTAAATCTGACTTTAGCCACCAGCTTTACCTAGAAAAAAACCCTAAACCTCAGACCATTATTGGGAGACTACTTAGCTGTCTAAAGAAGAATAAGAATGATCAGCTAAGTGTTTAGCTTTACTGAACTAATTTATGTTTCTTTGCTCATAAAGGCCTTCAGAATTTAACCAGCAGAAATAAGTTTTTTGAAAGACTGATTAAAAATTTGAGAAGTATGACAAGACAGGTTGAGGTCTGTATGCAAAAAGATTTTTCTAGAAAGTATCTGGAAGGTACAAACCACCTACAAAATGAAGTTTCTGTTAGAGGTACATGTTATATATTGCTATATTTTAGTTCCTTAACTAGAATATAAATAACTTCATGGACTGTGCTGAAGTGACCAGCAATTTCTTCTTTATCAATGGAAGAGAAAGACCGAGATTATATATAATTTGGGCTAAATTCTTCAAAATGTAATCAGTTAAAACTCTCAGATTCAATAGTGTTTTTCATTAAGTAGAAGGGACTAAATTTGAGTCTACTTTTGAGATAGACTGTGTAATATTTTTAGCGTTATCTTAAAACCCTGACTTAAAAAAATGTGTTCTTATCTTCTAAAGTAATTTGATTTTTGTCTTCTAGTTTGATACAGTTCTATTTAATCTGAAAAAAGCACTACATTTTACATTTTCTTAAATAATTTTTTAGGTATTTAATTCATTTTAGGGGGCCAACATTCATTCTCTGTGACATATATATCCCTTTAAAATACACTACAGCTATCCTGTGAGATTTACCCTTGTATACAGAGTATAGAATTGAGATGCATGGTAGTTCAAAGGCAATCTATAATTCCAGAATATGCCAGACATCTGATCCAAATAGATCTTTCTCTCAAAGAGAAATGTTGACACTTTTGTAACCTTTTAATAGTATTATATGCACATAATTTTAAATATAGGTATTTTGCTCTAAATTATATTAATTATGTGATACAAAAAATCAGCTTTTGTATGTTTTTTGGAGGGGCTGACAATTCAACAGTACATTGTGGTCTTCTGTAACAAGAATTCAGAATGTTGACTCTTCTCTCACTCTTATTTGTAAATTTTCTAAATGGAAACCACAACCCACCTGCAGAACAGTGTAAGATTCTGTATTTATTTACGGTACTGTAAATATTCTAGGTAAAGGGAGCATATTATACTCTTATTTTGATATGATGTCTTGTGCAACAATATATCAGATTGCACTTGGTTTGTAGACAGACAGAAAATCAAGTTATATAATTAAGAAAGAGCTTAAATGCTTTCAGAATTACATCACTTGGTCATATGCATATAAGGATCTATTTCAGAAATGCAGTCAGCCTTGGGGGGGGCGGGGGAGCAGGGAGGCTGTACTACCCTGTGTAAAGTAAAACTTCTTCAAATATTATAAAAGGTGGTTATGGTAATTTTGTTCCTAACAGGTGTGCCTGAAATTAGGTGAAATGAGGCTAGATCTAAGACAGTTTCTAATACAAAGAGAAATTTCTTCATCTTTACATAGTTTCAGAAAAAGAAATATAAAAAAAAACCCCAAAACAAATAAAAGTAAGAAATAAGAAGGCACTTTTCCTTCTGTCTGTGATTTTTATCAAAGGAAGCCTATCTCTGGCAATTTGCGATATATAATTCTGTGGTCCAGATTTGTGTTAGTGGGGTAGGGGTTGGCTGGATAATAACTCAATTTCTATGAAAATCCACCCATTATGGAGCTACACCACAAGCTGTGGTTATGATCTTATGATCCAAGACTTCCTTAGACTTTTAATTAGTCTTTTGGGTCTCCCTTCAGCAAAGTATTTAAGAATGTGGGTAGCTATAAGCAGGACAGCACAAATTACTTTAATGGGATTCTTGTGGAATTTGAATCCAAGTCATTTATGTTGAAAGAAAACCCCTAACTAAATGAAAACCCAAACTTAATGAAATGCATGGTTTCATCATTACCAAAGTAAAAAATTGTTTGTTTATCATCCAATAAAGCAGCCAGCTATTTAAGGAAAAAAGAAATATCCTTACATATATTTTCCTAGTAAATCCATTCTCCAAACCTCTGTAAAACCTAATGTGGACCACAGGATTATATAATGAAAATCATTAGAAGCCTTTAATGTATTCAATTTGTGTAATATTCCATTTCCTGATCCTTCACCTAAACCACATTGACAAATGTCAAAAAATACCTTCCAAAGAAACCCCAAACTTGTTTTCCTTTTCTTCTCTGTACATATCTTGCAAAAATATAGATTTTGCTTAAAATATGTTCAATTTTTCTATTATGTACAAGCTGGTGTAGATTTATTTATTAAGAAATGTCACTAAGTGGTACTTCTTTCATCTACCTTCAAAACATCTATCATTTTCCATTAAAATGCTGTTTCACACAGTACAATGTTGGCTTCGGGCTTCCCTTCCCTAAACAAGTACTTCCAAGTAGCCTTATAAGTGGCAGAGCTAAATTTACAGGGGTTAACATCATCTTGCTAGTGAGCCATTTTGTTTGTCAAAGAGATAGGACTCTAGATGTTTGTCTCTTTTTGAAGGAACTTGAAGGTAATTTGTGAAAATAGCCTACTATTCAAAAACATAAATCCAGATGTCATTACCAGCCATTCCATGTGAGTTTCAAAGTTTAGCTACAGTTGTATATTGATTCCTCTCTGGCTTGAACAGAATTCAATGAACCACTTAGAAAGTAAAACTACAACAAAATACTTTAGAAATAGGCATTAAATTAGCTTTTGCTTTTTCATCCAAGGAAAAGGAAAAGAATGCTTCATAGTATAAAATAGAATTATATCAGTACATGTCAAAATCCGAGGACATTTTTTTTTCCTGTGTTCTATTGCCATTTAGAAATCATTTTGAATAGATTTCTGACAAAATATTCAGGATGCCTGGTATCATTTTTGAAGGGAAAAAGAAAATGAGGAAAGACATTAAACTCTCTTCTTTTTCATTATTAGGTTAGCGGGAGCTTTAAGTAATATATATGAAAAAGGTACTTGCTTTCTTTGTAAAGTCAGAAAACCTGAACAAAAAGGGGATAATTTCTAAAAGGTCTGCTAGAGGTTTTTTTTTATCAGTTTGAGCACAGGCATAACTACAAAAAATAAAAGCAACTACTTTCTGGAGTCCAACACAGACACTATTTAAATAAAAAACTGCCACTATTCATAAAATATATATATTACTTTAGTGTCACTAACAGGTTTGTGTTTTGGGTTTTTTTCCTGAGAGTAAGGACCACTCCTGTATATGAACAAAATCTGTTGGCCCAATAGTTACCTCATTAACCAGTTTAAGGGATTTAAGTGAGTCAACTGTTTTCTGCTTAATTATTAATTTTTTAATTGATGGGAGAAAAATAATATGGTATATTCTTTGTATATGAACACTTTTTTTAATAGCATTAGCTGGATCAATGGGAGTTAGTTCACAAAAACAAAAAGTCCCTGAGTTTTGGTTAGCAAAATGTAAAACTGGCAATAATGCTTTACTTCCTTTCTTATTAAATGCCAGCTGAATAAAATCAAATCTTAGTCCTCAAAATAAGGGCAACATGTTCACAAAAGTGTAGTTTTGTATTAGAAAAAACCCCACCTTTTCTGGATGTTTATCATCAAGTAGAAACTAGTGAGAAGCGAGATGAGGTTTGTTAATTTAACAAGCAAGATTTAGGTGTCTATGTTCCTCACAAATTAATTTTGATTTTTAAAGGTGGTAAAAAATAAGAAGAAAGGTTTCAACAGAAAAACTATGTATTTTCAAAACAAACTTTGAAATTAGTAATAAGAAATATAAAAGGTGATGGGAATATTGATTGACTTTTCCATGAACTTTCAAGAAGATAGGAAGTCTTACTGGGCACAGTTAATAAAAAATACATAATTATTCTATTATATCAGAATTTGTTTCTATGTTGTTAAAGCTTGAGATTCGTTTTGAGATTCATTTCAGTAGAAGAATTTTGAGAACTCTGCGAAACAGACTTTTAAATAAAAGTTATTTGACTCTGCCTTTGTATGATACTGACTCTGTGGACCTTATGTTCACTAGTTAACAGATGGCTTTTTTCATAGTTCTAAACTGTCTATATTAATTTTAGTTTGGAGACAGATTGAAGAAACTTAGTTTTATTCCATAGCTTTTCCTGGACATTTTCCAGTATCTACCTGTCCTGAGTTATTTCTAGCCATATGTGAATGTAGGATTGCAGTTTATATCTCAGTCTTTTCATATTGTTACATTTGCATTATTTTTACAAGAGGTTTTTCTACCTTATTTTTTTTGATTTATACCTATTTCATCACTTTGCAGATGACATTCAGCTACACCTGCTGCAATGAATGTTTGAATTTATGGGAATTTTTCCCTGAACTTTAATCATTCTTTTGTTCCACACTTAAATTTGTCCACTCATACAAAAAAATAAACACATCTAAAGCATGGAAAGACTTGCAAAAAAAATCAGCAACTACTTCACTGCAGAATTCTGCTCAAGCTAACAGATGAGGTATTGAAAAAGGAAAAAAAAGGCAATTACAGGGGTAATAGTACTTTCAGGCAGTTAATACTTTCCCCATTGAGTTCTAACAACTAGTTGCATACTTAGAAATTTATATAAACAACTCCTTGATATTTACTCAAGGAAAAATACATAGGTTTTTTTAAGTCAGTTAGGTTTAATCTTTGACTCTTGCAATTTTAGATAGAAGATCTGAGCTGTTATGAATTTGCCATGTAATATAGTGGTATACAGTAGGAGGAAACACTAAATATTTCTTGCCAGTCCTGTGTTTAATTAGAGTCAGAACTTCGGTCTGAATCATAAAGTCTGGGCTGGGACTACTTCCAGAGCCCGTTTAACTCAGTGAACATACTTCCATTGACTTCCCATTGGAATTCTAGTTAAGCTACTACTGAGAAACAATAATAAAAAATTTTATGGCTAAATGTTTTCTTGTTTTTAAAAAGAAAATAGAGACTAGAATGTTTGCTGAGATATATGAGAAAAAATAGAGTTCTTGGAACTTCTAAGAAACAATGTTGGCTTTTTTTCCGAAGAAATAATAACTAAATGTTCCTCATCACATGAGAGCAGAAAGTTGATGTTGAACTGTATAAAAGAAATCATATGCAAATCACATATTTCTATCATACTAGAAAAAGTTCATCACAGTGCTGATAAATGATGTTATATACAGTGTTATTGTTGACACTGGTTTAACTCATCTTTCTTTTCTGAAAATCAGTTCTTAAGAAATGTGTACCTTTAATGTCAAATAACAATCAGAGTTATAATAAGCATAATTTTCTATATAGAAAGAATTGGAATAGTGTAGTATAAACAGAATCTACATACTTGAAGAAAAGCTATTGTAAAAAGAAAGTTAATAACTTATTTGAACTGTGAAGTTAGTTTGCATGTATCTTTCTGCAGTCCTTGATTTCTCTGATTTTCCATATTTGTCTGCAGACCAGTCTTAGGCACTTTCTGGAGTGAACACAAAGTACTCTTCAGGAGGATACTTCAGTCCAGAAACAAAATCAAGAAAAAAACATTTCTCTAAGTTTGGGCCCAATTCTATGCCCATATGCTTTGCACTTCCATACAGTCCCACACCTACAGTCACAGAATCACAGGAATTTAGGAGAGGAAGCCTCTGACAATCATCTAGTCTAAATTCCTGTTTATAGCAGGTTGCCCAGAACGGTGTCCAGTCAGGTTTTCAGATCTATGAGGATGGAAACTCTACAATCTCCCTGAATGACCTATTCCAGTGTCTGATCACCCTCACAATAAATAAATAAATAAAAATTAAAAATACAGTCTTCCTTGTGGTTAATTGACATTTCCAGTATTTCAGCTTATGCCCATTGTTTCTTGTTCTGTCACTGCACAACACTGTCTGGCTCCATCTTCCTCACACTCCCCTCATGTCTCACATCAGATATCTGTACATATGGATAAGATTCCCCCGAGCCTACTCTTCTACAGGCTGAATAGTTCCAGCTGTCCCAGTCCCTCCTCTTATGAAAGATGTTCCAGTCCCATAATAATTTTCTTGGCCCTGTGCTGAATTCACTACACCATGTTCATGTCTGTTTTGTACTGGGCAGCCCAGCACTGGATAAGCACTCACATGTGTCTTACCAGGGCTGAGCAGAGGGGAAGCTTCCCTTGACCTGCTGGCAATACATTACCTGGTGCAGCCCAGGAGACTATTGTCTTTCGTTGTTGCAAGGCCACATTGCTTTTCGTGTTCAACTTGTTGTCTATCAGGACTCCCAAGGACTTCATAGAGCCACTATCTGCTGGTAAACCTTTGGTAACTAAAAAACAATTGTTGTGCTGCTAATTCATTTGGCCAATTCTACATTGAACAAAAAACCCCAACAACTTAACAAAGCAAATCAACCAAACAACACCAACACTAAAAAACACCTAACTTTTTTTTTTTTTAAATTTAAAGAGGCACTGTATCATTACACTAATACCAAGGAAGATCCAGACTGAGCATTATACAGTGTTGGTGTGACCTGTGACCAGTGGTTCACTTCACAGAGTACTAGTTCTGAGTAGTGCTAATACATGAAGAAAGAGGTAGGAAATGCTTCACAATTTTGTATTTAAAATGGAAAGTTTCTTTGTGCTTTGCCAATAAAATTCATAGTGTGCAAAACATATCCCATGAGGAAAGTTTAGAAACTGCTCTTTAGAAAGTGCTGTTGGCAATGGAAGATTGCTAAGGGATCTTACCTGACAATGAACAGTTCCATTTTGTGGAAAAAAAAAATTTAAAAAAAAAGCATGCTAGAATGTGCTGGAGTGAAAGGTGTTGAGAGGAGAGCTGTTCAGTGCTGGGTTTCAGGGCTGTATTTGAAAGCAGCTTTTCCCATATGTACGTGGAAATTACTTTACAAGCTGAGTTATCCAAGAAAGTGAATATAACATTGACTGGTGGAAATATTTTTCTAAGTCATCTGTGGCAGATGCTGGCTGTATGACTGCTGTTAGACACCAGTGATTTCTGTCGGGGAATATAGGCACATGGTGCCCACTTCTGGAAACATTCAAGGCCAGGTTAGATGGGGCTCTGAGTTAAAGACATCACTGCTCATTGCAGGGCGCTTGTACTAGATGATCTTTAAAAGTCCCTTCCAACCGAAACTATTCTATCATTCTGTGATTTTACCTCGGGGTTCTGGTTAGCATGTGTTAGCATTCCCGTTCCATAATGGCAGTATTGTGTGTGCCCCTTCAAGACAGATGTCACCTGTCCTGAGTGTTTAATTCAGATCACTTACTAGGATCCTCACAGTTTTCCTCAGACCTTGCTGAAGTTGTAGACTTTCTAGGTTTTTTGGTTGGTTAGTTTGTGGGTTTTTATTTATGTTTCTTCAGGTGACAATTAATGGTCATGGAAAAATGCATACAGCAGCACATAGGCTTTGTACACAATTTCTGAATGTACCATTGTTTTCCTTACTAAAACAAAGCACAAAATAATGCAGATTACTAGCAAATGTCTCATTTCAGTTCATCATTTCTGGGGAAAAAGACTTCACTCATTCACTTCTTTTTACCAGCTAGTTATCCCCACCTGCTACTTATGTGGTAAAACTCCTTTCTATCTCCCTCAACCAAATTGAGCTCTCTTTGAGCACAGCATTCTTCTCTCTCATTGAATTCCTTGATCCTTCAGCCTTCCTTTGTTTAAATGGTCCAAACATCCCACTACTTGCTAGTAATAAGAGTGAACAGTTGTTACT
The DNA here is from genome assembly GCA_024336885.1 of Actenoides hombroni. NCBI lineage: Eukaryota > Metazoa > Chordata > Aves > Coraciiformes > Alcedinidae > Actenoides > Actenoides hombroni. The sequence continues at coordinate 101,007 of WUAM01000216.1, forward strand.
CATGCTTCTGCAAAACTTTGTTGTAAAAACTGATATTAACATTAGGATGCCTTCGCAGAAAATGAATCCTGAGTGTTCTCCTGATACTCTTTTTTTTCCCAAAGCAATTGTTATAGCTGATTTAGAGTGGCAGTGAGATTATTAAAGATAGAACTAAGATGGTAAAATCTTTTGAGTGAAGAAATGAATGTACTCATTTTTTCAATACTGAAGTCATTAGCAAACAATGACAATGTGATCATTTATTTTCTCTCTTGGGATAGTTTTTTTTCCTGGAAACGGATTTCTTTATTGTTATCAAAACAGTTTTAAAGAATGCCTTCTCTGCAATTACAATCTTACCTCTATCTTTAAAACAATATGCATGTTAATATCAGAATGAACATCTATAAGTAAGTATATACTTTGCCATGTAATTTAGGATGTGAGGAATAGTAGGAGAAAGATGAACACAGACCCAGGCATTAACCTTATTTTCTAGAGTATAAGGGAGTACTTTTTTGCTACTCCACCATATTATCATGTTTGTTTCCCAGCAACACATCTGTAGAATTGGGTTTCTTGATTTTTAGTAATTTGCTTATTTAAACTTCAACTTAAATGAAGTTTGAATGATGGTTTTAATTTGCTCTTTTAATCCTTTGCTGTCTTCCAGCTTCCCACCAGAATAGGTGACTGTTACCCTTATAAAATGCCCAAGATTCAGGGACATTTTTATAGATTAGTGAAAAATTTTAGTATCTTGTATTTAAATCAGTGGTTCTATAATAGGAAACACTGTCAGGGAAGCATGAAATGTAACCAGAGAAAGGCAAAACTACCATAGTTCAAAAAGCTCAAGAAAAAAAATCTGTCAAGCTTTTGTGTCTCCCCTCCTCCTCCTCCTATTCATTCATTCATTCATTCATTCATTCATTCATTCATTCATTCATTTGTTTCTCTTTCCAGTAATAACTGCTGGAGCATAACATATCCTTTCAGCTAAAGGAGGCACTAATCAAGAATGTAAATGGGGCCAAAAAGCTGCAAGTGAGGCCAAGGCACACTCTTAATGCATAAAAGCAATCAATTAAATAAGAAGCAAAGGCTGCCTTTGCAATGAGGAGAGATGAGGCAGAGGAGGTAATGTCAAGTTAAAGGATCTGTGGTCAGGACTTGGGCTGAAACTGCAAGAAAGTAGCTCAGCTGTGAGGTTTTGTTAAGAGTCCCTACTGAAAGCTAGATTTGAGAAGGAAGGGGCTTTACTTTGGGTAAAATGAAGGCCAGATTTGTGAAAGGCTGTACTTGAAAAAAATGCATTAAATGCAGTCAGACTCAGGGTGAAAGGTGCTAGAGGGAAGAGGATTAAATTGGAGGAGTTGAAACAGGGGTTATGTATGGTGGTAATGGGAGTAAGGCATGGATAAGATAAGTAAGGCAGATAGGCAAATTGCCTCAAAAAAAGAGAAGACATGGCTAGGTTTCAGACTCTCGATTAAATAATCTCAGTTTCTTGATATTACTGCACTCTTTACTTATACCTATGGAAAGAGACTCCAGATATTCACACACATTCTTAATGATAAGACTCACTGTGAGATTAAGGCTTGCTGCAAAGCTGGAAGAGTTTCCATAGGGCTTTCTGGGATCTCAATAAAAGCATTGTTTTGATCCACATGACCATAAGCATCATGTTAATCAAAAAGACAAGAAAACTAACAAGTTTGCTGGGTAAATAATTGGAAAACTGCTGCCTGAAATTTAGTAGTTGCTTACTTCTTCTGTTTCCCTTTTCTTATATACTTAAAAAAAAGTAAGAAACCCTCTCTACACTGAAGTGACATCAAGTTAATGATTAAGTCCAACCTAACTCCATACCATCATATTTAAGTCAAGCCAATGTTCATTTAAATGTGGTATCTAAGTCATGTTTGAACTAAGTTAGGAGAGGGTGTTGGAAATGTTAATTACACTGAGTAATTTCATTATAAATATTTTTTTTTTTAAGTGTAAATCTTGGTGTAAAATTGATAAGGTTTTGTATTCTTTCGAGAAAAATATTGTCTTGATGCTTTTTAAAAATGTTATTGTCTGAAGGTTTCAGAACTAGCAGTCTGAAAAAGTGATAAAGAGTTTTTTAATGATTTGATAACAGAATTGTAATGTATTTTTATAAAATTTGGAAATACAGACCGTGAATTGAAAGCTCTATTTGCAGTTTGTGAGCCCTAGACTTTCTTCCCACTTTGTGTTTTATTTTATTTTGATGTTATTCAGAACCACAAACTTCAGTCCTTTAAAGTTTGCTGGTAAGGTAATATTTTATTCCTTGTCCTTTAAGTGAAACTGAGTTGTGTTACTTGGTAAAAATGTTCACAAATAAAACTTCAGGTTAATAGACACCAAAAATTTAGCCAAGTCATTCCACTTTGGAAGAAAGCAAGCAAGTATATGTATTTCAGATGCTATTTAATAAATTTATTGAGAAATCAAATTCAATGGCTGACTTTTGAAATGCATATTAGGAAGAACCAAGTTATTTTACTTCCTTTTGATAAATTATGACTATTCAGTTAGATGACTGAAGTGAATAGCATGTGTTATCTCACCTAACTTAAACTGTTTAAAGGAAAAGGTCTTCCTTTTCCCCTTTCCCCTTTCCCCTTTCCCCTTTCCCCTTCTTTCCTTTCCTCAGCTATACAAGATGATTCATCCTGCGTTCTTAAATCCCAGTCTTGTAGTTTGTAGTGGTTTTGACTGAGAGTTAATTTTCTTCATAGTAGCCAGTATGGGGCTATATTTTGGATTTGTACTGGAAACAGTGTTGATAATTCAGGGGATATTTTAGTTATTGCTGAGCAGCACTTACACAGAGTCAAGGCCTTTTCTCACCCCACCCCACCAGTGAGTAGGCTGGGGGTGCACAAAATGTTGGGAGGGGGCACTGCTGGGACAGCTGACCCCAACTGACCAAAGGGATATTCCATGCCATATGATGTCATGCTCAGCCATAAAAGTTGGGGAAAGAAGAAGGAAGTGTGGGAATGTTCAGAATTATGACATTTGTTTTCCCAAGTAACCATTACGTGTGATGGAGCTTGGCTTTCCTGGACATGGCTGGACACCTCCCTGCCAAGGGGAAGTAGCAAATGAATTCCTTGTGTTGCTTTGCCTTGCATGCACAGATTTTACTTTACCTATTAAACTGTCACTGTTTCAACCCATGAGTTTTCTCACTTTTACCTTTCCAGTTCTCTCCCCACCCCACCAACAGGGGAAGAAGTGCCTCTGTAATGACTTTTCTTTCCCCACCATCCATTTCTTCTTCCCTTCCTCTCAGTTGTTATCCTCTGCCAGTGAGCAATTAGTCTGACTTTTCTGTTCACAGAAAACAGTAAGTTTACTGTGTTTACCATGCTCCTCTTAGTAAAGACATAACACGCTGTAACTCACATAACCTTTAAATGAGTATGGTCACTGTGATATATTGTATATTAAGCTGTATCTGATATGTCTGGCAAAATGAGTACCTGGTGTCTTTCTGTTTAACTTTGTGTTCACGAATGTTAGCCAAAACAAACAATGTTCTGTCAAATTCAATTGAAAATTACCTATTGAGTGTATTTAAGGTTCTGCATGTCTCCCAACCTGGCTCTCAGGAGACATGAGTTATGCAATAGTAAGTCTGCACTCCCTTTGGTTAACAAAGTTGTAGAGTTCAGCTCTATGATTTTCTTAATGAGTGCTCTAACAAGTATAGAAATGTACAAGAACTGTTTAACTGTGAGCCAATACTGTGTGAAAGAGTAACCTGTGAGGCAAGGTGATCACTGCAGGAATTTGAACAGAGCATATACGTCTCTTCATTTATTTTTCAGTTCTAAAAGAGTTTTCTTTCCTTATGGCATGGTTTTTTCTGAGACAGACTCAGAAGTTTTTTCCAAAGTACTTGGGGAGCACAGTGGCAAAAAATGCAGGATCCCACTTATTAGGGAGCCTATCATTGCACTATAAATCACCCTTGAGGTTTAGATGAAGTTTAGGCAAAAAAAATGTGGCTTTTCTTCATAACTAAGATATTGGGTGATGTATCAAGGGATAGATATTTTTATTAGAAAACTGTAATGGAAAACTTCAACATTTATGCAAATTTTAAAAACTTGATATTGAAACCATATTTCATCTTTTCATTCTTTATTTTTTCTTTTTTCTATGAACAAAAGTTTAATACACTTTGTGCCTTGGTTTTTCAGATATTGAGTACTGCATTTGTTCTCATAGAAACAAGCAACCTATTCTGTAATTCAACATCCAGACTCAAATATTTCCTGGACTTTCTGTACAAGCAATCTTAGTCTCAAAATATTAGATTAACCTTGACTTGAGGGTGAAGCCATCCCTCTTCATAAAACTCAACTGTGAACAGTTGAGACAGGAAATGCTCCTCCTGAAGAGATCGTAAACCTTATATCGTGATAAAGTTTTGATCCTCTTAGAGTTGCTGTGAATCTGTAAAATAAACACAGATAAAACTTAAAGCTTTTATTTTTCAATCTAGAACATTTCACAGAATAAAATATATATATATATATATATAGCATGGTTTCTTTTCTTTCCAGTCTAAAAAAAAAAAGACTTTTTAAGATGAAATTAGCAAGAAATTAAAAATCATGCTGATGGGCATACAAATTCTGCTATATCTGTGAAGTGCATAATATCTGAACAGCTCCACAGGTAATTTGAGTTTTGATTTTCAGCAGAATTATTCCAAAAGTCCTGTGAACATTGTTGTTAAGAGTAGTGAAAAATAAGGTGCTGTGCTCTGTAAGTATTAAAGGGGTGTCATATTAGCATCATAGGTGTCAGAGATCTAAAAAGAAATCTGGTAGAAAATAGGAACTTTTTAGCAGTGTTTTCTGTATATAGATTTCTCCCTTCATTGGCCTTACTTTTCACGGTATCTAAATGGAAGATGAAGAAGCCAGAGAAAAATGTGAAAGAGGAAAATAGAAAACACCTTATTTTGCCCTTTCCCAAGTAAAAAACACAAAAAAAGAATTTTTTTGGTAAGAATTAATTACTCAAGTTACTCTGTTTAACTTGTTCTTTTAAAATCAGAAAAACTCTGATAGATTGAAAGTTACTGCATGATTGTAGGAAAAAAATCTAGATAGATCCCTGAGATGGCCATTTTCAAGACAAAGCATTTGTTTTTGAGAGTTTAACCTGAGATGTTCTAGTCATCAAGAAAATGATTAGCATGGCTTAAGCTCCATTGTTGATTACACAGCAAAGTAAAAGGCCAAATAAATTAGATGTGTCAAAACATTTCCAGATTTCCTTATTATGGGAAAATTTAAAATTATTTTTAATGAGTTTTACACTTATTATATATGTCATGGTTTAGGATCAGGATGGCCCCTTAGACCTGTAACAGACGCTCTCTGATAACCCCCCTCCCCAATTAGAAAAGGAAACTAGAACAGATTTAATGAAAATAATAATAAGTGGAATATATACATATATACACAAAACCAATATCAAACCCAACCCCTCTGATGGTAATTATGCCACTGTCACCACTGATGCTGTGGAGCAGGCACCGGGAGAGTCCCAGACTGCGCAGCAGCAGACATGAGCTGTGTTCAGGAGCTGGATTATGGTACTGGATTCAGGAACACACAGATCAGGATCAAAGGCAGAACAGACAGGGTCCTCCTCAGTGCTCCGAGGAAGAGGATGTGAGCCAAGATGAGCAAATCTGGCAAAGAAAGAGGGGAGACCCTCCCAATCCCTCAGCTTTATACCAAATATGACGTATATGGGCTGGAATACCTTGTTGGTCAGTTTAGGGTCCCCTGTCCTGTCCGCTCCTCCCTGCAGGTGCAGCTTTTTACTTTCCTGCACCCCCTTACGTGGCACACAAGATCCAGCAGTGGCCTTGGTCTGCTCACCAATCCTTGGTACTAACTCTAAACATGGGGTTTTATCACTGCTAGAAGCAGACACTATCTGGGAAAATAGGCTGCTAACTTCAGAAAGTGCAGTTAAAAGAAATGAACTGAAAAGTGAAATCACTGAACGGAATTAGTTCTGTTTCCACTCAAACCAGGACAACATATTTCAAAATATATTTGCCTAATTTAAGAATACAAATTGTGGTCTCTTACATTATTTTATAATTAAATGTTTTCAGATTTATTTCCAGGCCTCATTTTTAGTAATCACATTACATTTCAGTACGTATTCTCCTATATCTTGCATTTGTGCATTTGAGCTTTAGTGACATCTTTGTGAGATAATTAGTGAATAAAATCTCTACAGATAAGAGCATTTCCTAAGCTATTCATTAATGTAAAGAAAGAAATTAAAGCAAGAGCTCTTGTTTTCCCTCCAAAACCTAATATTAAGACCTAAAGATCATCTTTCATCATGACTTTTGCAATTACTTGTCCTCTGGCTTTTAGAAGTTACCACCTTGCTTCCCTGTTCATGTGACTCTCTCTGAGAGTATCTTATCTACATATTGCTTTAATCAGTCATGAACAGTTCCTGTAAGATTTAACAGGGACTAAACTGTCAGGAGTCTATATAACTATCATGAAGTTTTATTATAGCTATTCTAAAATGTATATAACACATGATAATATTACATCCCTTTCAAAAAATCTACAAGTTACAAAGCTGAAATAATGGGATAGCATTTACATAATTTATTTTGGTTTTTTTTAGGTGTTCTTTGATTTACTCATGTTCTTTCCCCTTCACTTAAGGAAGGAACTTCTTTCTTAAGGAAAGAAATTCTAAGGAATTCTTCATGATAAATTAGACTGAGATCAGGAAAAGGTAATTTTAAAGCTTCTTATAAAATGATATGTATATATAGATAAGCCTGTTAAGGATGAATCTTTTTAAAATAAGCTCAAATAAGTATTTTTTGTTTAAAAACTTTTCTGTTTCATGTTTTATTGTAAAATGTTTGAAGTTCTTGAAATTCCTGCTTCTGTGACTTAGACTAAAATAAATGATTTCCTAATTAAAAATAAAATTTAATTTGAAATAAACAGCTGAGAAGGGGAGTGATAGAGTGGCTTGGTGGGCATCTGGCAACCAGGCAGGGTCAACCCACAACAGGTTGTGTCGGCATCCAATGAGGAGCAGGAGGTATTTGAGATAAGTGTAGTAACTGGGAGATGTAATGGGCTAAATGTTGACCAAACACATCTAGAGAGTGAAGAGCAATATAATTATGAGGAATTTCTGCTGTTGTAATTGTGGTGCGGGGATGAAAGGAGGATTCTGCTCAAGTTGTCCACTTTCTTTCAGTGTTGTGATGATGCCATATTGATTTTTATGCAGGGAATTTTTACTTGATGTAAGTCAAGTATGTGAAGATTGTGTGATGAATGTGGATTTTCGTGATAATTCTTAAATATGCGATTGTACTGGGTTTACCTTGCCTGGATGCCAGGTGCCCCCAGCCTGCTCTGTCATTCCCCCTTCTCAGCTGGACAGGGGAGAGAAAATACAGAAAAGTCTCATAGTTATTTAACCATTTAATGTTATACAGACATTTGTGTTTAATGCATAAGACAAAATTCTATAAACTAAAAAAGCCAAACATAGCAGCCTTACAAATGTTGTCTTTTTATTTATGTCAAATACTGTTTGATTTTATTTAAATATGCTTCCCTGTACTCCTGTCAATACTAAATATCAAATTTTCCAGAAGAGTTATTATTCAGTTTCTGTTTATGATACCATATAAATTAACAGAATGAAAATATGAGAAAAATCAGAATTCTAATACACACAGACATGGCAAATGATCGAAAAGCAGCATGATGTAAATACAGAGGTATGAATTATGGATCTTTTTGACGTCTCCATCCTTCTTTGTGCAACTTTCATTTCAGCGCAGAAGAATGTGCAAACTCCTTACTTTCTGAACAACAGTGGAGGTGTTTGGAAAAGTTTGGGATTATATTATGCTCTGTCAAATGTTGGGACCAGCACTGCTTTCTGAGTTTGTCTTTGCACAACCTTGTATGCTAAACTCTTATCTCGCTCTACTTATAAGGCATTTATCTATGCAAAGAATATAATCTAACAGAAAAGTAGATTATTATCAACAGTGTTTCTTCCTGACTTGTATGGGATAGTTGACGTGATTTGAGATCACTCTTAAATTACTACTATAAATTGACTTTTTTCATATTTAGTGTATACATTATGAAATAAAGAAGAATCTGTTTTCTTTGCTTTGTTTTTCCAAGCCATATATTATTTTTCTTATACACAGAATTCATGGTACAACTGCCATAATTGCTAAAAGAAAACCATGTATTAAGATTTTAACATTTTAATTCTATTTATACTTGCATAATATTTTTATGTAGCAAAAAATAATTTAGCAATTAGATGTGCAATTCTACACAGTGGTAAAAAACACTGAAGTTTTAGAAGCTTGGAAATTACAGTACTCATTGGGTTTTGTTTTGTCTCTGGCAAATAAAGTTTTTCTTTTGTTTCAATTCTTACAGAAAATGATGAATGAATTCTAGCAGACAATTTAATTCAAAATTCTCTTAAATTTTTTATGTATTCTACATGAATTGTCATGGAATAACTTTAGTTAGTAAGTCTCTCCTTATTGATTTATTATTATGAGTGCTCTTTGAACTGATGTCACGCATGTAGTGAGTAACCAAATATAGTAGATGCCAGTCAACAATGTCTGTGAGATTAAGGAATCATGTTAAACTTCCAAAATTTTCAGCACATTTCTGATACTGTAGTCACAATTTCATCCTGTAATTCCTTCCAGTATATTGCAAAAAGACTAGATCTGTGTTTGAAATACTTTAGTTCATTGTGGATGATTAAGATTGTGATTACAGCTCAAATTTGAAGGCTGACATTTGAAATATCATTGCTGTGTAATCTTTAAGGAAATAACTTTTTCTTATAATTTCTCAATATGTTTACATTTTATCCGTGAGTTGTTTCACTATACCAATTCCTCTCTGCCTTCCAGAGGTCCTGTGCAGTACTACTTTGGATTTAGCTCCTTCAGAGCATGATGTATAGTCATAATTACAAAGCAGAAACATGAAAGTTAACTGACTCCTTTTAGAACAGGAAATCTCAGTTCAATGAAGACCACTTCTGAAAAATCTGAATATGCTGTTTCTTCTTATGTGCAGATAGTGAAAAGACTTTATGTATTTCACTACATTTGATGACTGTGGTGGGTTGACCCTGGCACGGCACCAGGTGCCCACCAAGCCCTTCTATTGCTCCCCCCACCCCTGTCAGCACGGCACGCAGGGAGAGAATAAGACGCAAGGAGCCGTCAGTTATGATAGCCAAGATGTTATTCAGTACTTCCCGTCCACAGGCGATGTCGGGCCAAGTCCAGGAAGCAGGGCTCCGGGAACATGCAGCAGCCGCTTGGAGGACAAAGCAGAATGCCCCCCCATCCTCCTCTTGCCCTCTCCCTTTATAATTGAGCTGATGTCATATGGTATGAAATATCCCACTGGTCAGCTCTGAGGAGCCCTCCCCCCCCCATCTTGCCCCCCAGCCTCTGGTGCCATGTGCCAGTGCTCAATTAATTCACTTAATTCTGGTCTTTTCCTTTGAGCAGTTATAAAGACAGGGCTATGAAGCAGGTTTCCCAGTGTTTTAACAACTCATGCTCCTTTCTAAACCTTCTCCGGTGTATTATTGTTTTCCCCAGTTGATATCAGAACTGGGCAAAACCACACCTTTGAAATAGATCTGCACCATTTTCTTACCACTACCAAAGAGCCATCATATTTCCTTTCTTCTTAGCCATCCCTTAATTATATAATTATATATTCAAGAATTGCATTAAACTGTTAGATCATCACACTCAAGGGAGTGCTTGACTGAATTAACCTGTCAAAGGTCTCTTCTACAGTCCTTTCCAAATCTTTTTCATCATTATGACTATCCAGGAAAGAAGCCATTATATGAACAGAACTCTCTTCATACTCATATGTTTTACATGTGGACAGTATAAGCTCAGAACTTTTTTTTCTGGGCTTGTAAACAAAAAGTAGCTAAATAAATTTTGATCCCTTTTCACAAATCTATCAGCAAGAGGTTTTTTTTGTTGTTTTTTTTTTCACTGTCAGTGATCTGAAAGTATGTGAGAAACCTCAGGAGGAGTATAGATGCCCAGTGGAGATTTCTCATTGTGATGAAAATGATGATGGTGCACAAGATCAGATTAAATATCTTCTAAAACTCTGCTTTTGGATTCCTTCCAGAAATTAAATTAACAACCTCCCCCACCCCCAAGGCCCCATCCTCTTCATTTATAAAAATCAGTTTTTCATAAACCTGTGCTGATAAAGATCATTAGTGAAAATGAGCTATTCCATTAGCCAGGCTCTTCCATGCTGATGAGCTGACAATACTGTTGGTAAAAGCCATCATTTTCTTTCAGAGGCAAACTTCAGAGGAATAGGGTACTCTACACTATGAGGAAGTTGGCACAACATCAAGAATGAACTGTCTTGAACTGATTTTATTTTCCTCTAGCACAGCTTGCAGATAGAAGCAAAAATGTAGTCCTGTATTTTGACTATGGGGTGTCAGCAAAGCCTTCCATCCTGTTTGCTCATAAGCAAGCAAAAAGGAACATGAGCTGGCTGAATAAAACTTCCGTAATGTACTTCAAAGAGTTATCAGCAGAATACATTCAAAATAGTAGGATAAGCTGAGGGGAGTTCTCCAGGGCTCTATACTCTGTTCTGATCAGTGCTTTGTAATAACATTAGTGCTGAAAGGCACCATATGTATATGCACATAAGAGAAAAAAAGGCAGAACATGGAAGGACCCCTCAGTATGTTGGAAGAAAGGGATCTTATTAAAACTGAATTGCAGGCTGCCTTTTCACTTCAGCAAGGACAAGAATAGGGAGCTACAGCCAGTCAGCCAATTATTCCCATCTAGCCAGCAGCTAGCTCTGCGTGAAATAGTAGAAGGCAGGAAGTATAGTGGTTTACAAGAGAAACGTAAGACAAACACATGCATGAAAACATGTTAATATCCTGGGGTATATTAAGGAAAACATATCTAGCAAGACATGTACAAAAGAATTATTCATCATTCAGGCAGTAGTAATGCTTGAAGCAGAGTAGTGTCAAATTTGGGGTGCTCCATTTCGAGAAAAATGTGGATTAAAGGAATAACCCTCGCGCGAGGACACCGTTCTCAGGCCTCCCCGTGAGAACACACCTTGCACGAGCGCGTGGCTCGCACGAGCACGCGCGCCTCGCAGCAGCACACAGCCCTTCGCACGGGGACGCGCCGTGCGCGAGCGCGCCCTGAAACTGCACGGCCCTTTGCACGACCACTCTCCTTTGCCCGAGCAACCCCCTTCCACGGGCACTGCCCTCGAAAGAACGG